>JAKTQC010000003.1:0-451548 GCA_030558655.1 Monosporozyma yasuniensis | reverse complement strand
TCAATTACACGAGAGAGGTGCCTTATTCTGGTTGTTCTCCACTGCGTTCTATATTTTCATTGGTTCTATGGGTATCTTGACTATTACTTGGAATGAAGTAGCTGAAACTGCTGCTCATTTCGCTACTTTGATGTTCACTATGTGTTTATCGTTCTGTGGTGTTATGGTCACGAAGGGTGGTATGCCACGTTTCTGGTTGTTTATGTACAGAGTGTCTCCTGTTACATATCTAATTGATGCAATGTTGTCTCTTGGTGTCGCTAATGTGAAAGTTGAATGTTCAAATTATGAATATGTCCAATTTACCCCACCTAAGGGTATGAATTGTGGGCAATATATGGCTCCATATATTGAGATGGCGGGCACTGGTTATTTAGCCGATCCAAAAGAAACTGAGGTGTGTCACTTCTGCCCATACTCCGAAACCAATGTCTTCTTGAAGAGATTCGGTTCTTCTTATAGTAGGAGATGGAGAAATTACGGTCTTTTCTGTGCCTATATTGTGTTCAACTATTGTGCTGGTATTTTCTTTTATTGGCTAGCAAGAGTGCCAAAACATTCTGGTAAGATGGCCGAGAACTCATAATTGATGTTAGTATTCTCTTTTGGCTTTCTCTTTTCAAATGATTTTTATGTCTGTTCTCTAAATATTCTTAAATTTATAATCTTATATAAACTTTTAAAATATTATAATTTCTATTAATGTTAACTCTCTACAGGGAATATCGGTCAAAAGTGGAGAAAATCCGTAGTATTTCTACATTATTAAATGGTTCCTTTATAATCATCTTTATTTCTTGTTTCTGTTACGGTTTTATTATTTTTATTTACTGTTTTTTTTTCAATGTCTAATATATTGTGTCAAAGTGCTGAAGATAACAATTTATGTATAGCAGTGCTCGAAACTAAACATAAGACTTATGGCAAAGATAAAAGCTTTCTGTAACTTTAAATAATAAAAAACACTGTTTAATATTCTATAATATCAAATACAAATCTATTTTGAAATATAAAATAAAGAGAACAGTTGCAAAGATTTAATAAGCCATCGAGTTGATGTTCTTTTTCAATACCAAAACTGCTGTTTTTAGTTAGTCTCCTTTACATAATAGGATACCTCAAACCACTGCCAATTGTTTTTTTTCACATTCATACTGAAAGGTAGGATGTGACAGAGGAGATTTAACTAATTAAAATGTATTAAATAAAGACCCTGAAGTGTAAAAATTTCCAAATTTGTAAGGGTTAATATGACTGCCTTGTTATAGTTGTTTCTGAAATTAGTGAAAATACTGAAATATTCAAATATTAAATATGTCTGGAATGACACAACCATATGCTATGGTAAAAGTAAATAATAAAAACCCAAATACTCTAGTATTATTTGAAATAAAATTCCAAACATTTATGAAGAACTAATTAAATCCTTTTACTATGAATAAGTGTGAAAGAAAATTATAAGAATAATAATATCTGTTAAGACATTTCAAGGATTTAATTTAAAAATAATGCAAAAGTTTTATTTAAACACAAAACTAAATAGTTTAAGTTATATAACTATATATTAGTTCCTTTCGATAAAATAAACCGACATATTATCACTAAATATAAAGATGGACAGCACAAGTAAATTTGGTTCTAATTTTCAAGAATTTCCCACAAAATTAATGACACCGTTGAAGCTACTGCCGACAAATTTTTAACAGAATTCATTACTAAAACATTTACCACTTACCTAAAAGAAAAAAACACAGTCAAATTGACCTATTATTTTTTTATTGGTAGTATTCTTTTTGAATTTTATTAAATTTTTATTCAATTAATATTTCAATCAATTATTGGAAATGTAAATTCTTAGTTCCTTATATATAAAGTAGGCTAAATTGAATAAAATAGCCACTAGAATGCAGTAATGTTATAAGAACCAGTAAATTTGTGTTGTATATCTTAATAACCAGCAAAAATACATTTAAGTGGATGACAAAAAGCGTAGGTTAAGGATAACATACAATTTCATTCAAACAATCAAATTCAATGGAGGGTTGGCCGAGTGGTCTAAGGCGGCAGACTTAAGATCTGTTGGACGGTGTCCGCGCGAGTTCGAACCTCGCATCCTTCATTATTTTTTGACTTTTTTGTCAAGTTCAAGACTTGTCCATCTTCTCACTGAACTGTCTTATAGTTTTACAATTTTTTTATATGAATTATTTCAACCAGAAAATATACCATACACCTGTTTTGTTTTCATATGTGAAACAACTTTTTATTAATTTTAAAGCAAAATTTTGGAATGTTGATTCCAATGTAAACTTAGTCGATTTAGTATGATGATTATGCAATGCAGTGTATTTATTATTATTATATACTTATAAAGGGATTAATTATGTAACATTGATAATAACAACAGATGTATCGACTTGTAGCACGGTGTTGCGATCGAGTCCACTTGCTATACAAACCGATAGACGATATTCGCCATGTTCAATAGGAAGAAGCTCGAATTGGGATAATGTCTTCTCGTAACTTGACACTAATTTGTTTAATGACCCATTATATAAAACACGCCTATTGGATTCCAATAAAAGTTTTGAAGTTTTGTTATCAAAAATAAGCAGGTTAACAGAAACAACATCAGCAATACTATTGCCCACTGTAGCGCCAGATGGACTTAACGACACATCAACATGTAAAATGCTACCGTTTTCCACCGTATTCTTTTCAGTGGTCAAATTAATCAAGAAAGGATCACTACCCTTGTAAATAATTGGAACAACGTCACATTCTGATTTAGTGATATACCGTCTGAAGTTTAAGTTTCCAATTATTGTTTTATCACGAGAAAAGTTCCATTTACACTTTAAATTGTCAACAATATATTCATGACACCAGAATTTTTCTTTCATTTCGCATTCCTCCTTCTTTGACATACCACTTTGGATAAACTGCCTACCTTTAAATAAGGTTGGAATTGGTTTTTCTGAAAGAACGCCATCTCTTACCTCAATTTTTCTAATAGGAATGATAACTCTTAGTGTGTGTTGAGCTTCCACTAAGTATTCTTTACTAGAAAAATCAGTAAAGGATGCACGCAAAGAAATCCCATCAATCCATGAATTACGAAAATCTACCAGTAGTAATGCAAAATCATTGATATTAAGAGACTCGTCCTTTATCATTTGTGTTTGAATATATTGTATCCAATCGACATTTGGTTTGTCGCCAGTAATACTTTCATTTAATGGAATTACATCTAGATTCGATATTTCTAATGATTCTCTAATAGTGATATCATATTGCGTTCTTAATTCCTTAACATATAAAAAAGTTCCATCGTGTGATTGCATGCCATATTCCACCACCAATTCAAATCCGGTAAAATCAGAAGTTGCATTAGTTAAATCTACATCTAGATCAAAGTCACATAGCTCATTGGGCTTAAGGGTTGGTGGCGGATTATTAATAGTAATACAATTGTTCTTTAGGTTCTTTAATTGTTTTTCGAAAGAATATAACTCATCTGGTTGCATCTTTTGCCAGTAGTCTTGTTTCAAACTTTTTTCAACGTTACTCACTGCAGTTAATTTTAGATAGCTAATGTCACAACTCAATGACTTATTAATTAGTTTCAATGGAAATTTCATTTTTGTGCCATCTAGCATCATTATACAATTACCTGTCATTTTGGAAGTGTTAATAATCTCTAGATGTGGTTGTTCCGGTAAAATCTTAAAATTAAAATTGCCACTCTGTTGTGAATCGTTAACTTTGTTAATTTTGAATTCCTTGGTGGGTATTTTGAAAATTGAGAGTAGAACTGAATCAACAGATTCAATTAATTCATTTGTATCCTTCTTAAAGATAACAGGAACGTTAATACTAGCAATGGATTGTGGATTAACAATAAATGGACTGTTTATCGAAATGTTATTATCCTTTAGTTCACAGAACTCTTTAATCTTATCAACCAAGTTCAACTCCGTAATTAGTAGGGGAAACTTGTATGGATTTTGAAGTGTGCAACAAAGGGCTGCCTCATCATTTACTAAATATGTATCAAAAGTAGGTGTATCCTTACCTTCTGATGTACTTTTAACTTGTTTAAAAGGGTTAAAAACCTCATCTGTACGCAATTCTGAATCATTCTTTTCGTTAGAAGATGTGGTCCCATTTTGATTTTTAGTTACTAAGGGTAATAACGCTCCTTGATTGTTATCTGTATTTTTTCTCTTGATGGTAACATCCTTAATAACACATTTATCCCAATAGTCTGTTATAATCGTTTTATCTATGCCTAATTTAATATTTTTCAACATTTTATTCTGTTCTTCAACGGTTAAGATATTTGTATATTTGGTAAGAAGAATCAGAGAATATTTTGAAATGTATTTCAGATCATTTAATCTAGTACTCACTTCCAAAACTAATTCTAAAATCTTCTTTTGTAAACGTAACCATTTATGATCAGATGTAACCTCCTTATTATTTTCATCATCCAAACTGTAACAACCATATGATTTAACAATTCTATCTAAAATAACTTCATAATCAATATGCCACATCACATTTTGTGAAGTTCTAATCAATGAATCAGCTAGAAGCCTCAATAAAAATGCTTCTTTTCTGTCTAATCCCAAGGTTCTATAAATACTTGCAGCAGTAGAATAAACAACACACTGTAATTCAATTGACATGGTCTGTGTTTGTAATTCAAATAACCGATTAACGTAATAGTAAACATCACCAGCGGTAAATTGTACTGGATCTTTATTTTCCAAACCATAAACATTATTTTTAAGTGTATCAGGTTCAAATGAGTAACTTATAACATCTTTAATCACATATGGACTAAACTGATCTTCAGATCTTTGACATTTAACAATAAACATCAATATTTTCAAAAGTGTATTACAATAAACAATTTGCGGAACATATTCACTATTATGAGTTAAACTTAACTCATAATAATATAAAATTTTATCACCTATTAATTTAATCAGTTTAGGTAAATTTATATCTTCTATTGGAATGTTACCCATTGTACTGTTGTTCTTATTAAAAGTTAATGAATTTCTAGGTGAAGGAGATTGTAATTGTAATGGTGTGATAGAAACACTGTTTCTTGGAGTAGGTACCTTTGTTTCATTTGTTTGATTTTCACTACTATTGATATTAGGAGTTGAATTGTTATTACTGTTAGGAGTACTGTTATGAGAACTAGTTTGGATATTAAGTGGACATACAATATCTATTATTTCTGGAATTGTAAATGTAATATTAAGATATGATAAAAGGATAAATGACATTGCAATCCCATCTAATGCAGAACCCAACCATAATAAATCTCTTACTTTATATAATAAAGTAATTGCTTCAGTAAAACTGTTTAAAGCGTCTAAATATCTCCCAGCTAATAATTGGAAATTACCTAAAATTTTCAATTGTCTACCTTTAGATCTTTGTTGTGCTTTTGATTCAGATGATGTCAATGTTGTATTTAATTTAATTGACGCAGAACGTTTTAAGTTATTTGTTGTAATTTCAAATGTGGATAACCTTTTGGATGCAGTGGATGAAGATGCAGTAGATCCAGAATTTGTTGAATTAGAACCAGTTTGTTTTGTTGGAGGATTCATTAACGTAGGCCTTTCTCCATATTTATTTAATACAGTCTTTGTAATAGCATTACCACCAATGGTCCCTGGTGATCTTAATGTGACATGCTTGTATGAAGAATAATAGTGGTTTAATGCAGTTAAGAAGTCTCTACCAATATCACATACAATTGTTTCCAAATTATCAGATTGTGTAATATTAGTTGTGAATATATTATTAGTGTTATTATCATTTATTAATTCGGATGTCAATTTATCCTGACCATTACAATAAATCAAATTATGTGAAATTACTGTAGAATATTTATTTTTCAATGTACATAAATTTTCTTCTGGATCACTATTATCATTAACTAACCCAATCAGGATAAAAGTTTTCCTGAATGGTTCAAAATCATAAAGAAATAAATCTAATTCATCATTATGACCCAGAGTACTAAAATTGAAAAATAATCGGCCATTAGGGAAGCCTTGTGGATTAAACAAACTAGAATCAATTGGAGTGATATCTAACAATCTAATTTCATTGAATTCTTTTAATTTAGCCACTGCATTTTTAAAATCTTGTGGTTTCCATTTACCTATCGGTACCACTAAAGTTTTAATCTTACTTGGCCCAACAAAACATGGGTACTGTATTAACGAATCCATGCGTTTTCCTCTATTCTATTCTATTCAACCTTATGTGGATGACTTGATCAATGGATCTAATGGATGATGATATGTTATCGATATGAGGTTTTTACTGTACATTCTTAAAGAACGTGTTTTTCTAGAACCACTTTATTTTCATTTCCACGAAATTTAAAGATCTTTGTGAAATTTCAATTTTACATATAAAAAAGAGATAAGTAATAGACAATATATAGTTCTAAATTATGCTAATACCATATAGTTGAGAGTAAAATCACAGAGTTCTCAATGCTTTCACAGTAGCCTCGACTATGGCAATATGTTCGGTGGCATGAACACGAGTTTCATACTCATCTAGTGTTTCTTTACCAGGTATAATTTCTAATTCTTTAATGACAATGGGTTCACCTTTATCTACGGCTTCAATGACATAATGAACCATACAACCTGCAATCAATGGTTTCTTTGAGTCTTGACATTGTTTCCATGCCATCTCTATAGCATGTGTAGTACCATCAAATTGTCCCGGTAATGCAGGATGTAAATTTAAGATAGGAATATTATTAACTCGTTGTAAGAAATCTTTACCTAAAATTAATAACCAACCTGCACAAACAATTAAATCTGGATTATCTTGTTTAACCACTTCTGCTAAATCTATTTCATATTGTACTCTAGCCAAATGACGTCTTTCTTTATCTTCCTTTGGGATTCCCTTAGTATATTTATATAATGAATGTACTTTTGTTGGAATATTATGATTAGTGGCTCTAGTCAAACCGTAAGCATTTTTACTTGATGAGATCACAGAACATAGTTTACCATTACTTAATAAACCTTTCTCTTGTGCATCAATTAAAGCTTGTAAATTTGAACCTGAACCTGAAATTAAAACTGTGATCCTCTTGGACATTGTTGAAACGTACTTGTGTGGTGGAGATTAACTTAGATAATGGACAATCAGTTGAGATAATGATCAATAAAATTTAATATAATTTCAATATTCCAATTCATTTAACAGGAAACCATCACTCTCAATCTTTTAATAATACAAATATAGATATAAATATCAATGTTTTATATGACAATTCATCTCTTCTTAATCAGAGTCAACTTAATTTTCCAATATTTCAAAATTTCAAAATTGAAATAAATCTTTTGATTGTAATTTCTGTGGATTCAAAACTTGGGCGGTTAAAAATGTAAGCTCACAAGTGGAACAACATTAACCTAGATCCTTAAGGTGATAATTGTGTCAATGAGTGTTGGACAGGTTCTGTTTTAATGTAGCTTTGCCAAGAGATCAATTGTGTCCGAATTTCTAACTTCAGGTTATGTGTGTTCTGGTGATTTATCCATGACCTTGGAAAATATTCTGTAGCAATTCCCCATTAGGAAGCTACCTAATATACAAAACATCCTTCCCTATACTGTGAATAATGCTTAGTTAAGTTGATTTTTATCTCTTATCTAGCGAGTTATATTAAGTGTATCTTCTTCCCATATAATGAAACCTCAATTATTCATTTTCAAGAATTAAAGAAAACGCGAATTTGAAAAGATTTAATTTCAATACAAAACAAACATCGATGCCAAGTTTGATAGCTTTAGAAGAAAGACATTCAAACAATTGGAATACTCCATTATTCAAATAGGGAAACCCACTATTAAATATGTCAGTAGAACCTCGGTGGGTTTGGAAGAAAAAAGTTCTATTATTATGCTTACAATTATCGAAACTCCCAAAAACAGAATTGATCAGTCTTTCCAGTGATTTTGATTTGACTTGTATTGGATTAAAAGATGAATTAGTGTATAATATTCAACGTCATATTCAATCAAATTTATGTTCTCCAAGATTAAATAAAAAGGCTGTAAATAAAATGATGAATATGACAATAAAAGTGTCTCCACAATCAGTTATCAACCAAATTGCAGAGATGCAAAGAGATACTGGATTAATACCCAATAATGATGAACATATTCCTTTAAATATACCTTCAAATAAACCTAAACCTAAATTTATATCTAAAAATAGTATGGCTCCTCTTATCACTACAGGTTTATTATCTGATGCAATTAGAAAAAAACATAACGATAAAAATCCTCACGATGGGATGTCAAACAATGCAACCACTACGAACAAAAAGAGTTCTAACTCAACAGTTGATTCAAATACGTCTAGACCATTCGTTAAATCAAGAAAAAACATAAACCCAGACGAAATAAATACTAATCCACGTCATAATAATGTATCTTATAGTTTTCCAGAACTTCCATTTTATCCAAGAGTTAAATTATTAGATGATATATATATATCACCAATAACAAATAAAAAGATTAAAAAAAGATTTTATTTTGATTTAAACAAGAATCAATATAAAGGTCTTCAAAATAATGAATATAAAATATTTTTCTTTTGTGGTAGTGTTCCAATAAGTATAGATATTGATGATAGTGATGATGAAGAGATAGAAGATCAAACTAAAAAACATGAAATTATACCACTTAGTTTCCCACAAGCTTATCAGTTTATTAATATGAGAACTGGTACTTCTTTAGAACGATACCGTGGATCAAGTAAGAAAAATCAAAGAATTAAACCTATTGATGTCACGGATTTACTCTCTGATGCCCAACGTCGCGGTGATTCACCATTGCAATTCTCTTTCCATTTTGTTCCTGCGATGGAATATTACATGTCGATATATCTTGTTGATGTTATTAAGACTGAAGATATTGTCACTAAGATTTGTGAACGTACAAAGATTTTACGTAATGCTACCTTATATTATTTAAAGAAATTACAAGACCCAGAAAATGGTCTTTTAGCAACTTCAATCACTATGTCGTTAGAATGTCCAATCTCAGGTTCAATTATGAAAACACCAGTTAAATCAACAAAATGCCTCCATCTTGAATGTTTTGATGCATATTGGTATTTAGAATCACAAAGACAATTAGAAAATAATCGCTGCCCAATTTGTTCCAAATCTATTAAATCAGAAGACCTTGCCATATCGGAATTTATAGAGGATATATTAACCAAATGTCCACCACATTGTCACAAAGTTCAATTGACTAATGATGGACATTGGGATCCAATTATTGATTCTGATGATGAAGACTCTGATATGGACTCTGATGACGATGAAGGATATGGATATCCTCCACCTAAGAAACAAAAACCTTCTCCACAAAAGGATAAAATAACTTTATCAGCATCCACTGAATCATCAACCGATATTAGTGATTTTAATCCCATAAGTAGTGAAAACATAACTGAAATAAGTAACCAGAATAGTAATGAGAGCAGTGTCGAAATTAGCAATATTGATACGAGTAATGAAAATAATACTAACAATTACAACACACCTATTGCTCCAAATACTTCTTCATTTCCTTCATTGGATCCAGGTTTAATTAATGTTGTGACACCAACAAATAATAAAACAAGAAATAATCTTACTTTTAATTCCGAGAGTGACAGCACTGCTGATTCTCCTTTCAGTTCGCAAATGGTACCAAATATTTTAGGTAGTACCCCATTGAACAGAAATAATTATAAAGGATTACCAACAACAAAGACATTTCATAATTTAGCGGCAATAAGAGCACATTTAGAAGATGCTAATAGTATGGTCGAAGCCTCTTCTTTGGTATCTGTGAATAATCATCCAATTGTTTCGCATACAGAACCTCAGGTAAATACCAATATTACAGCCACTTACGAATCTCAAGGTGATATTATGCAAATTGATCACGATTTATCCCTCATCTCCACGCCAACTAGCGAAGGAACCGTCTTGCATGGCAATCTAGAAAAGAATCAGTCAATTCTAAACCAGAATCCTGCAAATATCAGTTCGTGCTGGCCTACAATTCCTAAACTTCCAAACTTACCTACATTACCTTTTAAATTTATTCATGAAAAACCTCAGCATTATAAAGACATACCTCCACGTTCAATAAAAAAACCAGTTGTTGTTCCATTTAATGCTAAGCTTAACGCAGCAAATGGTAATATCTTACCACAGAAGAGACAACTTTCCAATACACCAGTCATCATAAAACAACCATTAAACAATAATTTCCCTCAACAAAAAGATCGTTTATAAATTTTTATTCTAAACTTTCCAATTTCTAATAACATCACTTATAAATATTATTATATAGAGATTATTTGTAATATTCATGCATACTTAATTATTTCCATCATTATTTATAAATGGGATCCATATTTTGACAGACTTTATATATTTAATGTATTCATCGCCAAAGAACTCAACTAAGTGACGTTCTTCAAAGGCAATTCTTTTACTAAAAAAACCATGTAATACAAATGCGAATGCAACCAAAGTTATTGGATTTAATAACATTAATTGGGTTCCAATTGCCCACCAAAAGAAACCGAAATAACTTGGATGTCTAAAGTATAAGTAAACACCATTGGTAACCAACTTATGGTCATTTTCCTTTTCCACTTTAACTATGTGTGAAAATGATTTGCCAGCAGTATGCATGGCCAATGACCTTACCAATTGACCCACAATAACCATAATTATGCCAACTACAACTATTATTTTGCGTAATGTTGAATTAGTATATGCTTTCCATCTTGGAAATAACCATCCTTCCACAAGACATTCTATAATCGCAATGGTGTGAGCCGCAGTATATTCTATCCCATTGTTTAGAAGGAAAGATTGACTATTAACCTTCTTTGGGTTATATTTCGCAGTGATATAATATTCAAAAAAGTGGAATAGAGCCAATGATATAATATATAGATTAAATGGTTTAAAGTTAATAAATGGTAAAGAGCCTACAGCAACACCAAGTAAAATACCCAAGCCAAAAGAAGTTTCGGCAATTTCATGTGGCAGATTGGTTTTGATATCAGGGTATATCACTGTTGGTGTTTGTTCAATATCTTCTTGTGTACTATCAGATACGTTGTTAACCATTTAGTCAAACTTTTTGATATTATTTTTTCTCTATTAAATACCTATTCCAAATGATTTTTAGATATACAGGAGGTGAGACTGTCTATTCTCTCAAAGCATTCTCTTTAATACTCCAGGGTCCATTTAACTTGATATTGACATTTCACGATAAAAGTTTCAAATTTCAATGTGAAATTTCATCAAACAATACTGTCATTTCCTAAAAGGGAGATTTACACGATTTCTTAAGCAATACTCATTATAAACTTAGCAGTTTGAGGTAGCAACGTCAATTATAAAATTTGCATGTATTTATTTATATTCATATTTATATTTATGTATTATCAGTCTGTTTGTGGCGTGGATCTGTTTGTAGCACCTGTTAAATTGCTTCTTGAACCGGTAGCAAGATAATCTCTTCTTGGATTGTTTACATCACTTCCTAATGTTTCATAACCTCCCAATCTTTGTCCTCCACTTGGTAAAGGTGAAGTACCAAGTTTAGTTGGCCCGCTTGTTGGGGCACTACCTAATCTTTGGCCAAGAGATTTAGCCTTTTGGACCTTTTCTTCCTTCGCCTTTGTCAAATAGTTACCACCAAATAAGAACTCATAAACCCAGATAAACCATCTGGGAGCATGAAATTTACCAGTTGGTACAATACCATACCATTTGTTCTTTTGCGTTATTAAACCCCAAACTGGGCCTAAAGTTCTTGTATCAAAACAATTAAACACATACGCAGCTAAAAACCCTAAAACGATTAAAACAAGATCACCGCCAAAGACAAAAGCTAATAAACCTTGTAAGAACGGATAAAATTTCCCTTGCACTGGAAGAACCCCGTAAAATCTAACAACAACATTTGAATTATCAATAGCCCATGTCACAGTTAAAAATGCATCAAATGCAGAAGTCAATACTAATGGTTCATATTTACCGTAAATAAGAACACAACCAGTCAACACAAATGTACAACAGAATAGTAAATAAAAAGCGAAATCAATAGAAGAACTGTAATGACGAGAAACTAAGAATTTCTCACTTTCTAAATTGATTGCCCTGGAACCCATATTGTATAATTCCATAATAGCTGACATTGCATTTGGTGGCAATAAGAAAAAGGCAGTAAACAATCTCCACCATTGTCTATATTTTACTACTTCATTGAATTGGAATACTAGATAACCACTACTGACCAAATTTACCGCATAAGCACATGTCAACCCAGTCATGAGTAATATAATTGTTCTTGAAACAGGTGGTATACTTTTCCAGATCCCTGTAAACGTGGCATCACCTTCCATAGCAGTCCCCTGAGAGCTATCACCATTACTATTGGCTCCTCTCTTTCCGCTGTTGTCACCAATTGTATGAATGTTTTTCATTTAAAAGCTAAATATTGTTCTGTATTGTTCTATAGGTTGTTGTTACTTGGAAGTAAATTGTAATCATTACCTAATCATAACTGGCAGTAAACCTTCTTTTTATCTTTAATTCAGTTCGAAATGTGACTTTAAAAAAAAAAAAATTAAACAAATTTTATATTGAAGTCTGAAATATTTCAGAAAGCTCATCTCATCTCATCTCGAAGTTGTTGAAGAGTTATAAACATCCGTAGGAACACAAACTCACTCTCAAACATACATTAAAATATGTCTGGTAGATCTAATAGACAAATTCTTACCAAGGGTAAGAATTATGCTAACAAACAAGCAAGGAAATTTGGTGCTACAGAAGTCACATTTGATAAAAATTCTAGATTAGATTATCTTACTGGGTTCCATAAACGTAAGGTGGAAAGACAAAAGAAGGCCCGTGAATTTAATAAGGAACAGGATAGATTAGCCAAGATCGAAGAAAGAAAGAAAATTCGTGATGAAAGAAAAGAACAAATGGAAGAACAAATGCGTAAGTTTAAAGAAGGGTTAGAATTAGAAGCTGATATTCAAGAAGAAATTGACAATGCTTTAGCAGGTAAGGGTAAGGAATCTGTTGAAAGTGATAATGAATCTTGGGATGGGTTTAGTGACGATGATAATGAAGATAGCGACAGCAGTGACGTTAAGCCAATACTGAAGCCAAATCAAGTTTCTGCTGCTGTCTATGAAGATGATACAACCGTTGAAGTTGAAAGTTTAGAACCAAATGAAAACTTTGAATACTTAGCCAAGATAAATAATGTTAAATTAGAAAGTTCTGAAAAGATCTTAGATCAAAGCATAACAAGAGCTAAGAAATATGCCAAATTCTTAGGGATGGGTGAAACTGAAGATGATGATGGTAAGAAGAAGAAGAAGAAGAATAAGAAGTTCAGATACTTAACTAAAAATGAAAGAAAGGAAAATCAAAGAAAAGCTTATAAAAACAAACATAGAAATTAGTCTTATACTTTATCAATTTCATCAAAATTAAATTATATTATATATTATATCGAACTTTAACTATTAGTTACAAATGACATTTTGAAGGGAAACGTACGTTCACAATTTAAACTTTTGATGACGGTCTAGAGACATATTCAGATTCCAATTTAAATATGACCCATTGTGCTCTCCTTATGATTTCTAAATATTGTAATTCACCATCAAAGAAAACATACCTAGAGTAATGCCCCAAGACGACCCATAACCACCAGAATCTTAGAATTAAGTTGGTTACAATGGCAATATGATAGATATATGTTTTAAAAACCATCTTGTTTCTACCATGTCTTAAAGTAATAAATTTAGGTAAGGTCCAATCCATCTTGACATCCCATAGATAAGAGAAAGTAGAATTAATAAATAAACATGTCACTTGGATGGTTTTAAACTTTGGTGATAATAAAGATTCTGGATACACCCTCGAATACCATGTACAAACTAAAATAGGTAAGTTACAAGTATATTTCAATGTGTTACCTAACAATGATTTATGACCAACAAGTTTGTATTCTCTAAGACATTGGAAAATTCTGATTAAAGATGGTAAAGAGGATAAAAATAGATCAACGTTGGTATGTGGATCATTAAATAATAATGTTGTGAATAATAAGAAATCAATTAAAGGTCTTGTGAATGAAGTTAAAGAATCAGACAATAAAATGTACACGTTTCTTAATTGTGGGGAATGAGGTTCAATTAATGGTAATCTTTTCACTGCATATTTAATGATAACAGATTCGTATATAATAAATGCTAATAATATAATCAATTGACATAACGGGAACATATGCAATATGAAATGAATGGTGGTGCCCCATTCGTTAGCTGATTCATCATGTTGAAATTGATGGAATAACAACAATGTGATGATATGTAGTGGGAATGTGATACGTGATACTTTCAAAGCAAAACCACGTACATTTTTAACAATTTGTCTTGTGGTAGGTGGTTGATGCATATCACTAGGTAACCTTATTTGTAAAACTGTTGGAATATCAATTTTGTATGAATTTAAAAATAATAAGATCCCATACCAGAACCAAATGCCAGCTAATAACAGAAAATTTAGCCTTTGCGGTACGGGACAATTAAAAAATTCTATTATCCCAATCATCACTAGTTCGTGTTTGTATATATTTGTTGTTGTTTTCTTTCAGTATATGTGTTTATGTACTGACGTATTCTTTATTTATATATTTATTTATTTGATTGTTTTGATCTTGTAGGAATTTTTCAGTTTAATAATTAACATTGAAACGAGTCGCGTGGCATAAGAGCGGTTAACATGTCAGTAGTCTATTTGAAAGATTCCCAGTTACCTAATTCAAAGACTGAGCCTAAGACTAATTTGACATGTTCAGCCATGTGTGGAATACTTAATCTGTCCAAAGTGTCTAAAGTACTGTGTATATACTTACTGGTCTTCTTGAATTCACTTTCAATGACAAATGAAGCTGGGTACCCATTTCTGGTGGCACTACCGTGATCACTACAAGCATACCCACAGGTTGTTTCTCTATAAGGAATACTTAAATAATGATCAACAACTCTTTCGACAAAATCGTTTAATGGGGCTGTAGTATAATCCGTCACAATACCAATATGTTCCTTTTCCGGATCCATCACATAGCCAGTCATATCTTGTTGTAGCATAGCAACAACTCTTTTCTTCTCTTCAGCATACTGAGTGAATACATCTAAGGAGCCTAATAACCCACCCTCTTCAGCAGAGTAAAAATGGAATTCAACAGTATTCTTAAATGATTTCCCAGTCTTTTCGAGATGTTCAGCAATTAATCTAAGAGCTTCTAAATTTGTAGTAGTACCTGACCCATTATCATCAGCACCTGGAGCAGGCATAACAGATGGCATTAACAAATTAATAGAATCTAAATGACACCCAATGACCACAGTGTTTTCAGGGTTTTCGTAACCTTTAATAGATAAGATAATAGAGAATTGATCCCATAATTTATGATCAACATGTTTAATAGAAACCATTTCCTTTGGCAATTTAGAGACAATATTAGAGATTCTTTCAGATAACCATTTCGCAGCATCCAACCCAGTTTGGGATTTGTAATAACGAGTGTAAAAACTGGTAAACTTAGCTAAAGTTGCATGCATAGATTCTTTGTCGATTTGTTGAATTAATGGGTTAACTTCCTTTTCGTGGACCATTTCCACGGGATATAAATATTCAGGGACAATAATTTTCTCATCACCTTTAGTTTGAAATGGCCATTTAGATTTCACTTGAGTAATATCCATGAACGTAACACCTCTTCTCGTTAGATCCAACTTTTCTGATTCAAGAACAGTAATAAATTCATTCTCGCCGATTTGTAGAGTTCTTAATTCATCGACCGATTGCTTTAAATTCCCCAATTTCCATCCGAATGGGAAAGCATTAATTTGTTGAGCCAATAACGTACCTAAAATGGTTGCACTGGTTATTAACTTCATTGTATGTTAGGTAATTGTTTGTTTTATTGAGATTGATAACCTTTTATTGGTAAAATTGCTGTAAGGAGTTAAAATTTATCTTATTAATTAGAACTCCTTCTTATCTTTTGTTTTAATTTTAAATTTAATAGCGGTTATTTTCCTCATTTCTTGAAATTTTAATATCAAAACAAATATAAGATACAATCTGTAGGAGAGTGTTCCATATAATTGTAGAGGGGTAAGCGAAATATAAAAGGATATAGGCTGACAGATTGCACAGCCATAGAGTATAATTTGTCACATAAACTACCTTATATTATTTTGATTAGAGAAAAGGGTTAAGCTAAGAATCAAATGGAAACGATAAGCAAGTATATTCTCGACGATGAGGATGTAGCATTTGAATATGAATTACAGAGGGATCCTACTAACTCATTGAGTTGGAATAGATATATTGAAATATGGAAAGAACAGCACTCTAAGGACTCTCAAAGGAGACCTGTTGAACATATAGTATGGCTGTATAATCGATTGATAGACCAATTTAAGGATGATATAAACATTTGGAATGAATATATTATGTGGATGATTCAAATAAATACCGTATACCAAGGAAAATATACTGAACTTGTATTACAATTACATGAAAGATGTCTTGGATTGATAAAGAGTAAAGATAGTGAAAAGATGTGTATCCAATTTTTGAAAATAGCTGTTGACGCATACAATCTAAGTTATATTAGGAAATCATTAGACATCTCATTGCAGCGAATTAAGAATAAATCAAAACATGCTGATCTATGGGATATTATTTTACTGTTTTTACGAGAGAAACTAATTCCAGTGTGCTCTACTTTAGGGGAAGAAGATGATTTAATAAATTTTGGCCAGTCTGATAATAATAATAATATTGAAGATGGTAAATCTGATTTAGAGAGATTAGAGATCTTAGTTTACAAGTCGTTGTTCGGATCTAAGGATGATAATGAACATAAACGTACCGATGAATATTTAGTAAATATTTGGGCATCTCAAATATTAGAAAGATATTTAAATGTGTGCCCAGTTGATAAAATTAATGATATTTTGCTATTACTTTCGAAGACTTATGATTACCACAGAATCCAATTATGTTTTAAGAAGTTTTTATTTTCTAAGAGATATTCTAAGGATCATGGAATTCCGTATTCCTTATATTTAATATACCTTAATAGTTTGAATCACTTAAAACTTTTGACAGAATATAACGAACTATTGATTGAAGTCCAAAAGATAGACCCCAAAGAAGAAGCTAATTTGATTATATTTGATGTCAACAATTTGATCAGAAGAAGATATGATGATAAAGAGCTGGGTGACAGATTAATGAACGAATTATCCAAGACAAAAACATTAAAAGAATTCATGACACTTTATAGTTATTCTCTTGATTTTGAACAAGCTTATATCAATATTATCCTTCAAGAAACTAAGACAATGGAAAACTCACAAAGTTGGAAAGAAAGTTTAACTTACCATATATCTCGATTGGATAAATTATTAGAATCTAGAGATATCATGATTAGTGATTTAAGACTTAGACAAAATTCTAATAGTATTGAATTTTGGAGAGAAAGAATTAATATTAAGAAAGATGATAAAGAACGTGCTGAAGAATATGGACATGCTTTATCTGTAATTGATCCACTTAAAGTTAATCAACCTGGTGAATTGGCAAAATTATGGTGTGAATATGCACAATTATATTGGAATCAAAAATATTATCCCACTGCGAGAGAAGTGTATGGTACTGCAACTAAAGTTCCTTTTCCGCATCTTGAAGATTTAGAAATGATATATTTCCAATGGATAAACAATGAATTAAAAGTATTTGGTAAAGATTATGCCTTAAATATGTTAAGTTCATGTTTAGAAGTTCCAGAATCATTTGAAAGTGATATTACCAAATTTAATGAAAAGAGTAAACCTAAATCCATTGTAGCACAAACTGTCTTATTTAATTCATTAAAATTATGGACACTTTATCTTGATTTATTAGAGTCTAAACCCTCAACAGAAGGTAATATTAAAACTACGATAGAGGCATATGAAACAATTATAAGATTGAAATTAGTTACTCCACTAATATTTGCAAATTATGCTAATTTCATTTCTACGACAACTCTTAATCCAATGAGGAGTTATAAGATTTATGAAAGAATGTTAAATTCCTTCTCTCAATCTGTTATTGTCCAATATGAAATATGGATGAAATATTTATCTGATGTTATTAGAGATAGATCTATATCAAATATAGGTAAAGAATCAATTAGAGAATTATTTGAAAATTGTATTGCTGGGTTAAAGGGTCAAGATGAAATTGATACTGTTTCGGTGTACTTACAATTTAATAACTTTGAAGAAACAGAAAACAATGGTAATCCCACAAGACAAGGTATACGAGTTTTGTTAGATGGTGCTAGATCTCTTGCTGATAAATATATGATCAGTAAAGTTCAATTATGGCAACTATCTATTGAAAAGACGATGAACTTACTAGGACCAGAAGCATGTAGACCGATTTACGAGGAATGTATTGAGAAAATTACACCAGATTCCAAATGTGTTGAATATATTATCCAGTTTGCTACATTAGAAAGTGGGATGCAAGAATGGAAGCGTGTAAGAGAATTATTACAATATGGGGCCCAATTAATTGCACCAAATAATAACAGTAAATTATGGACCTTTTGGGAACAATTTGAATTACAACATGGTGACAAAGATCAGTATAAACGAATGTTAACTTTGAAGAAACATTTAGAAGAAACTATGATCGTAGATACCGAAGAGGTGACTCAACAAGAGGGTCATATCCAATTTGTATCATCTACTAGTAACCCATCTAACAAGAATAATACTAGCATAGAATCTGCAACAAATCCAAATGAAATTGATCTGGATATCTGAGGACTGCTCCATCTGTGCACCCGCAACTGTCCTTTTTACACTTTCCACTTTGGGAAATTAAAACCGGCACGCAATTTTTTTTCAGCAAAATGAAATTTTTTGACAATTTTTCGCTTTTCGATGAGTCCACGGGAAGAGAATTGTCTGTTTACCGCTCTGTGTAGACTCAGCTCCCAGTGACGATGGGAGCAGCTGCTCTGAGCCCAGACTAGACTGAGTTTTGGTTCTGGACTGGGAGTTTTACTATGGTTCTGCCTGATAACCTCTGTCTAGAGTCCACACTCTCTACCATCACAACCGCAGTTCCCTCCCTAACAACTCAGCTAACAATCGGAAACGACAATCTCAACAATGATGCTAATATCTCTCTATTGGCAAACAACGATTAAACCTATTACCAAATACATATCCATTATTATAATTTTTCAATCACTATATCTTATGTTATAATCCATATTATTATTACAGTCCTAATCGACCCAGAACAACGAATAATAAGTTAAAATGCCTCCAAAATTCGATCCATCTGAAGTTAAATACTTATACTTAAGAGCTGTTGGTGGTGAAGTCGGTGCTTCCGCTGCTTTAGCTCCAAAGATTGGTCCATTAGGTTTATCTCCAAAGAAGGTTGGTGAAGATATTGCTAAGGCCACCAAGCAATTCAAGGGTATTAAGGTTACTGTCCAATTGAAAATTCAAAACAGACAAGCTACTGCTTCCGTTGTTCCATCTGCTTCCTCTTTAGTCATTACTGCCTTAAAGGAACCACCAAGAGACAGAAAGAAGGATAAGAATGTTAAGCACAGTGGTAACATCCCATTAGATGAAATCATTGAAATTGCCAAGCAAATGCAAGAAAAATCTTTCGGTAAGAACTTAGCTTCTGTTACCAAGGAAATTTTAGGTACTGCTCAATCTGTTGGTTGTCGTGTTGACTTCAAGAACCCACATGATATCATTGATGCTATCAACGCTGGTGAACTTGAAATTCCAGAAAACTAGATTAATATTATAATAAAATTATAATATTTTTATTCTTTTCATATCCTCAAAAACACAACAAATAAAAAATAATACACTATATTTTATTATTATCCAAACTTTTTGCAATATAAATATATTTTTACTAATATAAGGTTTTAATAAGATAAAACAATATTTCCACGTCATTAATTTTTTTTTCTTCTATTTTTTTCTAACTAACAATTTTATTAAAAAGATTAACTGTTTTTAAGATGGCTCTTCAATCTATTTCTATTAATTTATCCATTCCATATATGGATAAATGAATTTAATATTTTTGAAACTGTTTAAACTTTTTATTCTTTTTAAAACTCTTGCTCTGCCGTAGCTTCAATTTTTGGAATTTCCAAAAACTTGATTACCAGTTTGACATCACTCCGGTGCCTAATGTGTTTCTTTTAGCAATAAATTTAACTCTCTTTATTAGGTTCCTATTTAGGTTCAAACAAGAACAAACTCCTGACGATTACTCACCAGAATAATCTTTTACTCCGTGATTATATTGGTCCATCTTTCACTTAGTCAGATATCTTTTCCATTATTTCTTATTATTATTATTTATCGTAATCTTCATTTTCTATCCTTGATCAAGTAGTGCAAGCTGAATTGTATTATTCATTTTACAATTTGTGTCAAGAACCCCAATTCTTGAGTCCTCTTGCTAAAACTTATTCTTTTACCCTTTAAACTTTAATATCTTAAGAGATGAGGCTATCAATTTTTTTTCACTTTAAAACGAAAATTATCAAAAGCTTAAACTTTTAATTTATCTTAAACCCGATGAGCTTACTAAGCTTAATAAGATACCACTGTGTTATAAAAGGCATACGTAGAGCAAAGAGCGTGCGATCATAAAAGTAACAACCTCCTATCCATATGTTAACCCATAACGTTAAATAGCTATGTCAAACTTTAAATGGAAAGATTTATTAAAGTTAAATTCGCAAGCAGATTCGTATCTTTCACCATTGTCATGCATTGCACATATCGATATGAATGCTTTCTTTGCACAAGTGGAACAAGTCAGATGTGGTTATTCAAGAGATGATCCAGTGGTGTGTGTTCAATGGAGTTCCATCATTGCTGTCTCCTATGCTGCTAGAAAATATGGTATCTCTAGAATGGATTCAGTAACTAGTGCAATGCAAAAATGTCCGAATTTAATTCCAATTCATCCTGCTGTGTTTAAAAGAGGTGAAGATTTTTGGCAGTATCATGATGGTTATGGTTCATGGAATAAAGATAAGAGTAAAAGGTTATCTGCTGAATTGTATAAAGTCTCACTGATACCATATAGGCGAGAAGGTAGAAAAATATTGAAAATATTTCAAGAATATTGTGATCTGGTAGAGAAAGCGAGTGTTGATGAAGTGTTCATGGATATGGGTAGAATGTGTTTCCAAAAATTGTTATTAAAACAAAGTACAAATAGTACTAGTGATGAAGATGATAATGATAGTGAAATCGATTATTCAATATTTCAAGAGATTAGAGATATTTTTGTCACTGGTAGATATAATTTAGATTCCAATTTACCTATAATCCCGGATAATATAAATGAAAAACTTAAATTCAAGGGTAATATATTCACATCTTTACAATCCCAACAACCAAATATAGAAGATTGGGATGATGTGATATTTGCTCTTGCATCGCATATAACTGATCAAATAAGAAGGCACATTGACAAATCTTTAGGGTACACTACATCATGTGGGATAGCTAGAACTAAAACCGTGTCCAAATTGGGATCCAATTATAAGAAACCAGATGCTCAAACTGTCATTTTAAATAGATATATGAATGATTTCTTAGATTGCGGTAGTTTTGAAATCACCAGTTTTTGGACCATGGGTGGGTTCTTAGGTCAATCTTTGATAAGTTTATTAAACCTTCCGACTAAAGGTAGTATTAAATATATTAGGGATAGTTGGAGTAGTGCGAAACAAATAGAAGAACATTTTGATGCAGAAATGAAACAAACTAATTTCATGCCAGAACGTAATAAATCCAATTTTGAAAATATTGATGTATTGTCTAAGAAATTATATGAACTGGTTAATGGGGAATTTCGTGAATCTTTGAATCCAAAGCCTGTTGTCAAGTCAATGATGTCTAACAAAAATATGAGAGGTAAAGCTTGTAACTCTTTAGTAGATATTATATCATGGCTTGAGGTATTTTGTAGTGAACTTACTTTCCGTGTTGAAGAATTAGAACAAGAATACAAGAAGGTGATTAAGCCCAATACCGTGACAATATACATGAAAACTGCCGTCGGTGAAATGTACAGAAAATCTGGTCCTATTATTTATAGAAGTTCAACATTTAATGGTCAAGCAGTTTTAAAGGCATCATCCAAGCTAGCTAAAGAATTTGAGTCTTTTTATTCAAAGAAAAAAGATGTTCAAGTGTATCCATTAGTTAATTTGAATATTAATATATCAAATTTTGATATTCTTGATTATCAAAAGAATGTCATGGACATGTTTGGAAATCAAGCACAAATTCTTAGGATTAGTGAAGAGGATTCTAAAGGTAAGAGTACATTAGGGTTAGAAGATAAACAGGTTGACGAAACTGACAATGTTAAATCGTTTTACTGCAAGAAATGTGATCTAAAATTCGAATCTAACAAAGAATTTCAAGAACACTTGGACTTTGATATTGCTGTGAGATTATCAGAGACTTTGAATGGCGTATCAGAAGATTCATCTAATTTATCCATTGGTGAAAGAAGATTACTTTTCAGAGAAAGTACTAAAGAACCAACAAATTCTCGACCAAACTCCAAAAGAATTGGGAAATCAAAAGCAAACAATGGTGGTACTCCCAAGAGAAATATTTTAAATTTCTTTAAGAAATAGCATTCACATTTATAGAAAAATATTATACTTCAATATTTATATTCATAATTAATAAATAAAATGATCTTTCATATTTAAAATAATATAAGGATATTAGATATTTAAAAAATGTGTAACCAACTTAGATATTTAAACCATTTAGGTTCAACTAAGATACATTTTGCGGACACATATGTCTCTCCATGACTTGGTTCTATGCCACATAAATATTGAAAAATATTTTTTTTGGGAAGAGACTCCAAAGTACCTTTAATAACACATTTTCTCCCCTTCAATTCGCTTACTTTTGCTCTTAATACAACTGTGGTATCTGATGGGATTTCCTTCTTGAAATCTAACATTAATTTAGCAGTAACGCCTCTTTTACTCGGCAATAATGGGAACCCACAGTAACATAACCCTTCATCTAACAATAATGATAATATACCTTTATGAATCTTATTATTTTCATTACTTAACCCAGACCCAAGATGATAAAAAACAACTAATGATTTGGTAACTTCATCTTTAAATATAAGTGGGTCAATTTCAAGTTTTGTAGGGCCAAATAATTGGCCTTGTCCGACATGATATGGACGATGACCTGTTGGGATATTCTCACTTTGAACACCATGATTGACGTTATTGTTATCCATCAATTCCTTATAAATGTGTAACTTAGAGATCTTCTCTAAGATATCTTGTCTTTGAAAGGTTAATGGAAGTGGTTCGTAAGCACCTTGACGGTTGGTACCTTCTGTGGTGGAGTCTTCTAAAGTAAGTGAATTTGAATCATCAGGCCATGCTTTCACAAACGAGAGGAACCCACAAGTAATACCAGCAGTTGGTAATAAGACAAATCTATTTAATGATCTGAATATACTCATTGCAGTTGTTGTTTCAATTTGGTTTGTTGTCCAACTATGCAGTTTTCAAAGGAAATGGGTGTGTATATGTTTAATTTCAATATTCGGTCTTTTCAATTTATTTAAAATATCTGCATTTACAGCTTTAAATAAAACTGGAGCGGTTGTTAAAGTATGTCGCTTAAATTCAAAACCTCATTTGACGGTGGATTTAAAGCAGATATGTTTAAGAGTAACAAAAAACAAATTAGGTAACATTTTGAATGTAGTCATCAATCTTGATTTATATATGATTAAGTATGGTGATTATATTACTAATATATAATGGGTATCAAACTTTGTTAAAAGATTAAGGTTGAGTAATCTTTAACTTATCAATTTCAACATCCAGATCATCATAGCCGTCAACTTTATTGACATGGAACCCATATTCATTGGCCAAATGTAGCAGACAAATGAATTGGAAACTGGTAGATATATCTTTAACAGTCTCTATAGAATAACCTTTGGCAATTTCACTTGATATATCACTAAATTTTAATGTTACCAATTCTGAATTCTTATCACCTTCTGGGGCTGGAGACGGGCTTGGTTCATCTTCATCCGGAATCTCTATAAGGGTATTTATCGACTTCCATACATTATTCTTTAATTTTCTAACATCGACTTTTTTTGCTACACGAGCAAAATTAATCTTCTTGTCTTTGATAGTTGGTTTAGTCTCTTCATTCATGAGGCCAAAATCAGTTTTTTGATCACTTGTATCATTATCTCCCAAATCGGCATCATCGAAAGCTTGGTTGAAATCAATACCATTATCATCATCATCGAATGGATTTTCAACCTCCGCACCTCTAATATTGTCTTCGTCATCATCAGGTTGTAATTCTTCCTGTTCCTTTCTTTCATAGTTATCAGCCCAAAATGCTTCATCTGCAAGTTCTGGAGCATAACCATTTTTGGAGGTGTTCTGGTTGTTCATAGATTCATCGAAATTATTTACCCTTAAATCTCTTGATCTTCTCTTTCTTGGGTTGAACAAGCTCATCTTTTGTTGTGGTTTAATAAACAATTTAACAATCTTTTCACTTGTAAAATGATAATCATCAGGTAATAAATAATGGGATTCATCATTTCTTAGTCTCTGTGGTAATTCGATGTTTGATTGTTTTACTCTTGGTGCAAAGACTACATCTTCTAAATCATCTTCAAAATTAAAGAAATCTAATTCAAGTTGTTTCTTCTTATGACTTTTGGCTTTTGGTTTGTCTTCGGTGGTTGGAGTGACTTCACCATTTTCTCCTGTTTCATTAGAAGTTTCAGTAGTGGTATCTTGGGATGGACTATCATTTTGATGTAATAAATTTTTCTTAATATTACGAACTTTCCAATGTTCTCTACCTCTCCAATTTTTCTTCATGGTTTCATCAAAATATGCCATTAAATCTTGTTCAATTAATCCATTATTCATTGTATCATCAATATCAACAGTATTCCCATCATCATTCATTTGACTCATATTTGATTCATTCATATTAGAAGCATCCATATTATTATTATCATTATTGTTAGTAGTATTATTGTTTATATCACCAGAATCATTTTCATCTTGAATCATTGAATATTCTAAATCCGGGATAGCATCATCTCCTAAATCTGGGATATCATTATTTGGTGTCACATCGGCTAATTCTTGTTCAGTTAAGAAATTTTCTGATTTATTATTAATATTTTCAATAAAAGATTTTTCCTTTTGAATATCATCTACTAAGGATCTTAATTGATTTAATGATGGTGATATTTCACATTCTGTAATCTTATTAAATTTTAAGAAATCCATCCCTAGGGTTAAAATTTCGTCTTCAATAACTGATGATGTATTTGCATTTTGTGAACTTGTAAAATTACTATCTTTAGAAAGTGTTGAAATATTTGGTAAATCATCGTCTTGATCCATATCAACATCATCATTTAAATCTGAATCTATGGGTCTATCTTCTTGATATTCATTATCTATTTCATCCAATTCTTCATTTTTAATTGTTGCATCAAATACAACTCTACCTAATGAATCTATGTTTAAAGTGTTTAAAAGTAATGACTTAGCACCCCCTTCATCAAAATCCACTAAAGCTTTCTTAAATAAGGGATCAATATTTAATTCTTGATCCAATTGTTTCATTTTAATTGTTTTGAAATCAACTAAAGTAGTTTCTAACATCTTAACATTTCTTGTAAATTTTCTTTTCCCATCATTACCATCAATATCAGCATTAATATTTCTTGGTAATCCTGTTTCCGGATCAATTTCCACATCATCATCTTCTTCCTCCTCGTTTTCATCATCTTCTTTATCTTCCTCATCTTCTTCATCATCTTCACCATCATTATCGCTTGCTGTATTATTATTATTTAATTTCTTCTTTTGTTTCCTTTTCTTTTGTGCAAGACCACTCAACAATTTCCCAGTTTCATCACTCACAGAATCCACTCTTGAAGAATAAATTTTAACACAACCATCTAATGTTGCAGAAGCTTTTTGAAAATTAATTTTATTTTCAGAATCCATCAATACATTTAAATCATGGAAATAATCAATTAATGCAAAATTCCAACTATTTCTTGAATTAATCTTATTATCTGTAGCTAATTTGATCCATTCTTCAAAATTTGCCATCATTGTGGTTCTATTACTAAACAGATCATTGTCATCATTTTCATATTGTGACAATTGAGTGGTCATATTGTGTTGTCTTGGTATCGTTGTAGATCTATAACTTGTCTAATTGTAGATCAAATAGGTGTTTTATTTACATTTTTTGTTTTTTTCTGTATATTAAAAAAGTTGATGAGATAATTGAGAGTTTCCTAAAAGGGAAATTTCATGAAATATTGACATATATTTGATTTGATTTAAAATGGATTGTTGTGGTTAGAATATAAAGAAGTATTTACTTACAAATAAAATTAAAAAAGGAAGGAAAGGTAGGAAAAAAGGAAGAGAAACATAGTTTTAAAAAGTTGCAACAAAGGACTCAGTAGCAGATTTTAATTTATCCATTAATTCCTTTGTTAATTCACCTTTATCTCTAATACCGGCTAAGATTTCATCATGATTTGATTTTAAATATGATAAGAAAGATGATTCGAATTCTGCAATACGAGATAAATCAATATTATCTAAATAACCATTAACACCTGCATAAATTAATGGAACTTGTTCTTCGGCAGATAATGGTTGATATTGATTTTGTTTTAATAATTGAGTTAATCTTTCACCTCTAGTTAAAGTTTGTTTTGTTGAAGCATCTAAATCTGAACCGAATTGTGCAAATGCAGCAACTTCTCTATATTGAGCTAAGAAAAGTTTTAATGAACCAGCAACTTGTTTTAATGCTTTAACTTGTGCAGCAGACCCAACACGAGACACGGAAAGACCGACATTAATAGCAGGTCTAATACCTTTGTAGAATAATTCAGTTTCTAAGAAGATTTGACCATCAGTAATTGAGATAACATTAGTTGGAATATAAGCAGAGACATCCCCACCTTGAGTTTCAATAACAGGTAATGCAGTTAATGACCCACCACCATTTTTTTCAGACATCTTAGCTGCTCTTTCTAATAATCTTGAATGTAAATAGAAAACATCCCCTGGATAAGCTTCACGACCTGGTGGACGTCTTAATAATAAAGATAATTGACGATAAGCAACAGCTTGTTTAGATAAATCATCATAGACAATTAAGGCATGTTTCCCATTATCTCTAAACCATTCACCAATGGATGCTGCGGTAAATGGAGCTAAATATTGTAAAGGAGCAGCTTCAGATGCTGTAGCAGCAACAATAATTGAATATTTTAAAGCATCATGTTGTTCAAGAGTTTGAACTAATTGTGCTACAGTAGATCTTTTTTGACCAATTGCGACATAAACACAATATAATTTTTTAGATTCATCAGCACCATCATTCCATCTCTTTTGATTTAAGATTGTGTCAAGGGCAACTGCAGTTTTACCAGTTTGTCTATCACCAATGATTAATTCTCTTTGACCTCTACCAATTGGTACTAAAGCATCAACAGCTTTTAACCCAGTTTGCATTGGTTCATGAACAGATCTTCTTGGTAAAATCCCAGGAGCTTTAACTTGAGCTCTTGAAGTTTCAGTAGTATTAATTGGGCCTTTACCATCAATTGGATTCCCCAAGGCATCGACAACACGACCTAACATTGCTGGTCCAACAGGAACATCCACAATTTTACCAGTTCTTTTCACTAATTCACCTTCTTTCACTAATCTATCTGAACCAAAAAGTACGATACCTACTTGTCCCGGTTCTAAATTTAAAGCCATCCCTTTAACCCCGGAGGCAAATTCTACTAATTCTTCAGCTTGAATATTATTTAAACCGTAGACACGAGCAATACCATCACCCACAGCAAGTACTTTACCAGTTTCATCTAATGAGGCTTTATTATTTAATCCTTTAATCTTTGATTCTAAGATTGAAGAAACTTCAGTGGGACCGACTTTATTTGTTGATGCTAATCTCTTCGAGATGATTCTTGTTGACATCATCATTGGTCTTGAAACACATTTTAATGCATTTGAGACAATAATTCTATTTGAAAGCATATTTGAGGTTGTTTGTGTTTATTTATATGTATATGCTTGATTGGATGTAGAGTATAAAAGGACAGATAGTAATTGAATCAAACACGACTTTATAAACTTTATAAAGATAAATGTGTATATATATATAAGCTTAACCGAAACCCTCAATAATATATTTAATTGGTTGTTGTATTATATTGAAAAACCACCCACCCATTGGGAAAATACAAAGAAGGAAGAAGCTGTTTTAAGAAATGTATTTTATTGGTTGGAAAATACTGTGACGTGTGTGATGATAATCCGCTGGGTCACGTGCGGTGTTGCCATTAGACGGAACCGCGGAACCACGGAACCGCTGGACTGAGGCGGAAGCGGAAGCGGAACTGGGCGGCACTACACGGCTGCTATGCTGTATCCCAGCACATCCACACACCACACACACCGCACTCTGTTTTTCCCGCGCAGTCCCTCTCCATGAAGAAACCCCGAGCACCTTGCTATACCGTACTGTACTGTGCCATACTACTATCACACACAGTGGTTAAACAAACACATTATTTATTACTCACAATAATACAATATAACATTACATTACACTGCGGTATTTTAGTATATTGCTATGTTATGCTCTGTTATATTGTATTATACTATATCATAATAACCGGGGAAATTATGATTGTTATAGCACTGTCATACTGTGATGACTATATATATATAATTGATGTTTGATTCGATATATTATAGAACATATTATGTTATAGATTGCACTATAGCCTAGTATACTATAGCCTACTTAGTGGTACCTGATCCTTAATATAGTATTGACAATATATCATAATATATATATGTATATATATATATATTAGTATTATCAATATTATCATAATTACTCTACAATGACACTAACAATATCTTCACCAACAAAGAGAATATCAACAAATAATTTACATTCATTATTAAATAATAATAATAATTATAATATCTCACATAATAATAAACTATCACAGTATAATAAAATTAAATCACACTCAACTGATAATTTTTCAAATATTGAAAATATTAAATCTGAAAATATTGTTAATCAATCATTAATAACCCCTACTACTACTACTAATAATAATAATAATAAACATACTAGTACTACTAAGAATAACACAAATACTCAACCAATAATGTCACAAAGAAGAAGTTCTTCAACAATTAAAAATGCTTTATCTTCTTTTTTAAATAATAATGATACACATACCAACAATAACACAAACACACACTCACACAAACACTCACACTCACATAATAACACAAACACTAATAGAAGATATAGTACTAATTCAATCCATAATACTCCAACACAATCTTCTAATAAAACTCCAAGATCAAATAGTGGCGGGAATATCAGTAATAATAATAATACTAACACTAATACTATATCCCCTTCCACTTCTTCACCTGTGGTATCATCACCACACAGAATGAGTATAGATAATATATCTTCTGTACATTCATTAAATATATCTTCAACTATTTCTACCTCTACTCCCACTAATAATAATAATAACAACACATTAAAACAATTCTTATTATCTCGTGGTTTTATTAATCCAAGAAAAGTTATGGAAAATGATTCAAAGGATATTAAAATATCTGTCGCTACCACTGGAGAATATATCTTTTTACCTACAATCTCATCAAATGATGATGAATATTTAATGAGATTAAATGGATTTAATGATGATGCTGTTAATGATTATGAAGCTGAATTTTTATTAGATTCAATGACACAACAACAGCAACCACCTGATATACCTACAACTACTACCACGACTAATGAGAATAATAATACAACCACTCACACACCCGACAATACAGACACAGCATCTTCACAAGAAATTGATAATTCAATGACTCCATATAATATTGCTATTATACTTTCATTGAAAAAAAAAACAGAATTATCATCATTACATATTGAATTATGTTCACGATTAAAATTATTTTGGAATAATGGTGTACCACCATCAAAATCATTTGATGAAGAATTTTATAAATGTTCATCATTAAAATGGGATTTATCACCAAATCAATATAATTTATTTATACCAAGACATATTGATTCAACACATTCAATGATTGAAAATCTTGATATTGATAGAACAAGAAATTTTGTAGAAATGTTACCATTAGATGAAAGATATTATCTTGATAAAAAATCAACAAAATCCCTATTTTTCCAAGATTTAAAAGAACAAGATCAAATACCAACAAAATTAAAACCAGGTGATTATATTTTCATTATTCCTTGTGTATTTAATAATCATATCCCTGAATCTTTATATTATCCCTCAGCTAAAGTCAGTTATTGTTTGAAAATTGGTACTATTCAAAAGGGGAAAGATGATTTTCAACAACAACAAGAAATGGAAACATCAACACCATTTACATCACCAACTTCATCAATTTCATTAAATAAAACTGAATTAGAAAAATCACAACCAAAGAAACTTATTAAAAATTCAATTTTTAAAAAAGTTAAAAAGACAATTCATCATATTTCATCATCACCAGAGAAAAATGAATCTGGATCATTTCAAAATGGTGGGAATTATCAATTAACATCAAATCATCTTTTTGGTGAATATCCAATTAAAGTTATTAGAACACCACCACCAATTTCTGTCTCTACAGCAAATAAACCAATTTACATTAATAGAATTTGGACAGATTCACTTTCTTATGAAATTTCTTTTGCACAAAAATATGTTTCTTTAAATAGTCAAGTACCAATTAAGATTAAATTAGCACCTTTAGAGAAAAATATTTGTATTAAACGAATTAGAATTAGTATTAATGAAAAGATTACTTTTGTTTCTAAAAATTTAGAATATGAATATGATCAAGTTGATCCCGTGGCAAAAGATCCATATAATCCATATTATTTAGATTTCCAAGCTAAGAGACGCAAAGAAAGAAATTTACCATTATTAGAAATTAGAACTCGAGAAAAAGGTGCAAGAGCATTACGTGAAGAAATTATTGAAAATGCCTCAGGAGATAATCTTATATCATATGCCACAATCCCTGATGATAATGCTGATTCAAATAGAAGAAAATCAAAGGATAAAGAACCAATTGGTATTACTGAACCAATTACAATTGAAACTGTATTAAATTTCCCCAAATTTGAAGATTTAGATAAGAAAAAGGCTAAAGTTATCCCACCTTATGGTATTGACTCATTTCAAGTGATACCAAATCCAGAACATTATAATTCTAAAAATAATGAAAATTCACATCGTCCAAGTGTTATTAATATTTTAACAGGTAATCATCATCATAATTCACAATCTGATAATGAAGATAATGATAAAATTTATGATAAAAGATTTCATCAAACAAAATTTAAGACAAATTCTGGTATTGATGTTAAATATCATACAAAATTAAATGAATCAAAGAGAGGTCTTTATTTAGATTCAATGCATTTTAGTAATATTCATGCAAGACATAAATTAGAAATTATGTTAAGAATTAGTAAACCTGATCCACAAGATCCAGCAAGATTAAGACACTATGAAGTATTAATTGATACACCAATTTTCTTAGTATCAGAAATTTGTAATAGTGGTAATATGGAATTACCAACATACCATATGGCAACAACAGATACAGATTCTAATAATAATGTTGTTGTTCCTGCAACATTTCATGGTGTTAATGATCCATTTAATCCAATCTTACCACCAACTTTTGAAGAAGCTATTTCTGTACCAAATTCTCCATTAGTATCACCAATTGGATCACCAAATATGATGGCTTCATATGATCCTGATAATCTTTATATTCAACAATTAAATTTATCGAGAGCCACATCAATTAGTGGACCATCAGGTTTTTCATCGCCCTCAATGTCAAGTGTAAGTAATAATAATAATAATATTATTAACCCAATAACCAGTAGTCAATCTGTTAATTTAAATTCAAATACACCAACACAACCCGAGAATAGTGGAATGTTTAATAATTTAGATAATTTATTATCATCACCATCATTATTTAAGAAAAATTATAAATTAAATGATAAAAATGGTGGTATTAAACCAGATTCTTCTACTGCAGGTAATCATACTCATGTAACAAGTGATGTTGAAACATTATCAGATCCACCAAATTATGATGAAGCAATTAATAATTAGATAAAAAATTATACCTCTTCTTTGTTTATACATATGGCTATGTTTGTTTTTTTCTATAAAAATATATTCCAATATTATTTATTTATTTATTTATTTATTTATTTAATGAGTGTCATTTAAATATGTAATGCACCTCTAGCAGTACTAACCCCGAATGAACTTAACATTCTTAAACCTGTAGATCCCATTGGGAAATATGAAATTGCATAATAAAGTACAGCAATTAATTCAATTATAGCGAATATTAATGTCATTATAGTAGATTTTGAAATTGCAGCAAAATATACTGTTGCAAAACAACTGAAAAAGAAAAAGGCTGTAAATGGTAATCTTTCCTTTGATGTAATGTGTTTAAAATATGCCACGGGACCCATCATTATACCAAATGCTAAGACAAATAATAAACTACCCATTGTCCATAATAAAGCAAATTTTCTTGGTTTTATTGCTAATACAGGAAATAAAAAGATACAAATTGTGAAACATGCAGCAGAACCTAATATAAAACAAACAAATAAAGTTAACCTTTCCCAACGAGATAAATTAAACCACGAAGGTTCTTCTGTGGTTAAATCTTGGTTTGTTAATGGTAATCTTTGATACATATCATTAGCTCTTTCATTAATTGAATCAGTCCATGATGAAAAGAATGATCTTGCACCATTTTCACCTTCTGTATTATTATTATTTTGATGTGATTGGTTCCAACGCCCTAACGATTCACGTAATTGATTAATTTGAGAATCTGCACTACTTGACATATTGATATATACGTTTGTTGATATATATATGTAAGTTTGACTTACCACCTATTATCACTTAAAATTGACAATTATATATTTAAAATTGAATTTTTTCAAAAAAGCACATTGCTGTTATTTAAAAGCTGTTCTATTAACAAGATTAACATATATATATATATATATACATGTGTAAGTAGAGAGAGAGAGGGAGGTATACAAGTTTACAACGGTGTGTAAATAGTTATTCAGTATAGTTGGAATATATTATAAATTTTAATAAATAGAAAATATATATATATATATCTATTATATTAGACTTAGCAAGTGTAGAATTAAAGATTAATTAAAATTGAAACAAATATAACCAATTGAAACAAGACCACTAATAATAATAATATGATAACAATGTACCACTGCCACAAATACAAGTAAGAATAGTATATAAGATTACTAAGACACAACACCGCACCAGACCGGGTAACGTCCATCTATTCATTTACCCGTGGAATCATAGAATTTAATCAATGACTCTTACTTTATAATTACAGCCTTATGATTATTGAGAATAATGTGTGACACTGTGTAATGTAAGAAGATTTTGGGTTCCTGATCGGGAAAGTGGAGCGGATTGTACAGCAAGTATTTATTATAATCACATATTTGTATTGTGACATAGTTTACCTTCAAGATATATATCTATATATTCACATTATTATTACCACGACGGGTCTTGTTTTGCAATCTATTTCATTAGAGTAATATTATAATTTCCAACCGATGATCATCAGCAAATCTTTTTTTATTTTCCCAACTCTTATTCTTGAACAAGTCTTGTTACTTTACTTTACTTTATTTTAGTTTGTTTTGTCAGTTCCTCGATAAAGATTATTATTACATTCTCAAATCTTATTCTTAAACTGTTCATTTTTTTTTTAAAGAAGGAAAAATAGCGTAAAGTTATAAAAAAAAAAAATAATAAATATTAAAGTGAATTATATAACATATTGTGATACTTTAAACCCTGTTAGTTTAAACAACTTTATACTAAAAAAAATACAAACATATACCAAATAGCAAAGGGAACTATATATATATATATATACTCCATACTATACTGATTTTTTATAAGAAAGTATTATCTGTTGTTGTGTTTAATATATTTTGATTAGAAGAGAGAATAGGTTATTACACTTTGCCTTTTATAGAAAATATTTCATTTATACTTTTACTATTGACTGATTATAAATATTTTGATTAGTTACAGATATTCTAATACATCACGTTTACAGGTTAAAAGATGGATTTTTCAAATACAGATAATGACGAAAATCATCGTCTCCTGGAGGAAATAATGAATTCAAGTAATAATAATACTGAAAAGACAAATAATAACAACAATAATGATAATAGTCATTTAGCTTCATTCTTAACTGATCCAAGTTTTTTAAATATTTCATCATATCCACAATTAAATTCTGATAATAATACAATAATTCCTGGTGAACAAAATAGTAACCATGTTAATAGAGATATTGATGATGATACGCCAATGTCAACAAATATGGAAGATGCACATGAATTTTTAAAATTTGATATAAATACATTACATAACACTTTATCAAATGTTGATAAATTTAATTCACCGGGAGGCGATCTAATGAATGGGAATATTTATCCAAATACACCTGCTGAACAACATGAAAAGATGTTATATAAAAAAAATAATAATAATTTGAATAATAATAGAACTATTACTAATAATCAGTCTTCTGGTAATGATACAAATGAACATGTTGCATCCTTTTTAGATGATATGTTTACCACAACAACTCATTTAAATACAAACACAAATAATAATAATATGCATTCAGTGTCATTCAGACGTAATTCCCAAGAACAGCCACATCATGGAAGTATTTCAAATATTGATACTTCATTCTTACATGATTCCTCTTCATCAGTATCAAATCAGTTCCATAAATCTTCATTTTCAACATCAATAACAAAGGATTCATCAAATTTACAACATACAGGTTCATTTAGTGAACCTATTAATCCAGATTTTCTTTTCAATAATTTAAATAATGGTGGTGTCGATGAATCAATGTTAAATTATACAGATGATATTAGTTCCTCTTTAGGTTCAAGTGTTACATCAGATATTATGACCCCGTCATCATTTTCATTTAATCCACAACAATTTGAAACTTTGGCTAGATCTGATAGTAATTCAAATTTATTATCGAGTTCTGTAAGATCACCATCAACAACATCAACATCATTAAGAAATGCAAATTACCTTTCACAGTCTTTAAGACAACCAAATATGATGGGAACAACACCAAAATCTAGACATTCATCTCTAGCAACAAATTTAAATAATTTAGATTCATTAAGTACAAGTGTTCCAAAATCATTATCACATTTATCAACAGAAGAAAAATTAAGACGTAAAAGAGATTTCCATAATGCAGTTGAAAGAAGAAGAAGAGAATTAATTAAACAAAAGATTAAAGAATTAGGTAATCTGGTACCACCATCATTATTATGTTTTGATTCCACGGGGAAACAGGTCAAACCAAATAAAGGAATTATCTTAAATAAAACTGTGGATTATATTACATTTTTATTGAGAGTACTTGATGCACAAGATAATAAAAAAGCATATTTACTAGCTAAGATTGATGAATTAGAAGCACAGGTTGGGAAAATTGATTTTAATGATTCTAGAGATCCACAATCTAATGGATCAGGAGCCACATTGATTAATAATAATTCTACTACAAATAACTTTGGTTTGAATTTGGAGAATGTTACAGTGACTAAGACAGATATTAATAATTTAGGTACTGCTGATACTACAATAAAATTAGAAACAAAATCGCATATTACAGATGATTTAAAACAATTCTTATCTGGTGATATTGCTGAGGCTGAAGACAATGCTAAATTGATGTTTAGTAATAATGAAAATAAAAATCCAGCGGAATATTTATTAGAATTTGATTCATAATCATGTTTCATTCAATAGTCTCCCATCTCACATCCAAAGCATTTTTTATTTTTAAAATTAAAATATTTGATACAAATACAAATACTTGTTAGATTGAAATAAAAATATAATATAAAACTATACATAATCGTCATATATTCACCCCATTTAGTATGTAACATTTGTCACTTACAGTAGTGAAATTCATAAATTTATTCGTTATCATAAATTGAACTCTTTCCTAATAACTTGCTTAATTAGTTTATTTTAATTTTGAAAAATCTATCTTTAAAAATTAAAAGGTTAGATGAGACTAATTGAAATGAACAGATCAAATTGTATTGATAGTTTAAAGCCCAGGTAAATAAGAATGGGGTTGATTAAAAATGCCACTACATGGTCGCAAGGCAATCAATTGGATTATCTTTCTGTCAATCCAACAAGAGATGAAGTTACACATTATAAAGTTGATTCATTAGTAGAATCTGATGATTCAATTACTAAATTAAATACATTAAAAGATTTTACAAATATTACATGTTTAGATTATTCACATTCACAAGTTGGTCAAGTTGGTGTTGGTGAAAAAGATGGGTTTGTTAAGATTGTGGATGTCTTTGCTAATGAAACAAATTTAACTGTTAGACCCAAACAAAGAAGATGTATTAATACCATTGGGATAAATAATGTTGGGCTTGTTGCCATGGGGCTTGATAAACATAAACAAGATACATCATTACAAGTTTGGGACATTAATTATCAAAAACAAGGTGAAGAATTGGTAAATTTATCATTTGAATATTTTGTTAATGAATCTATTGTTTCATTACAATTCTTAAATGATATTAGTTTATTAGTGGCAAGTACAAAATTCTTAAAAGAGATTGATCTTAGAGTGAAAACACCTGTATATCAACATCCATCTAGATTATCATATGATATTAAGTTAAACCCTTTCAATTCATGGCAATTTAGTACCTATGGTGATGATGGGACTTTAGCTATTTGGGATAGAAGAAAATTATCAGGAAGAATGGTACCCGGTGATTTAAACTTAGCTACACCACTATTAACATTTGATAAATTAGTTGGTGCAGGTGCAGCTTCCAAAAAATATATGAATTCTTGTTTTAGATGGTCTTCCACTCAAAATAGAGAATTTTCGACATTACATAGAGGTGATATTATTAAAAGATGGAGATTAGGTTCTACATCTGAAGTTAATGAACAAGGAATGACAATGGAAAGTTTATTTGTTTCCACAGTCCACGATATCCCAACTATTTATGATAGAGTAGCCACATTTGATTATATTCAAAAAAATAACCACGGTGCAAGTTTAATTTGTATGAGACAATCTGGTACCGTTTATAGAATGCCAATTACACAATGTTATTCAAAGACAACATTCAGTTTCAATAATTCTTTATTATTATCAAATTGTGAAACTCCAATCATTGATGAATTAGTTGTAACAGAGGATATTCAAAAATCTGGAGCATTACAAAATAATACCACTGAAATGAAAGTGTTATCATTTGAAGACTTGGGTATTAATGATGATTATGCACCAGACGAATATGGTGAATTCTCAGATGATGAGAAATCTGAAGATGATGTTGATACAAATGATCGTGACAGTAATGAATCATTGGATCATTTTAATCACGATAAAGAATCTCACAACTTATTGGAGGATGAACATTTCAATTTATTCTGGAAGCCAGAAAGACTACTTCAAAAAGATATCAGTGCAATTATGAAGATACGAGCTATGGCAGGATATGGTCTAGATCCAATGAAGACAGTAGATTTAATTGATCAATCTAAATCATTACAAAATAACGCTTATATCAGAAATACATGGAGGTGGCTGGCTATTGCTAAAGCATCTGTTGATGATGGTACTATGGTATCAGGTGATTTGGATCTTGGCTATGAAGGTATTATTGGTATTTGGAGTGGCTTAAAAGGTCTTGTAAATCAAAATAGATATTTAAAAGACGGTAGCTTAACGGATGTTCAATTGAAAAAAGAAATGGAAAAAATCATTAGATTGAGAAAGAAAAATAAAGCTATCTTGAAAAATGTTGGTTCAATGCCAACTTTCCCTAATTCACCAAAACATATTCAAAGAAAACTGTGTATGATTATATCTGGTTGGGATTTATCTCAATCTGATTATGAAGAAAAATATAAAATTATTATGGACAATGGTCATTATCAAAAAGCTGCAGCATGGGCTGTATTTTTTGGTGATATTCCAAAAGCTGTTGAAATCTTAGGATCTTCCAAGAATGAAAGATTAAGACTGATTGCTACTGCAATTGCTGGTTATATGGCATACAAGGATCAGCCTGGTAATAATTCATGGAGAGAACAGTGCAGAAAGATGGCATCTGAATTAGAGGATCCATATCTACGTGTTATTTTTGCCTTTATTGCTGATAATGATTGGTATGATGTTTTGTATGAACAAGCTATTTCTTTGAGAGAAAGACTTGGTGTTGCACTTAGATTTTTGAATGATACTGACTTAACCACTTTCTTACAAAAGACTTCTTCATCCGTGATTGCTAATGGTGAGTTGGAAGGTCTTATTCTAACTGGGATTACACCTAATGGTATAGATTTGTTACAATCATATGTGAATAAGACAAGTGATGTTCAGACAGCAGCTTTAATCTCGCTATTTGGTTCACCAAGATATTTTAAAGATAAAAGAGTAGATGAATGGGTTCAAGCTTATAGACAAATGTTAAACTCTTGGGAATTATTCCCAATGCGTGCAAGATTTGATATTTTAAGAACCAAGTTATCAACTACAAGTTCTGGTAAAATTAAGACAAAAGTGAAGGCTAGACAACTTTACATTCAATGTATAAATTGTAAGAAAAATATTAATAACCCAATAAAAGAAAGAAATGGATACACATCAAAGGGTCTAATGTCTGCATCAAAGAGAAAGATAACCTCATTGCAAGATCAAAATGGTAGACAAAAGGAGCAACATAGATATTCATGTCCTCATTGTGGAACATTATTCCCACGTTGTGCTATTTGTTTGATGCCATTGGGGACTTCCAATTTACCATTTATTATTAATGGTGTTGAAAAACAAAGAGATTTAGAATATGAAATAAAATCAGAAAAGAATACTTACGTAGGTTCAGGTCAAAATAGTTTAGTAAATGATTCGATGGCTGCTGACTTAGAATTAAGAAATAAGAAGAAAATGAGATTGAATGAATGGTTTAGTTTCTGTCTTACCTGTAATCACGGTATGCATGCTGGACATGCCGAAGAATGGTTTGCAAGACATAACATTTGTCCAACTGCAGGTTGTAATTGTCAATGCAACAAATATTGATTATCATCCAGAATTATTTAAGTATCAGGTATATAGAAATGTAAGATCTTTAATCATGATATTCTAACTATCTTTTTTGGAATTATTTTATTTGTTTATTCATAATATAGGATGTTGAGTAGAATGATGGCTTCTTTGGAATAAAAATATATACTCAAGTTTACAAGTTATATGTAAATTTTAAATAATATTGCTGAAAAATATACATAATAAGATAGAGTTGATTTGGGAAATAATTTTTTGATTTTTTGTTCGTTCTTTTAATTATTTGGGTTTGAAGATTGCTATTAAGGTCAAATATAATTGTGGTAAAATAAACAATAATTCAAAAATTAAATAAAATTACTAAATAACTCTCAAATCTTCCCATATATAAATATACAGAATTAAATTAAATTAATACTATAAACCAATATCTCTACTTAGAACCAAAGTTTTATTATTAGAGCCTGGGAACGTGGATATATTAATTTAATAAGTAAAAAAATTATCATAACATGGAAAGCACTGATTTTTTTGGTTTAACATAGTTCTACTTTGCTTTAAATTTCTATGCAAACCTTGATTGTAAAAGCATCTACTTGAAAGACTTAATTTTGGGTTTAAATTGTTTTATATAAACTTGCTTAATTTTAAGCATTATCTTTAAAATGACAATATGGATCCAAACAAGAAAACAAGCAATTTCTAACAAACGTCCAACCTTACTTCAAAATTATAGCATTAGATTCATTAGAAAATTTTCAATCTTCAAAGATCCAATTATCGATTTAACCTTCTTATTTCACGTATTTACATAGAGGTTTATTATCTTTATTTAAATCGCTCCTCCTATATTGAAGAAAAACACATCATCATCATTTATTATGCGAGAAGGTAAAACATGTTCAAATTTTGAAAAAAACACACTTTAAAAAGTTTCAAAAATATCTTGATTTGATAAATCAAAGCCAACTTTAAAATAAAAAAAGATTCAACTGAATAAGAAACCATTCGTGAGGCACTCATAGCTAGTTTGATTGATAAGAACTTGTCTTATATTCAATTCTGAATAGATTAGTGATAAACATTTTCAATTTTACGTTGTTTGCAATAAGCCTTTTTTTTGAACGTTAAAAGAGGGTGAAATTTTAAGCTTTGAACGCTGATCACCTGTTAAGAAACAAGAGATTGCAATATCAAGAAAAAGGACTCCAGAAGTGCAAATAAAAGAATATCAAAGTAAATCATTACACAATCACAATGTTGTTGCCTCAAGTTGAACAAGATATCCAAAGGAAGATTGCCGTTGAGCAAAATATCATCCAAGGTGCTACTAATATGAAAAAGAAGACCGATAATTCTATGGTTATTCAAAGATGTAATACTAACATTAGAGAAGCACGTCAAAATATCGAGTATTTACAAGAGACTTTAAATAAATTACGTTTAAATAGTAATTCTAATAAACCAGAAGAAATGAAAGAAGATGAAGCCATTGATAACCAAAAGAGAGCTCAAAGTTATGGTTACCTATCCACTGTGTCACCAAATGAGCATGTATTTTCTCGTTTAGATTTAATTAAGTACGATTGTCCGTCATTAGCACAAAGAATTCAATTCATGCTGCAACAATTACAATTTAAATTGCAAGTGGAAAGACAATATCAAGAAGCTAATACTAAGTTAACTAAATTGTACCAAATTGATGGTGACCAACGTAGCAGTTCTGCCGCTGAAGGTGGTGCATTTGAATCTAAACATAGAATCCTAATGTTAAAAAAGGCATTAAAAAAATATAGAGCCATCAATGTTGATTTAGATCAATACAAACATCATGATTCTGAAGATTTAAACATTTCTCAGCCCAAATTTAGAAGAAAACCATTGTCTGGTACTTTAACCATTCGTGTTTCTGCTATCAGAGATGTTGATCATATTCAGTCCCCAATGTTTGCAAGATCTCCAGAGAGTTTTATTACTGTTAAGATTGATGATACAATTAAGGCCAGATCTAAACCTGCCAGAAATGATAGGTGGCAAGAGGATTTTCAAATCGAAGTCACTAAAGGTAATGAAGCAGAAATCACTGTTTATGATAAAGTTAATGATGTTATGACTCCAGTAGCAATTATTTGGTTACAATTAGCTGATATTGCGGAAGAAATCCGTAAGAAGAAAGCCAATCAAACCAATGGTCAACAGGGTTGGGTTAAAGCTGCTAATGTTACCCCATCAAGCATGATATCTCCATCTGAACACAAATCTAGCGATGATATGAGAATCACATCTGCCGCAAGTACCACTTCAGCTCTTTCTTCTACTCCAGGTGCTGCTGCTCCAGGTGCTCCAATTACTATTAACCAATGGTTTATCTTAGAGCCTGCTGGTCAAATTAATTTATCTTTAGGTTTCCATAAAACCACATCACAAACAAGAAAGAACGTTGCTGGGGGGTTACACCGTCATGGTGCTATTATTAATAGAAATGAAGAAATCTTTGAACAACATGGTCATCATTTCGTTCAAAAATCCTTTTACAATATTATGTGTTGTGCTTATTGTGGTGAATTTTTAAGATATACTGGGTTTCAATGTCAAGATTGTAAATTTTTATGTCACAAGAAATGTTATACTAATGTGGTTACTAAATGTATTGCTAAGACATCCAATGATGATGATTCGGATGAAACAAAATTAAGTCATAATATCCCACATAGATTTGAACCATCATCCAATCGTGGGACCAAATGGTGTTGTCATTGTGGGTATATCTTACCATGGGGTAAGCAGAAAGTACGTAAATGTACTGAGTGTGGTATTATGTGCCATGCAGATTGTGCTCATTTAGTTCCTGATTTCTGTGGTATGTCAATGGAAATGGCTAATAAGATTTTAAGAACTATCCAAGATGCTCAACGTGATCAAGAAAAGAGAAAGAGATTACCTCCATCATCCCACACACCAGTATCACGTGGTACATCTCAAGAAAGAATTAGAAATAAGATGAGAATGTCTCAAGCTAATATGGAAAAACCAAAATCTGATGCTTCATCTTTATCTCTTTCAAAGGATATTGATAGTGATGTGCATAAGATCGTGATGACACGAAGCCCTGATAGATCACCAAATAAGAGAAAACCAGCTGAAGATAGGGTTCATGATTTTATTAAAAATAATGAGACATATCTAGATTTCACCAGTAATGCTGGTAAGGATGAATCACCATTAGATTCCACAATGAGAAGCTTGGATCCATCCTTAACTACACACGAACCATCTATTACTGTTCCATTCCACGATGAGCATGCAAATGTTGTCCATCAAAGAAGTTCTGAGGAAGAAGATACTGCTTATAGAGAAGAAAATGAATTATGGGAAGAAAAACGTCGCGAAATGGAATTAGAAATTGAAAGACAACGTCAAGAACAATACGAAGAACGTAAGAGAAATGAAGCTAAATTAGAATTAGAGTCGACATCACATCAAAATGATTATAATCCAGTTGTGGATACTTCTACTGCCACAATTAAATCAAACCCATTCCGTGAAATGAATAATGAAACTTTCCAACAACAACAAGCAGCTACACCAAGTGTATCTCCTGATTCAAGAAGGGAACCATCCACCACATATATGGAAATTGATAGTGTTGTACCACAAAAGGCACATTCCATTACAAAACATAAGAAGAAAGCCGGTAAACGTCGCAAAGTGTCATTAGATAACTTCATTCTTCTTAAAGTGTTAGGTAAAGGTAATTTTGGTAAAGTTATCCTTTCTAAATCTAAAAATACTGGTAGATTATGTGCTATTAAGGTATTAAAGAAGGATAGTATCTTACAAAACCATGATATTGAAAGTGCCAGAGCTGAAAAGAAGGTATTCTTACTAGCTACAAAGACTAAACATCCATTCTTAACCAATTTATATTGTTCATTCCAAACTGAAAATAGAATTTATTTTGCCATGGAATTTATTGGCGGTGGTGATTTAATGTGGCATGTTCAAAATCAAAGACTTTCTGTTAGAAGAGCTAAATTTTATGCTGCTGAAGTCTTATTAGCATTAAAATATTTCCATGATAATGGTGTTATTTATCGTGATTTGAAATTAGAAAATATCTTATTGACCCCAGAAGGTCATATCAAGATTGCAGATTATGGTTTATGTAAAGATGAAATGTGGTATGGTAATAAGACTTCTACTTTCTGTGGTACACCAGAGTTTATGGCACCAGAAATCTTGAAAGATCAAGAATATACAAGAGCTGTGGATTGGTGGGCATTTGGTGTCTTATTATATCAAATGTTATTATGTCAATCTCCATTTTCCGGTGACGATGAAGATGAAGTCTTTAATGCTATCTTAACAGATGAACCATTATATCCAATTGATATGGCTGGTGATATTGTTCAAATTTTCCAAGGTTTGTTAGCCAAGGATCCAGAACATCGTCTTGGTGCCGGTACTCGTGATGCATTAGAAGTTATGGAAGAACCTTTCTTCCATAATATCAATTTTGATGATATTTTAAACTTAAGAGTGGAACCACCATACATTCCAAAGATAAAATCAGAAGAAGATACTTCTTATTTCGAACAAGAATTCACATCTGCCCCACCAACTCTAACTCCAATACCGTCTGTATTAACTACGTCACAACAAGAAGAGTTCCGTGGATTCTCATTTATGCCAGAAGATCTTGAATTATAATTAGTTCTACTACAATGCCTTTTCTGCATCCATATATATTTTTGAATTAAAATAAAATATATATAAATATGTATATACACTTCCAATTACTGCATATATTGTTTAATATACTAATCTAACAATAGTTTATTTCAACTCCATACCTAATCATATTTCTTATTATTTTGTGACATAGCTTATTCCACTAGATTAACACTTGAGAAAAAGAAAAGCCTTTATTACCCTCTTGCTCCATTTTTTTTCTTCGAGGGTTTGAAAATTTTGCAAAAAATGAAAATTTTGACACAAGAAATTTTAAATTTGAAAACATATAAAAGGCCATCGGATTCTGCAGTTGAAATTTATATCTCTCTTTCTTATTTATATTTTCTCTCTTGGTTCCCTTTTAAAAGGATTGTCGACGTACTTCAGTATGTTTTATACCCATAACTTTTGTTTTATATTATAGAATATTTGTTTTTTTTATTACAATCCCAGTGGTTTTACCCAAATCTATAATATTACTATTTCCTGTCATTTGACAATGACATACAAAATAACAGAGATTTTTAACTAACACATTCTACAGTAGGATCATTTCTATAGGAATCGTCACTCTTTGACTCTTCAAAAAAGTCACTGAATCCAACTTGGTTGATGAGCAGTATAACCTTCTTACCCTAGAGTGAGACCCCAAATTTTTTTCAATTTAAATCTAACATTAGCTTGGTCCGCAATCCTTAGCGGTTCGGTCATCTAATTTTTAAATTAACTTCTAAATTTGATTTTGCCGGTTGCAAGTGGATTCGTTGTTTTCGGATAACTTATCTATATAATTAATTGGCGCGATGATCTTTACCCTTTCTATGTACATCTCTTGTAGGTGGGATAGGATTATGGGTGGGTAGGAATGGCAGTCTGACAAGTTATCAATTATATTTTATTTTTTTTTCTAACTTAGTTTGGTCAAAGGTTTGATCAGTAATTTAGAGATAATTTGAAATTGTATTTTCTTTGTATATATTAATACTTTGTGTATATCCTATATAGCTTGTTCTCTGTGCCTTAATCTGTTGAAGCAAGCACTTCGATGTCTTCTCAATGGCTCTCCTGGTTTCTGGTTTTCTGTAATTTTATCTTGTTTGCTTAATAGAGGCGAATTTCAAAAATAAAGTGAAATCATTATTTTCTCAAAACAGTTTCAATAATTTCAACAAATATTGAAATTATTTATTGAACGAATGACGTGAAGGGGCCACATTGTTTTTAAAGATATAATAACATACTTACAAGCAAACAAAGCATAATATATTTATATCAATCACTCTTGGAATATAATACATTATGTTCAAAGGGAAATCGTTTAAGAAGGTCTCCAATGCCTTCAAATCACCCAAATTATCAAATTCTGGAGATGATACAGAGAATTTCAATGCCCCTCCAAATTCATTGGATGTGAATGACGATGCTGATTTTGATAGAATTTTACAAACTCCATCACCAAGACCAACTACAGATGAATCTAAATTTAGTGATAAATTTAAAGTTCATTATTCACCTAAAAAATCGTCCGATGGGGAAACTAAATTTACTGATAGATTCAAAGTTCGTTCACCTAAATTAGAAGGTGAAGCCTCTAAGTTTAGTGATAAATTCAAGGTTCATACCCCCAAGTTAGATAAAAAATCGTTTAAAAGTGTTTCAGCAAGTATTAAAGATCAAACGGCTAGTACAGAATCTAAAGTGTTTGACGCTACTGTGGTTAGTACTCAAGGTATTAAAGGTAAAGTAACTACCATTGCATATGATTATACACAAAGTTTAATGGCTGTGGCCACAACCACATCTGAAGTTCATATATTTGGTCAAAAACAAGTTGAAACAGTTATAACATTAAATACAAAGACTGTTGTTAGATCGATGAAATTTGTAAAAGGTATTTATTTAGTAATTATTGACGCTAGGGAAATGGTTATGGTCTTCTCTTTATACTCTAAAAAGATGTTAGCTACTGTTTATTGTCCAAGTAAAATTACATGTGTTGAAACTGATCCATCTTTAGATTGGATCTTATTGGGTTTACAAAGTGGCTCTGTTATTATTTATGACGTGGATAGAAATCAGTTTTCTGGTGTTAAGATTGAAAATTTACAAAAGAGACAATTCTTTACAAAGATTCCTTTATCACCAGTGGTATCAATTTCCTGGAATCCAAGAGATCTTGGTACAATTTTAATTTCATATGAATTAGTTACTGTCACATATTCCTTGGTAGAAGAAGCTATTAAAAATAGTTTTGTTTACGAATTACCTCCTTACGCTCCTGGGGGTGATTTTTCTACTGATGTAAGTAGAGCACGTAGACCAAAAGTTATTCAGTCATTATACAATCCAAACTCGCTTCACATTTTAACTGTTCACGAAGATAATTCTTTGGTATTTTGGGATGCTAATACTGGTAAATTGATTCAAGCAAGATCATTATATGAGACAGATATTAATAAGGTTCAACAAGGTAGTGAAAGTAAACCGGTAAATCGAGGCATTCCTAAAATTTTTAAAGTTAAATGGATCTGCCAACATAATCCCGAATATACTTCCATTGTTATTGCCACAAGATCAGCTTCATCAAGAGAAGGTTCTCAAGGTATCAATATTCTTGATCTAGGTGGTACTCCATTATATTCCGTCACATCTTATGACGGTATGAGTAAATTTTATGCTCACCCGCATCAAGAAAAGTTATGTCCAATTGTTGGTAGAGCTCCACTGGTCGATATTATTCCAATTGCTACATCATCCCCTTATTTCGATGGTGGTCATGCCGCTTCTTGTATATTGGTTCTTTTAGAAAATGGTGAAATGGATACTCTTTTAAGTTCGTCAGGTTTATTTACTTCGAAAGCCTCGTTATTCCCACAAAGTTTATCTTTGTCTCGTCCATACGCTACAACTACTTCTGCTGTATCTGTCCCAAGTAAATTATGGTTAGGTATGATGTCATCCAATTCGAAATATGATGGGCTATTAAGAGGTGGCCGTGTTATGAAGAAAGCTAGTAAAGTATCAAATATGAGAAATGCTCTATTATCAGGCCATAGTAATGGTGCTGTGAGATTATGGGATGCATGTGCTAATGAATTAGATGAAAGTGCTGTTTTTGAAGTAAATGTCGGTAGAGTCCTTAATAGAGCTGATAATATTAGTATTACTGATATTTCATTTGCCCCGGATACTTTAGAATTAGCTGTAGCTGCTGAAAATGGTGATGTTGCATTATTTAAATATGAAGTCAATCAATTTTTCGATCCTCAAGGCAAGAACCAAGATAAAACTCTTGATATCAACTTCAGCCGATTCTCAATAGAAGATATCAACGAACCATTAATTGATGTTAGAGATAGATCCCCTCCAAATATCAGACAAGGTTTAATGCCAGAAACTGTCATTAAATTAAGAAGAGGTACTGTCTCTGCTTTGAAAAATAGTAACATCGGGTTTGTTGGTATTGCATATAGCAATGGTGACATAACGGTGATAGATAGAAGAGGTCCTGCCATCATTTACTTGGATAATATAGAAAACATAGTAAGAAAGAAAGGTAATATGGTTACAAGTATTGAATTTGTTGTAATGCAATATGGTGATGACTCTTACTCTAGTATTTTAATGTTATGTGGTACTGATTGTGGTGAATTAATTGTTAATAAAGTGTTACCTGCGGCTGGTGGTAGATTCTGTATTGAGCATGTTGAAGTTATGAAAACTGGTGACCATTCACCAATTACAAATATTTTGTCAGTTGCCACTGATACAGGGTACAGTTGTGAAGCTACTATTGTTAAAATGCAAGGTCTATCAAACGGTGGTTCCATTCCTGGTAAAGTTATTACTGTCGGCACACACGATATTAGAACTATAAGATTAGGCTTTTCTAAAGACAATTCTAAATCGTTTAGACATAATATTTCCGCTGCAGGATTATCATATGCTTCGTATGTTAATTCTAAGGGCGAACACAAAATTAAATCATATGTTATTACGTATCTAACAAATGGTAGTATCAAAGTATTAACTAGTCACGATTTAAAAGAAGTAAAAACATTACATTCTCCTGTTCCGGTACACACCAAATATGTTATGCAATCATCTATATTAAAGGATGGTAGTGTTTTCACTAGAACCGATGCTTATAGAACAATTCTAATTGCCACGGTGAACAAACAATCTGCAGCAAAGGATGATTGTGTGCTCTATAATCCAAATTTGAAAATTCCATACAGACCACAAGTGAATTCTCTTCAATGGGCAAGGGGTACTGTTTATTGTACTGGTGATCAATTAGATGAACTTCTTGGTGGGATTAATAGACCATTATCCAAGTACCAAGAAAGTGAAATTGCTAAAGGTACTTTAGCTTTGAAACCATCTGATGAAAAACAAGAAGAACAATCCGAACATCATTATGTAAAGCCAGTAAGACATGGTGCAAAGAGTGGTGGTTATGGTGTATTGAGAGGCATGTCTCGTGCCATGGAAACCCAGTGGGATGCAGTAGAAAACCAATTTAATGATTATGCAACAGCTGTTGGTGAAGGTATGAATGACGCTATGGAACAAACTGGAAAAGATATTGTTAAGGGTTCATTTGGTATTTAGTAAAGCATCAATATACTTCTTTATATATTGGTATTTACAGACTTTTGTATATATGCTAAATACTGCTTCATCGAATAATTTGATATTTTTGATTTTAAATTTCTTCACTTAAAATATTAAAAAATAAAGAAAGTAAAGATGGTAGCAAAGTATAGACAAAGTATATCTTAAATCGAGGAAAAAAAATAAATAAAGCTAATAACACATTCATTGAACATAATTATGGAAGATTCAATTACATTAATTGCCCCAACTATATCGTCAGAAAACATCAAGGAGTATAATTTAAATTTTGCCACAGGGGATAAGACTACATCTCAAATAAAATTGACTAGACGACGTTGCATTGACCCTACCCTTATAGACTCATTTCTAAGGACATTAAGACATCAAAGTGATGATACAATTAAATCCAAGATTAACAATTATACCAAAAGTGGATCCACAAATAAAGAAAAGTTAGAACTTTGTGATACATTTGTTAAGAAGGAGCTTTATCCGAATTGGGAGATTAGACATAAGGCCATCAATTTTTGCGAACAACAAGCAGAGAAGATGAAATTGGAACTGGCAAATAAATATCCAACTGGATTCCAATCAAAAAAATACAATTTACGTATTGACCCCTATGCAGAAAGAGCCGCTAAAGAAGAATATGAATCTCATTTCAGAGATCTTGATACTTTGACTCAATGGGTTGAAAATAACAACATGGTAGAGTCTATTTTGCAGAGCACTAGTGATTCAATTTTAAAACAACGTTGCAATCCTAATAACGAATATTTGAATACATTCTGGGAAACCACGAGAAATGCTTCCAAGTAGACTCAACTTGGTTCATCCCAATCTTGTAACTAGATATCTTTAAACTTTTTGAAATTGAACAGATAACACCACTTTTGCATATAACTTGTATATAATTCAAGAAACAATGACAATCTGAATAAAAAGGTAAACAAACGCGTAAATATATGGAATGTAGAGGGACATATAACTTTTTACGCGTAAACAAATTTCATCTTTATAACTTGTAACGTGGTTTTTGAGATAATCTTTCTTTCTTTTTCTCTTCAAAACAGCTTTAACAATAAAGAATAACTGGTTGCTATGGGAAAATTTCCCACAGTTGCTCAGGATAAGCAAATATACGTATAGGGTTTCCTAATCCAGTAATATAACACTTTCAACACCCAGTAAAAAGGAAAGAAAATAACGAGACTTACCCAATTGTATTACAAGAAAAGAATTAAAAAGAAAAGAAAGCACACTATTAACCAACCTCCAGTCAGCCATTTAATTTTTTACACCCTAGCAACCATTGTTATTTGAGGCGAATACAAAAATTATCAGGTCATATTGAATTGGTTGCTATGGTTATTGAGGGATTTGTCTATTTTTTCCCTCTTGGGCAAATTTGTACATGCAAAATTCACAAACCTAACTATTGTTTTACGCGTCTCCATGGCAACCAACATCCGGTCACTATGGCAACGGATGGTTGCCATGGCAATTGACGCGTGAGTGGGGTTGGTGCAAGATTGGAAACCATGGCAACGCGTTAACCAACAATAGATGTCGGAAAGTCTCACACCTTGTTTTAACGTGTCTTTGCCTATTTAGGTCATATGTTCTCGATTTCAATGGGTATCAGACGCGTAAACATACGGATACTTTGGTTGCTAGGTGAAACATAATAATCATGTGGTGATATAATAATATAATCTTATGTCATATCCTTGGTGGTTGATAACGATAACCTTTTCCAAATTAAACATATATAAAGACATGATATTTCCATCTTTATTTCAGAATTATCATCACTCTTTTCCTTTTATTCTATTAATATTACTTATAATAAAACCAATACAACAAGACAAAACCATCTGGCTGATAATAATACATCTACTCATACTACTACAAATAAATTATTACAATGTTCGTTATTAAAAGAGATGGTCGCAAAGAACCTGTTCGTTTTGACAAAATTACTTCAAGAATTACCCGTTTATGTTATGGGCTGGATCCAGAACGTATCGATGCTGTTAAGGTGACTCAAAGAATTATTTCTGGTATTTATGAAGGTGTTACCACCTCTGAATTAGATAACTTAGCTGCTGAAACTGCTGCTTACATGACCACTATCCATCCAGATTATGGTACTTTAGCTGCTAGATTGGCTATTTCTAACTTACATAAGCAAACCACTAAACAATTTTCTCAAGTTATTTCTGATTTATATCACTGGGTTAACCCATCTACTGGTAAACATGCTCCAATGATTTCAAAACGTGTTTATGATATTGTGATGGAACATAAGGATCTTTTAAACTCTACTATTGTTTATGATAGAGATTACGCTTATAATTATTTTGGTTTCAAGACTTTAGAACGTTCTTATTTATTAAGAATCGATGGTAAGGTTGCTGAGCGTCCACAACATTTAGTCATGAGAGTTGCTTTAGGTATTCACTTAGATGATATTGATTCTGTTATTAAGACTTATAACTTAATGTCTTTAAGATACTTCACTCATGCTTCTCCAACCTTATTCAATGCCGGTACTCCAAAGCCTCAAATGTCTTCTTGTTTCTTAATTTCTATGAAGGAAGATTCTATTGAAGGTATTTTCGATACATTGAAAGAATGTGCTATGATTTCCAAGACTGCTGGTGGTGTTGGTTTACATATTCATAATGTTCGTTCCACTGGTTCTTATATTGCTGGTACTAATGGTACTTCTAATGGTATTATTCCAATGATTCGTGTCTTCAACAATACTTCTCGTTATGTCGATCAAGGTGGTAACAAGAGACCGGGTGCTTTCGCTATCTACTTAGAACCATGGCACGCCGATATCTTTGATTTCATTGAAATTAGAAAGAATCATGGTAAAGAAGAAATCAGAGCTAGAGATTTATTCCCTGCCTTATGGGTTCCAGATTTATTTATGCAACGTGTGGAAGAAAATGGTGACTGGACTTTATTCTCTCCAAGTGATGCTCCAGGTTTAGCTGATGTTTACGGTGCTGAATTCAAGGAATTATATGAACGTTATGAAAGAGAAGGTCGTGGTCAAACTATCAAGGCTCATAAGTTGTGGTATGCTATTTTAGAAGCTCAAACTGAAACTGGTACTCCATTTGTTATTTACAAAGATGCTTGTAACGAAAAATCTAACCAAAAGAATTTAGGTACTATTAAATCTTCTAACTTATGTTGTGAGATCGTTGAATACTCTGCCCCAGATGAAACTGCTGTTTGTAATTTAGCTTCTGTTTGTCTTCCAGCTTTTATTGAAACTTCAGAAGATGGTAAGACATCTACTTATAACTTTGACAAATTACATGAAATTTCTAAGGTTGTTACTGTTAACTTAAACAGAGTTATTGACAACAACTACTACCCAGTTCCAGAAGCTAAGAACTCTAATGTTAGACATAGACCAATTGCTTTAGGTGTCCAAGGTTTAGCAGATGTTTACATGTTATTACGTTTACCTTTCGAATCTGAAGAAGCTCGAACTTTGAACAAACAAATCTTTGAAACTATTTACCATGCCTCCTTAGAAGCATCCTGTGAATTAGCTCAAAAAGAAGGTAAGTACCAATCTTGGGAAGGTTGTCCAGCTTCTAAGGGTATTCTACAAATGGATATGTGGAATGCCCAACCATTTGGTTTATGGGACTGGGAAACTTTAAGAAGTGATATTGTTAAGCACGGTTTAAGAAACTCTTTAACTATGGCTCCAATGCCAACTGCTTCCACATCTCAAATTATGGGTTACAATGAATGTTTCGAACCTGTTACTTCCAATATGTACCAACGTCGTGTTCTTTCTGGTGAATTTCAAGTCGTCAACCCATACTTATTACGTGATTTAGTGGATTTAGGTATCTGGGATGAATCTATGAAACAACATTTAATTACTGCCAATGGTTCCATTCAAGGTTTGAATGTTCCACAAGAATTAAAAGATTTATACAAGACTGTTTGGGAAATTTCCCAAAAGAAGATCATTGATATGGCTGCTGATCGTTCAATTTACATTGATCAATCTCATTCTTTGAATTTATTCTTACAAGCCCCAACTATGGGTAAGATTACCAGTATGCACTTTTACGGTTGGAAGAAGGGTTTAAAAACTGGTATGTACTACTTAAGAACTCAAGCTGCTTCTGCTGCTATTCAATTTACCATTGATTCCAAGGTTGCCGCTGAGGCTATGAACAAAATTGCTGATGTTGCTAATTTGAAACGTCCAGAATATGTTCCAACTGGTACTAAATATACTGAAAGTTTAAAGAATGGTTCCAATGTCGTTGAACCAGCTGTTGCTCTAGAAATGTCTGATTTATCCTTAGAAAATCGTCCATTAGAAACTCCAACTGAATTAACTACCGAAAAAGCTGTTGATCCAGCTACCCCAATTGTTGTTGCTGAAACTGTTCAAGCTTAAATATATCTTACCTAAATTTTTTATAGAATATAAAACTCTGTACACTATATTTATTCAAACTTAAAAATTAATGAAATGCTTAATTAACTTCCTCCTTCTTTTTGCTTTTAAGAGAAGAATCAATATTTTATTTTATTTTTTGCAGACACTTTTTTTTTATTTTTTTATTTTATTTTAAAGTATTAGAATCTTTGAACCGCCCATCAAACACGTATTAAAATGTCAAGTTAGATCTAAAACCAACTCAAAAAGTTATCCACGTTCACCCAGAATGAGTACCAACAAAGATATTGGTGCCAATGAAACACATTCTATGAATATGGACGACAATTTTGAAATAAACAATATGGAATTGGATGATTTATCTACTGATGGTAGACCAACAACCCATACCCCAGATCCACTTCGCCCTAATGAAAGAGATGAAGAATGGTTGTTATTAGAGAAGTCCAATATCTTTAAGAGATTTTTGTACAGACTTTGGTACGGTCCAAGAGAACCAAGTGATGATCCACCAGCATTTCCAACCAAAATCAGTTTCTTAAAACGAATCGAAGAGTTTCCAGAGATAACATTTAGAAAAAGATTCCCAAGAAAGAAAATAAGAATATTGATCCTAATTATATACTGTTCTGTTTGGTTTGGTATCTTGTACACTATTTTGTATTCATATCTTTTCCGCAAACCATATTTTACTCCTAAAGATGGCAGTGTTAAGATTCCTATTCTTACTTACGATTGTAATTCATATATCAATTGGAAGGGTAAGAATAATGCATGTGGATTAAATGCGGAAGATTGTTTACCCTTTGAAGAACAGGATTATTTTATTAGATGCCCAGCGTTATGTGATCGTGGTGGATGGGCTTATTCTGCAATTAATGTGGGTGATCAAAGAGTTAAGTATAGAGGTTATGAAATTGGTGGTGGTGCATTGACTGATCATAACAAGGATAGTAATGATTTATCATATCCATACAGAGGTGATTCTTTTGTCTGTGGTTCTGCTGTTCATGCTGATACTGTTTCTCCTGTCTTTGGTGGTTGTGCAAGATTAAGTATGAGAGGGTCTCAAAGTAAATTTCCATCTGAAGATAGCAAACACACTACTGGGTTCTCAGTTATGTTTAATTCGTTCTTCCCAAGTTCATACGTCTTCACTGATTATTTAGATGGCGTTGCTTCTGGTTGTATTGATCCAAGAGTCATTGTTGTTCCTTTAAACATAATATTTGGGTTACCAGTATTTTATTTGTATGAAAGTATTATTGGATATTGGATTGTGACTGTTGTGGGTTATTGGACATTAGTGCTGGCACTTGATCCACCAATTCTTGTCGATCCACATTTCCCTGAGACTGGCTATCAGTTATTAAGTGTTGGTTTCCAAAGATTATTACCATTATGTTTTGTTCTTTATGTGGAATGGAAGGGTGCTGTTAAGAGAACTTTAGAGAATGGGTCCCCAATATGTAAAACTTTATTATGGTATCCATTATTGTGGTTAGGTGTTATGAATAATATTACATTTGATAGATTACCAGTTGATAGATTAACTCCAAAGGATTTAAAAGAACAACCAGGTGGTGCTGTTGCAGTGGGCTCCATTGCTGCTACTATTTTAACTTGTACTTTTATTCAAGCATATTCATTATGGAAATCGGGTAGATTTAGAAAGTTTTTCAAGATCTATATATCATTCATCTTTGGATTGATTTTGTTAAGTTCTATTCCTGGTCTTAATTTAAGAATCCATCATTATATTCTTGGTGCAATCTTAGTACCAGGTTGTGCTACAAGAGGTGCTTCAGCATATTTATTCCAAGGTATTTTAATTGGTCTTATATTATCTGGTGTTTCCAAATGGGATTTTGCTAGTATTGTTGAAACCGATTATTCATTGTTAAGAGGTGAAGCAGGTGCTGCTGCTCCACCACCAGCTTTTGTTTTTGATAAATCTACTCCTCATCATATTTCATGGAATGTTAATAACAGCACCACCGATGACAATGGTATTAAGTATTTAGATGATGATTACGACGGATATTCATTGTTATTGAATGATGTTGAAGTTTATGTTGGGTCCAATACTACTATAGATGTGGATAAATTAATCAAGAACAATGATCTTTTAAATCAAATGGTTTCTGATGCTTTGAAAGATAGTACTAATAACGCCATTCCAATGTACTTCAGAGTTGCAAAAGCTTCTGTAGACGCTCCAACAGATAATCACGGTGACTATACTAATGCCGGTGTCTTAGAATGGCCTAAAGGTAGCTGGATAGCTCCCGAACCTGGTGTATCTTAGATTTATGTTTTCAATCCACTTTTACAATTGGGACTGTCTCAAACATCCGTGCATCTGCCACTACTGTTTATCTTTTTCTACCCGCATAAAATACTTGAAATCGTTTTTATTACCGTAATAGGGAAAACCGCACTGTTTTACACACAAAAATTGAAAAATTTCTGAGAAATCTCGAATTTTTCATAATTTGACAAAATATGTGCTGGAAGTATTCAGCCAGAGGATTATGGTGAGGTTTCTCAATGAATGATTGAGGGCATCATGGTAGGTGTGGGTGGATCTAAGGCCCATAGGTAGGTTAATTAACATGATCAACTAAAATGGGGAGGTTAAAGGTAAGGGTAATTGTTTTAAATGACCTTTACCGAACATCAACCGAATATACAAAATGGTATGTACCTTATGAATAAAATGTTGAACTTTAAGATGTGTTTGATGACCATGATTATAGGATAAACATGTTGTGTATAAATTAAATAATAAGTGAATAGTATGTTTAAAACCAGAAACCCAATGAATTAATAAAATATTAAATAACCAAGTGGAATTATTATGTCATGATTGATACAAGAGATTACTGCACGTAATTATTAGAAGATCAAATTTCTATATTGTTATGCAACCCACCAAATATGAAACTTATGAGCTAAGTTAAACGATTGAAAATAACTTTAGTTGTGTTTACAACTATCCCCCAAGCCTCACAAATATATGTCAACAACTTTTTACTTTAAATGAAATTGTCCAGGTATACTAACTATATATCTTAATAAACTATCTTTATGATTTGTTTTATTAAACTCCATTTATTTTAGTCTGACGCTGTCACTATCCGTACTAGAAAGGTCATCACTAACCCATTATTAGCTAGAAAGCAATTCGTTATTGACGTTTTACATCCAAACAGAGCTAACGTCTCCAAGGATGAATTACGTGAAAAATTAGCTGAAGTTTACAAGGCTGAAAAGGATGCTGTTTCCGTTTTCGGTTTCAGAACTCAATTTGGTGGTTCCAAATCTACCGGTTTCGGTTTAGTTTACAACTCTGTTGCTGATGCTAAGAAGTTCGAACCAACTTACAGATTAGTTAGATACGGTTTAGCTGAAAAGGTTGAAAAGGCTTCTAGACAACAAAGAAAGCAAAAGAAGAACAGAGACAAGAAGGTCTTCGGTACTGGTAAGAGAAGAGCCAAGAAGGTTGCCCGTCGTAACGCTGATTAAGAAGCTTTCAATTTTAAAATATTAATTTATTTGAATAGACTTTTTTTTATCTTCATTATTATTCTACACCCCTCCTTTGATATATTATATATTTCATATACTCCAATCGTAAGTATTAACTTAAAAAACATTATTAACATTAACATCATTGATTGTGACACTTTCACGACTCCAATAAATTATTTTATTTCACTTATCTTTGAGACAAAAAAATATATGGACGCAACCGGAATCGAACCGATGACCTCTTCCTTGCAAGGGAAGCGCGCTACCAACTGCGCCATGTGCCCAAATCTAACTGAAAAGTTTGAAAATGACATGATTTTGAAAAAGAAAAGAAAGAATCACACTCGTAATCAAATATTGTAAGAAGTTCAAGGGTATATTCGAATTATTTATCTTTTAATGTTATCAACCATACACAAGTTGACAAGAAAGATTAAATAAAACTATTACAGAATACCTGAATGCAAATTTAAGAAGAATTTCTCTAACTTTTTGATTTAAATGTATTGACTTGTTTTACAATTTATCATTCACACTAACAGAACAGTTAGTTTTCCCTCTAAATAAATCTAGAAATAACCTCTTTATTCCTATCAAAAAATGAAAGTTTAGGAATTACCTTAATGGGTGATTTATGTTAAATATTTCATTTCGCAAGATTGGAATGCTTCCTTAAATTAAAGTTAGAGTTTTAAATCTAAAATAAACAATTCAAAAATATTTAACATCAAATATCAGGTTGAATGATTGAATTGGACTAACATTGAAACAACCTGACCTAAAAGTTTTAACGGGGATACCGTATTCAAAAACTGGAACAAAATAAGAGTTGCGTTTTTTACTTATTCCTGGAAAATAAGAGTATTTTCTGTTTACAAGTAAAATAATTTAACTTTGTCTTGGTGAGTTACTTATATGAACACTTGTTACATCTTTCTTCTACCCTCTTTTCATTGTTTTTTGTCATTTTACTTTTCTTGACCCAATTCGATCTACTTCAAAATTCACAAAATATTGTATTTTTAAAAATGACAATCCTTGATAAAGGATAAAATCCACACCTCTAATACAATTAAGAAAGGAACAAAACTACAATCAGTAAAGCCCATTCCATAATCTCACCATGTTTTTCAGTACATTTGGTCGTTCTTTATCTAGATCTGCTTTTACTAATGTTTCTAGAACTGCAGTTTTCAAACAATCTCTAAATAAATTTGCCCTTGCAACTACATTTAATCCCCCAGCCAGAACATTTTTTGCTACTCAGTTCAAAACAAACCAACAAAGACAATCTGTTAGTGAAATATTAAGATCTGAATTGAAGATTGAATCTGACTTAACCACTGCCGATCAAACATCTATTTTCAAACCATATTTAGATAAATACGGATTTAACATTGTTGAAACCGCCGGTAAGAATGAAGCACAAATTGTTAAGCAAACCGAAACTGGAGAAACTGTCCGTGTATTTTTTGATGTTGCTCAAGTAGCCAATTTACCATTTGATAATCCAATCCCTGAAGAAAACATTCCAGAAGAAAATAACCCAGAAGAATTTGATTCCTTGGATGACAATTTCGCTAATGTCAACGTTATCATCAGTAATAACTCTGACGGTTCTGCTGTCTCCTTTGATTTATTAATGAACTTGCAAGATCATTCTTTCTACGTCGATAGTGTCACTCCATTCAAGTCCATCGATCAAGTCTTAAATGAATCTGCAGAAGCACAATACAAGAATGATTTACAATACCACGGTCCACCATTTTCCAATTTAGACGAAGGTTTACAAGAAACCTTAGAACTTTATTTAGAAAGTAGAGGTGTCAATGAAGAATTGTCTGGTTTCATTAGTGCTTACTCTGAGTTTAAGGAAAACAATGAATACATTTCTTGGTTAGATAACATGAAGGGTTTCTTTGAAGCAAAATAAACAATATATCTATAAATACATTCTAATAAGTTCTTGTATATAAATAATGAATAACTTATAATTTTATGTACTTTTTTTACATATACCTTTAAGTTTATTTTTAATGAATAGTTCATTTCTTGTAAAATCATCTCCTCTGTTTTTTTTTCTATTATTTTAATTTAATGAATATTCAAGATTATTTTAGCTATGAATATTTCAAAGGTCTTTTGAGAAACCTAACTACATTTAAATAACAATGAACATACAAATACTCCTAAAATGATATCAGACATTCAAAATACTGTTTACCTTAAAAAAGTGTTCTATTTGTTGGAGAATGAAGTTGGAATAATTGAAGAAAGGACCAATTGGCTCCAAGGATTAATGAGAGATGTTCCTGATTCAATTTTATCAATACCTTGCATTAAAGAAAAGGTCAATACATTCTGTTCACAATATAATATACCAAACAGTACCATCTGTCCTCACTCTCAACACAATCAAACTAAGAAGGTTAAGAATGACAGATCAACTGCAAAGAGAATTTTTCAAAACGAGTGTGCAGGAGTTCTCTCTGAACTTAGTGCAAAATTATTAGATAAACAGAGGTACTACCAAACACTGGAGGAAATAACCACTGTGATAATATTAGAAAACGATTTTAAGAAAATTCCTGAAATTGAATACAAAATACAAGCTAATATTGATGATCCAATTTTGTCAGATTCTGAACATAGCCATTCTGTACTCTCCCCTGTAGAACTTCGTTCATTAAGAAAGACAAAAGCACTGATATGTTTTAGTTTTTTCCTTCAAGGACGTTATTTGGATTGTGTAGGAAAGATATTTCAATTTTTCGATAAGGATAATAAATTATTTGACAACTCTTTATGGTCCCTTAAATATGACTTACTCCAGGCCGATGATTTTTATTCAGTAATCACTATATCTGCATTATTAGCATTGCCGTTAAATGAAATTAAACACTTCTCCCAATTAACTGACTTGGTAACTTATTTCCAACTATTCCCAACAGCAAAATATTTATTCAACTCTCTAAAAAATACCAGATTTAGGGCCTTTTTTATTAGTTGGATGGAAACCCTGAACCCAATTTGCCAAAGACATTTACTTATGGGACCTAAATTAAAAAATATCGAACAAACTATGAGAATCAAAATTTATGTGTTTTATTTGAGTATTTCAACCCGAATTCAAGTAAGTTATTTATCAACTACCTTATGTATTGACTATGAAATTGTACTACAAGATATACAAGAACTTTTTAACAGGAGGAAAGTCAACTTCGTATTGGAAGGTGATATTATTTCCTATAAGAAAAGGTCAATTCTAAATGACATTGCATCTCTTTTACAAACCAACGAGGTTGAAATTTCAAAATTATTAGACACACAAAACAAAAAAAATACTGAACTTAAAGATTCCATTCAAAACTATATCATCGAGAATAATAAAACTAATGATATTACAATTACTTATGAAGATGAAGGTATGAGTTCAAATAGATCTAATGATGATACTGGTTCTGAAGTAGTTGATACTGATTCAAAAAAATAACTGACACATTTAGGAATGTTTCTGACATTACATTATATATACCTACATACATGCTTAGTAAAATTTAATAATATATTCTAGCAAAATTGCACTTACTAAATTGTGTCTACCAAGAACTCTTAACAATACCTTTAGATACACTAATTTTTCTCACCTTTCTCTTATTCTTACAACCACTTAAGTCTTCACCGGAATTTATGGCACATGTAATGGGGACCCTAGAACTATCCTTCGTGTCAAGGTACTCTTCTAAATCCAAACCTTTCCTCTTTTTCCCAATTTGAATTGGATCTTGAGTTTCTGTATCACCAAGGGTTAGTGAACTTAAAGCAGCTATATTTTTTCCATTCATTTGGTAATCCATATCACATTCAACTTTTGTTTCACAATTAGCCAAGATATTTTGTAATCTTTCAAAATCAGAAATCCACTGTTCGATTTCTTCTTTACTCTGAGGTAAAACTTTTAAATAAGATAAATTACCAGTCCTGTTACCAATTTGAATTGTAATGGGATATTTATTTCCCATATTTAATGGAATTTGTTCTTTTGTCTTAACACCTGAAATATTGACGATGAGTTCACAAAATATAGCAAATTTACTTGCCACTTCATTTCCTAAGGTTATATGGAAAGTGTTATCATAGAATAAACAATTAAGAGCGAAGATAAAGTCTTCAATATTTTTAGCAATTTTACATTCATCTTTTGTAAACACCCTTGACAGATATTGTAATAAATCTTCTGGTGGATCACCAAATAATTTGTTAATTGCACGGTATGTCTTTCGTAAGATCATAAATTTATGGAATGTTGGTGTGTTAGTGTTTAGTTTGTTTTTACCTTCTGATTGATAAACGCAGGTAAAACATTTAACATTACTGTTTTTAGTATTACCATAACACAAACCATGTACTTTTCTATTACAAATAAAACATAGTTTAATTGAACCAAATGCATTTTCCAAAGACGTATTACATTCACAACTGAGAGTTTGTCCTTGATTAAAAACTTTTTTCTGAACGTGATTAAAACTTGCCTCAATTTGAGTTGGTAAAATACTTGGTTGAGATGAATTTAAATATTCACCTAAGATATTCGCAGTTTGACTTTGTTGAACCATAGCTGGTTGTTGTGACATGTTTGTTTCATTTTCAATTAATAAAGAAGCTGTTGTTTCAACTTGATTATTTTCCATCTCCTGTAAATCAATATCAATAATATGTTGTAAAGGATCAATTTCTTGATAATCTTCCATCTCAATATCTTCTTGATTTTTATTCAAATTTTGACATGTAGACAAAACAGCTAATGAACATTGATGATGGCCTGTGTTCAATTTTCCCACATCAAATGTGCCATTTGAATTATTTCTTGGAATTTTGATTGTAGCTCTTGGTTCAAAAGTAGAATCTTTAAATAAAGAAGGCTGATATTTTGGATCAACATTATCATTGAAAACCAATCTCATACTTAAGAATTTTTCATCAGGTAATGGTTCTAAAGATTGTGTAATAATAATAAATCTTCTCATTAACTGTTGAACCATTTTACGCGAGTCCTTAATAGTGATGATATCATTATTTGTAGATTTTCCAACACTTCTTTGTTCCGATAGTTTTTGAGTATCAATGGACATAGAAACATCATCATTATCATTGTAGTCGAATGTAAAGATATAATTTTCAAATAAATCTCTTGGATTATTCTCATCAATAAAGATACCAAGAGATAAAGCCTTTAAATATTTCAATTTAATTGATTGGAAAACACCCTTTTCTAACCAATTTAGTAATAAATCAATTTCTTTTGATTTCCCTTTGATTAAAGTTTTGATCTTAATTGAATTATTTTGTTTATCGGTAGAATCTTGTTGTTTATCCTTCTTTTCCGGAATAAATCTTTGATCTAAGAAATATTCATCTGGAAATAATCCCCTTAAGAAAGATAAACAACCAAATGACATAGTTAACATAGTTTGAATCAATTTTTGAGATTGTTCAGAAGAGATTGCCACCTTCGTTTCTGTGGTCACTTTTTTAGCGGACTGTTTTGTCAAGAATATTTGGTTAGTAGACATTATTATGTTTCTTTTGGTTAGTTTTTCAATATAACTGTTTTGAAGGTAATACTTTAACTAAAAAACTAATGTTTTATATGTTTTTATTTCTTTAAATCTCCAACACCTTTAATCTGACTTCAGATTTGTTATTTCAAATTTGTAGAAATTAGCCGCTGGGGAAAATATTTAGAAACAAGAAAAAATAGTCGGACAGGAGAGGGTACTGTCCGAAAAACTGCTTGCCCAGAGCCGGACATCGGACAAACTGGTACAATCACGCCACACGTATAATACTTTCCGAAAAGGGAAGCAGTCACACCCTTAATGTCGAGTAACAATAGGAAAACCTGGAGAAGGCACCACTTTTCCACCAAAAACAATAAAAATTCCCCGTGTAGTCTCAATGCGGTATTGCACGGTAGTATCAAAATCCCAACACCACACTAATACCCAAATAAAAGGTGCTTTTTCATAACAGATTTTGACAGTGGGTGTTTAAAACAATGGAAAAATACTGTAGAAACAATAGTTCTGGTTAAAAAATTTCCCCATTTTCTAACAACAAACAATAAAATGTTAATCTTGCATTCTAATTTCTTTCCATTGTTCTCTATTGTAATTATAACTAATTTTAAACGGCTGTTGCATATTGTTCTTTTAACAAAACAGTTTTTCTCCCTTTCTTTCCAGGCCATTTGTGTTCTTGCCCAGTGGAAAAAGTCACAAACATAATAAATGGAAGTTTAATCTGATGATAATTCCCCATTTGATTAGATATAAATATGACATTTGTCAAGTGTAAAATTACGTCTTTCATTTTTTCATGTGCACTTGTGAGGATTATTCAAACATTGCTACTGGTTCCTCATTATATATATATACTCACAAAAGACTAAAATTATAACTAGAAGGATCGAGATCCCTCAATAATTAAGCTCTTCTTTTTTTCGTTCTTTATATCATTTTTTCACGCTAAAACATCCAATAAGGTTAAAGAGGTAAATAACGGGATATTAAAAACACATTCAATCCAAAGGTAAATCAATCAAATAAATTTAATTACCTACATACATTTCTTTCATATATCCAAAACAAGTCATCTACCCTTGGGAAAGGCATACTTTAGTACACTCAATACCACGGTACATCTCTGTTTTCAGGTATTTATTCCTAACAAATCTGGAATTATCCGCATTGTAATTTTTTCACTCTTCTTAATAAAAATCTATCAATTAAACTTCCACATATAACCATTAGGAAAAAAAAAAAGAATGACTGAATCAATTTCTTCCTTCGCATCAAGAGATATATCCTCTGTGATCTCACTTAACAACTATATAAATGAAGGAAATTTATCTACCAGGGCATTATATGAATTGGAACCTTCAGAAAATGCTCTCTCAAGACCTTTATCTAGATGTTCCGCTACTTCCGGTCTTTCAATAACTGGTACAAAAGATGGTATTGAAGGTAAAAGAGTCATTAGAACAGGGTTAAACCAATATTCATTAAGTTTATTGGAACCAAAACATCACAGCATGAAACAACCATCACCATCACAACAACAACAACAACAACAACCGCAACTGGATTCTATATCCAGATCTTCTTCTAAATTCTATCTGGATAAACATGGTAACAATTTACCAAATATAAGATATAATAACAATTATTATAATAACAACAACAACAATATAATAGAAAATGAAGATGATTCAGAAAATCAACAATATCAAGAATATTTGTCAAGTTCTTGTTCAACACCAGGTTATCCTGATTGTCCAACATCACCACCAATGACTTTAAAAGAAAAAATGAAATTATTAAATATTGACAGACATAATAGTAATAGTGAAATTAATAATCCCAATGATTGTAACACTAATCAAACAACAACTTTACATCATAAAGCTCATGATCCAATATCTTTAAATAATATTATCAATAATACTTCCATCGATAATCTATTACAACCTGATAATAACATTACAAACACCAATAATAACCCTCACAACAATAAGGATATGTTTGATAATCATTATTCATCCGGTACTATTGATCATGATTTAAATATTTATCATCCACATCTTAAAGGTGATCTAGAAAGTAATGCAAGTACTTTAGGTGATGATGTTTCTTATCTTTTAACATTTAAACATTTAAAGGATAAAGAAAATTTTGGTTTAGATGATAACAGTAATGTTAATAGTGATAGTCAGATACAATTATTTCAAAGTAGCGAGGCAATGGAATAAATCAACAGTTCAAACCACCCTCTCATATGTACACACAACGTTTCCTCTTTTATTTGTTACAAATATTATAAATCCTAAGATAAAGTTTACACATTTTACACCAATATATTCCTCCCCTTTTTAACGACTTATGAATACTAAAAATAAGATATACTACTTTAATAAATTGTTTCTATGACAAATCCACTAACTGATCTATTAGCTGGTGATGTATATTTTCAAAAAAATTAGTTTTTTATATATCTTTACTTATTTATTTAAACTTAAACTTATTTACCTTTACAATTATGTAAGGTTGTTAATTAATTTTTTGATTTTGTTATTGTAATATTAACTGTAATGAGTAAATCTCGGCGGTTAAGTATACTTTTTCTTTGTTAACAAAAATAAGAAAAACACTAAATGAAAGGGAATAAAAGAAGAAGAGAAACTTTGGGCATAAGACACAATGAAAACACTCATTCAAATTAACCAAAATATAACCTAAACTTTATAATTATATTACAAAAATGGAAATCAGCTCAACTTTTAAAACAACTTTAGATGAGTTCTGTGAAGTTGCAAATTGGATGACTCAGAATATTTATAATTGGAGAAGTTTAGACTCAGATCTATTAAATCAGATAAAGAATAAATTAGATGCATTAAAACCAATTGCAGATAAATATGATCATTCTTTTAGAACTACCAAGGTTATCTTAGAAAACGAATTGTATTTGAAATTAGAGAATGCATCTTCTAGTCTTTGGAATGCCATTTCGATAACGATAAAGACAGAACAACAAACAACAATTGTAGATTCAAATAAAGGAAAGGAACATTACGATGATAACAATATGTTTCTATTATGTAGCTGTAAACTGTTTGCCTGTGTTTTATTCTCAATCTCTGATGCTTTGATAAACAGTTTAGAAACAAAGATTAGAACATTCAGCTGTCGTGTGAATACCTTAAAATGTGTTATGGATTGTTCGACACAAGAGTTTTTAAAATTTTGTTCAAGGTCCAATGGCGAAATTGATACTGAACTTGAACACAACTATAACTTATCCAAAGTTAAAGAAGGTTGGTACACTCTTTTGAAAATTTGTCAGGATTTACCAGAACTGGCATTAAAATCTTTAGAAGATCACCATAACGATTATACTCAGGTTCAAGATTTTGAAATTAATAAGCTTAAAATGGAATATTTTCTAATAAATTTCCAAATCTGTCTAAAGGGAGGTGATATTGAAACTGCAAAATTATATAGCTCAAAAGTTAACATTAAAGGAAATCCATCTATTGTAGATGCTAACAGTATAATTGAAATATGCAGAATAATATTCAACTCCATTTTAATTTATTCCAAGAAATACCATGAAAACTATGAAAAATATGAAGTAGTATCACTGTTGAAACTGGCCCTTGAGTATTTAGAGTTACCAATACAAGATTTAACCAGTCATGTTAATTATCAAAATGTCAAATACTCTGTTACATTATTTCTCACTAAATTTGCTGTTGAAAATTATCCACATGTATTAGATGAGAATGATTGTGATCTGTTAATTGGCAAAATACAGGAAGAATTTACAAAGAAAACTGAACCTTACAAATTAGCTATCAAATATAACCAGCTAAAAAAAATCGAGAATTGTGACTCAATCATTCAAGAAATTATTATGAGAATGATTACAAATCTAAATATAACAATTCATTGGGAGAAAATACTTGAATGTATTGGACAATTATCTAGTGAGAATACCAATTTAGCTATAGTTTGCTTGGAGTATATTTTTATTAACAAGTTAAATCAACAAGAGAATACAGAGATTTGGGAAAATTTGATTGTTTCAAGGGTATTTATGACGATTGAATCAAAGGATATGACAATTGATGATGTGATCACATCGTTAGAAATATTCTTTAAATTAGTGGAAAGTAAAGCTGTGAGTAAACTTTCCAAAATAAAAATCTCTTGCATTGTAACATTATTATGGAATTTAGGGAAAAGATTAGACAAAAAGGAAGAGTATGATAAAAGTTGCAAAGTTTATGAATTGGCCCAAAAGGGTTTATTCTGTGATGATTTTTCTGATATTGGTAAAGTTAAGAGAGCCTTAATGTCTTCCTATATAAACTGTCACAATTACAATACTGGACTACAACAATACGAAAATATGTCAGAGAATGATAAGATGCATCCATTGACCCAACTATTATTGGTGAAAATATATGTCAATGAGAGGTCCATCCAGAAAATAATCGAGTGTTTCGACAACATTTGTCGTTCAGAGGAGAAACATTCTATTCAGATTTTGATCTTAGCTATATCTCTCTGTAAGAAGTTGGATGATTTAATAATTTCTGGTATAAATATCTTATTCGATATGCTTGAAAATAGAGAAAATGAATTAGATAAAAATTCAGATAAAGACTATCAGGTACCACTTTTGGAATTAGTTCGTTACACAATACAATTAACTATCAAACTTTTAGAAGATGACAGTTCAAGTTGGGGCAAATATTTTGCCACTTTCCTCTCTTTATTAACCAAAGCTAAAACAATTGTTTCCCAAAGTTTAACAGGACCAGGACCTAATTTTCAAAATAATCAATTAGATGACAAAAGTATATCTGTTGATGAGATTGAATGGTTTGCATCAATTGCTTACAATATTTCAGTTAAAGGTTATAATGAAAAGAAATATGCTGATGTTCTTTCAGTAATCCAAGTAGCAATTGAATTTAACAAAATGATATCAGTGACACAATTTTCGTTTCCCAAACAATTTTATTACCAACATTGGAATTATCGTACTATTTTTTTAAAAACCAGGATTTTATTGGCGTTTAGTCAACAAAATGAACAACTTATTCCTCAAGTGGGAGAGTTACTTGTCTCTCTGGATAAAATTTTTGAAGAACTAAATACAATCAAAAACAATGTTCAAATGAAAGAAAAAATGAATGAAGAGAATTTGATTGATTTGAGTAATTGTAATCTTGAACTGCTAACATTACAGTTTCAATGTATATTACTTTTGAAAAATCAACAAAAAATGCAAATCTTTATTGAAAAGATATTAGAATATAGAGATTCCAAAATTGACAAAATATTAATTGAACTATGTTCTAACAACCCATATTGTCCATCTGGTATAACAAGAAAAGTTATTACATCAATTATTAAAAGAAATCTAATAGATAATTCTGTTTCAAACAATGATTTATGTCTTTGGACAAGAATACTACTCGAAGATGTCTCAAATTCTGGCGAAACCACATATGAGGTCATTGTATCAAATATTTTAAAAAAATTCCAACTTGACTCACTTAATGATAATACCTGCCTTATTGATTGTAAAGAAAATATTGAAATCGTATCTACGTTAATATGGAATATTGGGGTTAATTTAATAATCTCAGATAACAAGGAAAGTGCAATTAAATGGTGTAAACATTCAATAAAATTTGCTGGATTAGTTAACAATGGTTTGGAAAGTCAATTAAAGAATATGTGGGATTCTTTGATCTCAAACACTGGAATTGAAGAGGATAAATTACTTCTCGATTGAAGCATTTTTTTCATTTTGCACTAATATTATTATCATACCTAACTAATCCTCCCAGTGGAAAAGACAGATTGACGCAGACACTTATGTCAATGGGCGCTTGTCTCATCTAATAAGACTCAGTATGTTACTATATTTTAACTCTATTGTCTTCCCCTAAGGACCCATTTGCTTAAACACATCGCGTCAGATCACATGTTTCTTTCACATTTTTCAAAATTTTATAACAAAAAATGTGGGTTAAATAGGGCGGTGGCCGTTTTAGGAAAACTTGCCACAGCTTTAAGAGTGCGAATTACACACAGTTAACAGTTAAAGAGACAATACTGTCTTCTAATCAAGTCAATAATGTACCTGTAATTATTGCGTAGTTCTGGTTATAGATTAGAAAGAAAATCGTAATTTATAAGTGATGGACTTGATTAAATTTGAATTGTCTAGGATTGTTTTTCCTCTCTTGTTTTAAAGATCATCTATCATTATAAAAACAGTATACATAAAACACCATACAACCGCCTATCAATCAACATTTTACAATATGACTGCAGTTACTATGGACGGAATTATGCACAACAATTTCCAATCTATAAGAGATACAGATGAAGAATTGTCCACCTCTTTAGCACAAATGTTTATTGATGCTATTCCAAAGAGAAATCATTCTATTCAAGAACAACCTACTGTTGAAGCTTTAGCTGAAAATGATATTAAAATATTACTATTAGAAAATATAAATGAAAAAGCAATTGAAATTTTCAATCAAGAAGGTTATCAAGTAGAATCATATGGTGATTCTCTCAGTGAAGAGGAATTAATTGACAAAATTGAAGATGTCCATGTCATTGGTATTGGTCCAAAGACTAAGATTACCGCCAATGTCTTAAAACATGCTACTAATTTAATGACTATTGGTTGTTTCTGTATTGGAACAGCTAATGTCGACACAGAATATGCTGCTAGTTTAGGTATTGCAGTTTTCCATTCCCCATTTTCCAATTCCCGTTCTGTCGCCGAATTAGTTGTGGCCAATATAATAAATTTAGCCAGACAAGTTGGTGACAGATCTAATGAACTACACAATGGCATTTGGAAAAGCAGTTCTAGAGGTTGTTGGGAAATTAGAGGTAAAGTCTTAGGTATTATTGGTTATGGTCACATTGGGTCTCAAGTGTCTATCTTAGCTGAAGCACTTGGAATGCATGTCATATACTATGATATCCAAACCGTCATGTCTTTAGGAGGTGCTAAACAAGTTCCAACTTTAAACTCTTTACTTAAAAAATCTGATTTCGTTTCATTACATGTACCTGAAAACTGTGAAACATTAAACTTATTAGGAAGACCACAATTTGCCGTTATGAAAAAAGGGTCTTATTTACTAAACACATCAAGAGGTAGTGCTATTGATATGGATGCTTTAATCGATTCTTTAGAATCTAAACATATTGTTGGTAGTGCTTTAGATGTGTTTCCAAACGAACCATTAAGAAAGGCATCTACTGGATCAAATAATCCACTAAATAAATGGATATCAAAGTTATCAAGTATACCAAATGTTATACTAACCCCACACATTGGTGGCTCCACAGAAGAGGCACAAGATGCCATTGGCGAAGAAGTCGCCGAATCTTTAATAAATTATTTGAATGAAGGTAATTCTATCGGTGCTGTTAATTTCCCACAAATTGAACTTAAAGCTACGAAATTAAATAATTTTAATGGTAATAATAGTCAAGAAGAGAATCTGGTTCGTATTTTATATATTCATAATAACAGACCTGGTGTGTTAAGAACCATTAACAATATCTTATGGGATCACAACATTGACAAACAATATTATGACTCCACTAGCAATATCTCTTACTTAATAACAGATATTAGAGCCAGTAGTCATTCTGAGATCATGAATATTTACGAACAACTAGAATCTACTCCAGATAAGTTGCTAGTTAGATTACTTTACTGTTAAACCCCATATATATTCATATCCCCTCCCTTGCATACTTTCATAATAATATATAATTACCCCTGATACATAATGTCTTAATATCCTTTCTGAATTTAGTATAATAATAATATTTGCTTCAATATCCTTTCATTTTCTCTTCTTATTTGAAATAACCGCCAGTGTCTCATAGTAATAATTTTTCAATAAGCTGGGTAACATATCTTATTCGGTGGCAAAATGAATTTTACTGCCACTACAAACTTTCTATAGTGTTATTTTTTTAATAATAAAAAAAATTAAGAAATAAATTAAAACTGGGATAAGTAAGTGATATTTTTAAGACACTTTGAACTTTATATCCAACAAGAACATCAACGCGTGGACATCCTTTCTAGCTACAACATTGTCAATTCGTAACTAGTACAGGAATTGAAAAAATAAGAATATGTCTGCAACCTCTGCCGCTCCACTATTAGCCTTATTAAAGGAAACAGATGACTCTGTAAGATCATATGCCTTAGAATCTATCAATGGTATTGTCGACCAAGAATGGCCAGAAGTTTCCAATGATTTACCAGATATTGAAGCGTTATATGATGATTTATCTTTTTCTAACCGTAAAATGGCTGCCTTAGTTGCTTCTAAGGTCTATTACAATTTAGGTGAATACGAATCTGCCGTTAAATATGCTTTAGCAGCTGAAGACCATTTCAACATTGACGAAAAGACCCAATATGTCGAAACTGTTGTCTCCAAGAGTATTGAAATGTACATCAAATTATCCACTAAGAAATATGAACATAATGCCGAACAAGATATTAATGCTAAATTGACTTTAATCTTTGAAAGAATGTTAGAAAAATGTGTTATCACTGGGGAATACAAGTTAGCCCTTGGTATCGCATTAGAAGGATTTAGATTAGATATTGTGGAAACCATTTTGAACGGTAGATTAAAGGAAGACACCGAAGCTAACACCTTGAAATTATTAAATTATGTTTTGACTGCTTCCTCAAGCACAGTCTCCAACTCCTTATTTAGAATTGATATTTTAAAATCATTATTCGAAATTATACTGTTGATGACATCCATCGATTATTTTACATTATCTAAAGTTGTTGTGAACTTAAACGATCCAGAATATGCTGTCAGATTATTTGAAAAATTACAAACCGAAAACAATGATGGCTTATCTTACCAAATTGCATTTGATCTTGTCTCATCTGCTTCTCAAGGGTTATTAACTGAATTGATCAAGAGATTAACCGAAAAGAAATTCCCAACTCAATTATTAACTATTTTATCCGGTGTCCCAACCTGTGATATGCAAACCACTTTCCTTTTAAATAACAAGAATATCGATATCGGTTTATTAAACAAAACCAAATCTTCATTAGATGGTAAGATTTCTTTATTCCATACCGCTGTCAGTGTTTCTAATGGGTTTATGCACGCTGGTACTGCCGATAACTCATTCATCAAAAATAATTTACCTTGGTTGGGTAAAGCTCAAAATTGGGCTAAATTTACGGCCACCGCATCATTAGGTGTTATTAATAAAGGTAATTTGATCGATGGTAAAAAAGTTATGAATCCATATTTACCAGGTAGTCGTTCATCTTCTCGTTACATTAAGGGTGGTTCTTTATATGGTCTTGGTTTAATCTATGCCGGTTACGGTTCTGACATCTTAGACTACTTAAAATCTCATGTTATTGAAAACAGTTCAAAGACTGCCGATGCTGATATTGATGTTTTATTACATGGTGCTTCTTTAGGTTTAGGTTTAGCTGCTTTAGGTACCAATAATGCTGAAGTCAACGAAGCTTTAAGCGAAGTCTTATATAACGATTCTGCTGTTTCTGGTGAAGCTGCTGCTTTGGGTATTGGTTTAACTATGTTAGGTTCTGGTGATGAGGACACTGTCAATAGTATGTTCTCATATGCTCAAGAAACTAAGCATGGTAATATTACCAGAGGTTTAGCCATGGGTTTAGCTTTAGTTAATTATGGTAAACAAGAAATGGCTGACGATATAATAAACAAGATGTTAGCCAGTGAAGACGCTTTATTACGTTATGGTGGTGCTTATGCTTTAGCAATGGCTTATGCTGGTACTGGTAACAACAAAGCTATCAAGAAATTATTACATATTGCTGTTTCTGATTCTAATGATGATGTCAGAAGAGCTGCTGTCACATCTCTTGGTTTCATCTTATTACGTGATTACACTACTGTTCCAAGAATTGTTGAATTATTAGCTAAATCTCACAATCCACATGTTCGTTGCGGTACTGCGTTCGCCTTAGGTATTGCTTGTGCTGGTAAGTCATTAGACGCTGCTGTTGAAGTGCTAGAACCATTAACTAAAGACCCAGTCGATTTTGTTCGTCAAGCTGCCATGATTGCATTATCATTAATTATGATTCAACAAACCGATAAATTAAATCCAAAGGTTGGTGAAATTAATGAATTATTCCAAAATGTTGCTACCAACAAACATCAAGAAGGTTTAGCTAAATTTGGTGCTTGTTTATCTCAAGGTATTATAAATGCTGGTGGTCGTAATGTCACTATACAGTTAGAAAACCCTGAAACTAATACTTTAGATACCAAATCTATTGTCGGTTTAGTTATGTTCTCTCAATTCTGGTATTGGTTCCCATTGGCCCATTTCTTGTCTTTATCTTTCACACCAACATCTGTCATCGCTGTTCGCAGTAAAGATTTATCTATCCCTAAATTTGAATTAAACTGTTTTGCTAAAGAAGGTGTCTTTGACTATCCTAAATTATACGAAGAAGAAGCCAGTAAGGAAGTTGCCAAGGTTGCCACTGCTGTTCTTTCGACTACTGCTAGAGCAAAGGCTAGAGCTAAGAAAATGAAAAAGGAAAAGGGTGAAGAAAGAGAAGATCCTCAAGAAACTATTGAAGAAAAGGCTGCCGAAACTGATAAGAAGGAAGAAGATGCCAAAACTACTGAAGATGGTTTTGTTAAAAACAGATACTCTACTACACCATATAGGATTGAAAATATGAAACGTGTTCTTCCACAACAGTCCAAATATGTTTCCTTTATTAAAGACTCTCGTTTCACCTCTGTGCGTAGAACTAAAAATATATCTGGTATAATAGTATTGAATGATTCTCAACCAGGTGAAGCTGTTGAATTAATCAAAACTATCAGAGAAATTAAGGATGTCAATGCCCCATTGCCTAAACCATTTAAGGTTGAGGATGATTTAGATTTCAATAATCTATTTTAAACGGATGCACTTAAACAACTAAAATAAAAAAAAAACACAGCAAAAACAATAATAATAAATTCAAAGTAATCAGTATATAATATACATACTTTTATAATGTCATATTCTGTATAGTATAATAAAAACAGGATCCAAAGTAAAAACAACAACTACTCTTTGTTGAAATTTCCATTAAGAACACTTATTAAAGGTATTTTTATTATCATTTCGAACTTCTTGTCTATACTTTTACTATATTCCCCCAATATGTCAAACAAACAATGATATAGTGGTTTTATAATTTAATTAAAGTGTATTTTGCAATAATGAGATATGAGTTTTCAATATCCAAAAGGTTTTTATCTATGTTTAAGATAAGTTTGTTCATGAATTCTTGAAGTTATCACTACTGTCCCCATGGAATTTGGTTACAGTAAAAACAACAACAACAACAACAATACAGACCAAGTAACAAACATGATTATTCTTAAATATGTATTATCGTAATGTATTATACACTTATTAAAGTATAAAAAGAAATGTTATTCTATTCTATATTTTATATAATTTAAACAGTATATTTGGCAACAATTTCATCAAAATCGGCATTAATCTTTTTATTACTTTGAATTAAGATATGATTTGGATCTAATTGTTCTAATTGAGTTTTTAATTCATCAACATCATTAGAACCAGCTAAGATAGCTAAAGTAATTTTATTAGCTAAGAAATGTGGCTTATATAATTCAGCGGCTTCCTTTTGTTCAACAGAATAATAATCAGATTCTAGGACATTAATAATCCCTTGAGCTTCCTCTATATTTGATTGCTGTAAATGAAGATTTAATAAACCTAATTGAGTCTTCCAAGTTGGGAAGGTTTGTGCTAATTCTTCAAAATAATAGAAATTTGATGAAGTGGTATCTTGATTAGTGGCAAATTTAATATATGATTCAGCTAAATTGACTATTAATTCATCTTCACTGGTTATATTATCTTCTTGAGCACCAATGAAATTATCGAATAAAGTTTGTGCTACAGAGAATTGACCATTAAGTAAAGTGACTTGAATAGCCAATAACAATAATTCAGTAATACCAGCAGATTCAGCGTTATCAATACCATAGACACAAACTTCTAAACTTTCATCAAATCTCCCTTCAATGGCTAAAGCAGAGGCAAATAAGTTTAATTCATAAAGAGATGCAGTTTCAGTGTTAACATGAGATTCTAGAGCAGAGATATCCTTAGAATTCAAATATTTCACATATAAATCAAAAGTAGCACCAATTGGTTCACTTTTAGAAGAACTAGCTTCATATTTTTTTAAAGCCAAAAGAGTTTTTAATTTATAAAATAATAATGTATCATCCTTAGATTCAGCATGTTTTTCAATATCTTGTAAAGTGTGGGTGAAATTACCGTTGTAATAGTTTTGTTTAATACTGAAGAAATCCATTGTATGTTTGTATATAACTGATTTGATTTATATCTTGCCTTAATTGGAATCACTTCCACCTTTGTGTCCAATTTGAAGGTTGTTTTGAAATAATAAATCACCAAATTTCAATAAATTTCATTATTTTTCTAAAATTAAATAAAATTACACGTTTTAAAAAAAAGTTTCAAATTTCTAGAAATTTTGAAAAAATTAATCAAATTATCGTGCGCTACCACATTACCCCCGCGGATAACGATATGATAACGCCGCTGGAAATAGCACCAAATATGACGAATTAAATTGAATAATTTAAAAGAAGAGAAAATGCAGCTATTATGCAAATAATAATAAAATTAATAAGATTAAGTATAATAAGGAAGCACAATAAATACTTAATAGGAATGGTTAAGAAGAGGGGTATTATCAGATTTAATATAAGATTTAAAGAAAATATGCGAGGAAGGAACAACGTTGATTATTTAGTGTTTCCTTGATCGTTACTCTTAGCTAAATAGTGTTTTTTTTTTAGAGATCATGAGTAGTAACGAAGATAACGAACTTCAACAAGAAGATATGGATTATATAGAGAAGAAACATATTAATGTTCCACAACATTTAGATAAACCATGGTTTAGAGAAGCTTATTCTGCAGCCATAAGGTTTCATGAAAAAGATAATGTGTTAGATGCAAGAGACAGATTAGATCTTTGCAACACATACAAAACAATCACGAAGGCTCAAGCTGGAGCAGGATGGTTAGGATTTCTTGGTGTCTTTGGTACACCATTTGCTTTTAAATATTATACCACTGGTTCTATTAAGGGTGTGAAAGTGCCTAGAAATTTCTTTATTGGGATGCTAGGGATGCTTGTCTCATCACATGTTGCCTCTAACATAGCATATAAGAGACAACTTCAAAGATTGGATCCCGATGGTGTCATGGGGAGAAAAATTGACTCATTTGAAGATGACGTGTTAGAAGATAACCCAAATCAACTTAAACCAAGAAATGAAAGACAATATGAAATGTTAACTCTTTTGAAAAATGGTGGGAGTCCACGTTGGGCCACATATTTTTATATGACATATTTGCATCCTGATCGTGTCTTTCCTGATCCTCAATTAAAATTAAAACAATTACAAGAAGGGAAAGAAAAGATGTCGCTTTCACCATTTATGCATCAACAGGATCCAATGGATCTTTATACTAATAAAGATACAAACTATTGGAAGAGTCCCAAGACTTTCTCCGGTGATGAGACTGGAAAAGCAATTGAAAGTACACCATCACCACCAATCGATGATGTGAGTATGTATTGGGGCCAATCTGAACAAGAACACGAACAACATCAATCCTCTTGGGATAAAATAAGAAGCAATTTTAATAAAGATCATTCTTCATCCCAATCACAAGATAAACAAAATGAAGATGATTTGTTTGATGATTTTACTACTAATAATGATACTTTAATCTCTTCATATCCTCAAGAAACCAACTCCCAACAAGAATTTGATAAATTGTTAGAAAATGACAGGGATATTTGATTCGTATTCTTTAAATTTAATGATTCAAACATATTCTAAGCTAGTTTTATTACCATATAAATATTCATTCTGTTTTATAACACATATATTCTTTTATACTAATTTGCTTTAATTCAATAATATAATAATTTAAACTTATCATTTCTTTATTATATAAGGTAATCTATATATAAATAATTTACATTACAGACATGAGATTATAAACCAAATGAAAAGGGGTTAAGATAGTAACAAAAATAAACAAATATTAAGAAATGAATGAATCAAAATCCACTTATAACAGTTGTTTAAGCTAAAGCGTTATCGTTTCTCTTTTCTTCCTTTAATTGTTGTAATTGTTCGATAACAGTATCAAGAACAACAGTAGCATTCTTACCTTGTTGTTCCATAACATCTCTGTTTCTAATGTTAACAGATTTTTCGTTCATTTCTTGTTCACCAACAATAAAAATGAAATTGTATTTCATCATTTGACCGTTTCTAACCTTCTTTTGTAAAGTGTTACCAGTTAAATCAACATCGGCATAGAAACCAGCATCCCATAATTGATCACGGACCTTTTGAGCATAATCTTGGTATTTAACACCAACTGGGACAACAAGAACTTGACGTGGAGATAACCAGAAAGGCCATTTACCAGCGAAATGTTCAGTTAAGATAGCAGTCATTCTTTCAACAGAACCTAAGATAGCACGATGAATCATAACTGGTCTTTCATAGTTATCAGCACCTTCATTTTCCTTAGCCTTGAATTCTAATTCAAATCTGTTTGGTAATTGGAAATCTAATTGAATAGTAGCACATTGGAACCATCTCTTCATAGCATCAGAAATCATAATATCAATCTTTGGACCGTAGAAAGCACCATCACCTTCATTGATTTCCCAGTTACCACCCCATTTTTCTAGAGCAGCTTGTAATTTGGCTTCAGCACCATTCCAAGTTTCAATTTCACCAACATACTTATCTGGTCTAGTAGATAATTCCATCTTGAATTCGAAACCGAAAACACCATAAACGTATTTTAAGAATTCGAAAATATTTTCAATTTCAGAACCAATTTGATCTTGAGTACAGAAAATATGAGCATCATCTTGTTGGAATCTTCTAACACGAGTTAAACCAGATAAAGCACCAGAGAATTCATTTCTGTGTAAGACACCGAAATCAGCAACTCTCCATGGTAATTCTCTGTAAGAACGTTCTCTGTTTTTAAAGATTAAACAATGACCTGGACAATTCATTGGTTTTAAACCATAAGTTTCCTTTTCTACTTCAAAGGAGAACATATTTTCTTTATAGTTAGCCCAATGACCGGAAGTTTCCCATAATTTAGAGTTAAACATATTTGGAGTAATAACTTCATCGTAACCTCTCTTACGGTATTCAGTTTTCATTAAATCGACTAAAGTATTGTAAATTCTAGTACCATGTGGTAACCAGAAAGCAGAACCTGGAGACATTTCGTTGAAAACGAATAATTCTTGTTCTTTACCTAATTTTCTGTGATCTCTAGCGGCAGCTTCAGCTAAGAATTTTAAGTGAGCGTCCATTAATTTCTTATCTGGGAAAGAGACACCGTAAACTCTTTGTAAAGAATCGTTGGTAGCGTCACCTAAGAAATAACAAGAAGAGTTTTTTAATAATTTGAAAGCCTTAATTCTACCGGTATGTGGGATATGTGGACCAACACAAAGATCGATTAACTTACCACATCTGTAGACAGTGGTGGCACCACCATCTGGAACCTTGGTTTGAACCAAATAAGTCTTATACTTGGAGTAATGAAACATTTTCAATAGATCTTCCTTAGACATGACTAATCTTTCGAATTTTTGTTTTTGTTTAATAACATTCTTGGCGACACCTTCTAGGTTTGGGAAATCAGCTTGGGAAACAGTCTTTTCTTCTTCACCTTCAACCTTTGGTTTTAAAGAATCTCTAGTAGCGAATTCGTAGAAGAAACCATCATCAGTTGGTGGACCTAAACAGATATGGGCACCCATGTTACACTCACAAGCTTCACCTAAAACGTGAGCAGATGAATGCCAGAAGACCTTCTTACCATCTTCAGAATCGAAATCTAATAATTGTAATTTAATTTCTTGGTTAGCTTCACCTTCAAATGGTCTGTCTAAATCCCATAATTCACCGTCAACTTTAGCAATACATAATCTATCTGGTAAAGACTTGGCTATTTCCTTGGCAATATCCATTGGAGTAGTTTCCCAAGAGGTAGCTTCTTTAATGGAACCATCTTTTAAGACAATTTTCAATGGATTACGTGGAGCAGCAGCGACTTTGTCATTGTATTCCTTTTGTAATTTTTCGAATAATTCAATTCTTTCTTCAATAAATTCAGGTTGTGGATCTAAGAATAATTGTTGTTGTTTATTCTTCTTTTGAGACTTATCCTTGACGGATAAGTTCTTAACTTTATCAGCAACTTCAGTAGCACTCATTGTCGTTGGTTGTTTTACAAATGAAACAAATACAAAGAAAAATAAGAACACAAATTAAACTTAAACAAAAATGTATTTATTTTAAATATAATTCAAGATCAATCAACTTATCAATCTGTAAGGACCTTTGGAATGAGTAATAGCTAACACGAAACATCCAAACCTTTCCTCGAACAAATTGACGAAATCTGGCAAACGTTTTGGAAAAATCACACGAAAAAAAATTATTTGCGTGAGTTTCGTACGGAGTGAGTGATGAACTCTATAGATAATATACAGAGGGAGGTCAATAGATAACTTAGAGATAGGCTATATTGACAGATGAGAGAGATTGATAGACAAATTGGGTTAATAAATAATCATTTATTAAATTATATAATCAAGATTATCTATCATGATGTATGTACTCTATCAAGATCACCTATAATTTGACACATTTAACAGTGGAAATTTATAAAAATTTGATAATTTGAAAATTCGATGAGCTTTAAATTTTAATTCAAGAAACCAAACAGTGAATGATAAGTTTATTGTTCATTGTGTTTCTGTTAGATATACATTAAAAGAGCTGTTGACAAGGGCTAGACACATCTTTTAAAGGATAAAACAAAAACTTATAAATATGTCCTTACTTTCAGAAGTCGAAACCATGGATAATACTTTACCATTCACCTCAGATAATTCAGTGACTAATACTGATGATAAATCTAATATCAGTTTTAAAGATACAGATTCTAAACCCAAGATTCAAGCTCCAACTATTGAAGAAGTGGATGAAGATCCAGAATCTTTAAGAACTTTACGTGGTCAAGGTAGATATTTTGGTGTCGAAGATGATGACAAAGATGGGATTAAAGAAGCTGTGCCAAAATGTAGTAATTGTTCTCAAAGAGGTCATTTGAAAAGAAATTGTCCACATGTTATATGCACATACTGTGGTGCCATGGATGATCATTATTCAAAACATTGTCCAAAGGCTATTAAATGTGCTAATTGTAATGAAAATGGTCATTATAGATCTCAGTGTCCACATAAATGGAAAAGAGTTTATTGTACTCTTTGTAATAGTAAGAGACATGCTAGAGATAGATGTCCAAGTATATGGAGGGTGTATTTAATTAAAGAAGATAAACATAATAATAAGAAGAAATCTAACACAAAGAAGCAAATCCCATTTAATATGATTTATTGTTATAATTGTGGTGCTCAAGGCCATTTTGGGGATGATTGTGATCAAAGAAGATCTTCTAGAGTACCAAATGATGATGGGAGTGCATTTTCAGGTGATAATTTACCAGCAAAATTAAAGAAAGATTATTTCAATTATATTAATGATGTCTCTGGTTCTTCAAGACCTTCATTATTTGATGAATATAGAAGTAACAGTAGTCATAATAGTAATAACGATTATGGCAATAGTGGTAGAAATAATAACAACACCAACAGTTATAATGCAAGAGATGATTTCAATTATGACGATTACGAATTAGATGAATCTTATTATGATGATAATAACAGTGGAAGAAATTCAAAGAAACGTAAGAGATCGGATAGAAATAGAGAATCTTCTTCTTATAACAATAACAATAAAAACAAGAGAAACAGATCGTATAATGATAATGATAATTATAACAACCGTTACAGCAACAACAATAACAGTAATAGTCGGAACCATCCATTAGAGTTTCCACGTTCAACAAGAAATAATACAATTGCAACAAATATGCAAAATGCAAGATATAATGGTAACGGTGGTAATAGAGGTAGAAATTATAATAATCAATCAAATCAGAAGAATTATAATTCATTCAAACCATTTAGAAGTGGTACATTAAGAAGATAATTTGCTATTAATTCAAATATTTATATAGAGATTTAAAAATAAAAATATATTAATAATACATTCTGTCACATAATAACAAAACCAAATAAGAAACTTCCAGATATTGAGTGTACACACTATGTAGTACTTGTCCTTGCAACGCTGGTATAGTTGCTGGAGTACAAAAATAATTTGGAAGAGATTCTTGTAAAACCAAAAAAATGATTCCTAGCGGGATCGAACCGCTGATCCCGGCGTTATTAGCACCGTGCCTTAACCAACTGGGCCAAGGAATCAGATCTTGTTATTTTAGTCAGAAATCAGATTATTTTTAAATTTCGAATTTCAATTAAGGATTTAAGGATATCCAATGGTACAGTTAAGTACGAAAGTTAAAAGTAGTTTCATAAAAAACCCACATGTTTTGATCATTCTAGATACTGGTTTAAATTCAAGAAAGGGTGTTGGTTATTACGTTATTTGACCAAATAAAGATATTTCAAAGAAACCTGTCATATAGAATATTGCTTTTGCTAGAGATTTTCTTTCCACGATGATGATAATATCCGATTCGTAATCTTCTCTTCCAACTATTGTTGTTCTTCTGATATGTTTCATATTGTAGAATTATTGTATGTTTTGTTTTATTTCTCAACTTTTATATTTAAAAGATTATTGTTCTATTACTTTCTTGAATTTAAACCAGTATCTAGAATGATCAAAACATGTGGGTTTTTTATGAAACTACTTTCAACTTTCGTACTTAACTGTACCATTGGATATCCTCAAATCCTTAATTGAAATTCGAAATTTAAAAATAATCTGATCTCTGACATTTTTGAAGTAAATGAAAAATGATGTAAAGGCTAAAATCTATTAGGTGCCAAGTTTAATAATTTTTCCTTTAAGTGAATATTTACATCCGAAGGATAAGCCCATAAATTAAATAAATGAATATGACATAGTTGCAGTTCTCTTGAGTATTACCGCTCATTGTGAATTCTAGAATTGGATCTGGTTCTTTTAATTCTATTAACAAGTATAAACTTCTTATATATCATATACGTAAAGAGTACACTGTCATAATTATCTTTTTATTTTTCTTTCATTACAACAAATATTTAATTGGCTTTGAAAATTTAGGAAATTTCTAAACTGCTTCTATTATTTTCTTCAAATTATGACTTTAAACTTACAAAATAGTTTATATTATAGACTTTAGGAGTAACAACTTGATAAAAGAGTTACAAAATTTAATAATACACATTGTTATCAACATGTTTAGTTGGTTTCACAAAAGAACCACTCAATGTTCTGGGGCTAATACTTGTATTTCTTGTTTCACAGCCACACCCAGAATCGATTTTTTTTTTTTGTTTTTAATTTTTAATATAAAAAAACACAGTCAAAAACTCCTTCAAAGGGATCAACAAAATCCAACTTCCTCACATTAAAAACATCAAAGACTAAGTCAAGTAAGCCGAATATTAAAATATCCCAAGACATATTCCTCCCCAAATAACAATACAAATCGAATATTAAAAATAGACATGTGCTGTATAATCTGTTCGGTATCAGATTGTATTCTTTATCTAGTAGCTGTCATTTTCCCACCAGTTGCAGTTCTTTTAAGATCAGGGTTTTTTTCATCTGATTTATTATTGAACGTGTTATTAACATTATTAGGTTTTTTCCCTGGCTTAATCCATGCATTTTATTATATCACTGTGACGAGTCCACTTCGAAGAGATGCTGAGTATGTTTATTTCTATCAAGAAGGCTGGGTTGATCGTGAAAGAGATGCAGAAGCTAATGGAGATAATACAAGAGGTTATAGGTCCCATGAAGATATGAGAGCTCCATTATTGGGTGGAAATGGTGATGGTACTAATGGACCAACAATAAATGAAGCTTTAAGAATTCAAGAACGTCAGCATAGAAATAGTACATCTTTAAAACAAGGTGCTCCACCACCATATACAGAAATGCCTTAGAGATGCTTAATGTAAGATATTTTAAAGACAAACAACTTTTTATTGTGTTCTTCATTTAGATGTATAACTTTTATTTATTCAAATACATAATATTAAACAAAAAGATAAGCTATTATAGGAATGATAATAGTGTTAATAATATACTATTGTTTTTTTAAAATCATCTATTCTCTATTTTGAGAGAAAGCATTAAATTTGTCATATTCGGGATTCCAGTAAAGTCTTTGTGCTTTAGTTTGACGACCCAAATCTGTAATCTTTCCGACTTCTTCTTTAGTTAAATTAAAAGTGAATAAATTTTGGGCAGCTTCAATTCTTTTCTTCTTGGATGAAGTAGTTACTGGTAATATACCATTATCTGTAACCCAACGTAACAAAATTTGGGCTTCAGTCTTATCATATTTACTAGCTAATGATTTAACATATTCATAAAATTCAGTATTAACTTCAGATTTCTTTTGTAAAGGACCTAATGGAGAATAAGCTTCTAAAAGAATTTTATGGTCTTGACAAAATTTGACAATACCAGGAGTTTGATTTAATAAAAAAGCATTATATTCGATTTGATTAACTTGTGGTAAGATTTCAGCAGTTGCCATCAATTTTTGTAAGTCATCCACTGCAAAATTTGAAACACCAATGTTTTTTGCTTTACCTTGTTTGTATAATTGTTCCATTTGTTTCCAAGCTTCTTCTAAAGTGAATCCATTCTTTTCTTTAGAGATGAAAGGACTATGTAAAAGATATAAATCGACATATTCTAAATTGTTTCTCTTTAAAGAAGTTTCTAACCCTTCAATTGGATTCTTAGTAACTTTCAATTGAGTGGAATATTTATCAGTGATAAAGATTTCATCTCTTGTCTTTGAAGTTTGTTTTAATGCTTCACTAAATTCGGGATAAGTTCTATAAACTTCAGCGGCATCTAAATGGACCACACCAGGTAAAGTTAAGGCAAATTTCAATTGATCAACTAATTCCTTGGAGAAATTGGCAGCAGTTTCTTCTTGTTTATACCATCTGGTACCAGTCCCCACAATAGCAACGGCAGGGATCTTGTGACCATTGTTTAAAGTGAAAAATTCTTGATGAAAAGACATGTTTTGTTAGTTAACACAACTATGTATTATTATTGTATTGAGAAACTAATACAAGTTTCAAATACAACGAGAAATAGTGACACATTTATTCAAGATGCCCCTTTATATAATAATGTATTTATATTCTTTTCAGGGTCTATTTTTTCAAAATCTTAAAATTTCAAATAAGTCAAAACACCCATACTAAATATGCACTGAGATATAAATAGTGAAATTATCAATTATTCTCTTAAAAAGTCGTCTTTGCCAAAAAGATTGGCATTTAAGCTGAGTGTCTTATTTGTGATTACATCTTTCTTGAACAAAAAATAAGGAATCATAAGAGACTGTCGAAAGGAATGATTAAGGGTAGTTTTTCTTGGAGTATAAAGTTTTGGGAATGGATCACCAAGTTCAATGATTACTCGTCGAATTGTCAATTAATTTCACTGTAACCAATTGGATGAAAACTAAATTAATAGTTACAATCATCAAAGGGTCATTATGTTATCCGAAGTAGACTAGGCACTCTGATCCCGTTTGTAATGACACACAGCTTCTCCAACTTGAATAAATCAAATATAAGGAATAATGTACTTCTTTGCTAGATATTTGATAATTTTCAATGTTCAATTGATCTTGAAACAAAACCCAAAACACTAGATTAAATATATATTATACAATGTCTGCCACAACTACTGCTGTTCATGATGCTGCTTGTATCTTTTGTAAGATCATCAAAGGTATGTTTTAATTTCCTCTATCAAAACTCAATTGATTTTTGACTTACTGATCTATTATACTAACAATTTATTGTATATATACAACATTTTTAAAACTAGGTGAAATTCCATCTTTCAAATTGATTGAAACTGCACATACTTATTCTTTCTTGGATATTCAACCAACTGCTGAAGGTCATGTCTTAGTTATTCCAAAATATCATGGTGCCAAATTACATAACATTCCAGATGAATACCTTGCTGATATCTTACCTGTGACTAAGAAATTAGTTAAACTATTAGATTTAGATGTTGATGGTGAATTACCAGGTTACAATGTTTTACAAAATAATGGTAAGATTGCTCATCAAGAAGTTGGTCATGTTCATTTCCATTTAATTCCAAAGAGAGATGAAAAGACTGGGTTAATTGTTGGTTGGCCTGCACAAGAAACTGATTTTGAAAAGACTGGTAAATTACATGCCAAATTATTAGAAAAATTAAATCAAAAATAAGTAAGTCTTTAATGATATAGTATATAGCTTTATGTATACATTATTATAGTATTTTGAATATTATTAAAAATTATTACAAGCCTTCTATATATATGAATATGTATCTATGTATTAGTATTCTTGACAATGAACTATACTTTCTTAAATAAAGTATTTTTAAACTTCATCAATTTATTTGATTTCAAATAATTTGATTTCTTTAAATTAATAGACCAATTGGATATCTCTTTCTCTGTCTTACTATCTTTACTTTCCTTTGTTGGTGATTCGACAGTGATAGATTCAGTTAATGGAACATTATACGGATTATATGGTTCGTCTGCTTCAAAAATCGATTCAACATTACTGAAACTACTCAATGTACTTGCTGAAGATATCGAGGGCATGGATAATTGAGAAATTGATCTAGTGGTACGGAAAATGTCATCAACGGCATGGATATTAATATTATTAGGAATAAAATTGGTTTGTCTTTTATGTGGACTTGTAGATAATGGAGCATTGAAAAGTAGTAAATTTGATCTTTCTTCATCTTTCATCATTTCAATCTTATGATTATCAAGTAATGGTCTCATTGCATTGATTAAATCTTGTGTCTTGATTTGAATATCCCATTGAAAATATTCTAATAATTCTCGTTCTATTGTATTAACTTCATGAATATTTAATAAGCCTTCGGTATATTTTGCCCAATGTTTATTCATGGGAGAAGTATCATTTAATATTTTTGAAGCTAAAATCAAACTTCCAATAAAGATTCTATGGATAGTAGTCTCGATCCCATAAACATCATTTGGAATAATATTTTTTAATTTAGTTAAATACACTGTGGTAGCCATTAATGTTCCTGTTTGAACATTAGAGTGAATAACCAATTTCTTAATAAATATTGTTAATCTTGGAACATTTGGAGCCCATTCATTAGTAGGTGGGACTTTAATTAAAGCTGAAGTTAATTTAACCAAATATTGCACCATATCATTATTGACCGGCTTTTTATTATATTCCAGTAAAGTATTTAAATCACTCAACATATTGTGGGATATATATATATTCTTAGTCTTTTTGAATGAAAATATTGTTATATGGTCTTTGGTTGTTTTGGAAAAGTGATAAGGACAGGGAAAGGTAGTTGTTTCATTTCATTTTAAAGAATATATATATATTTTATGTTAACAAAATGAAACCTCATTGAAACAAGCCATCGACGATATAGGTCAGCGCTAACTAGAAATTTTGTCATAAAAAAATTATTGGGCAATATTACCAATCTGATCTGCCACAATCACGTAAAAATAATACCAAATTAAATAAAATGACTGGTCTTTTTTTTTTAAGAAGTATCTCAATCTTTCTATTCTTTCAATCCCGGTTGTACCAATTCTCTCTGTAAATGTCCATTGTCCTCGAGCTCGAGAAGCGATCGCTCGAGATTCAGATCTGGCATTCCTTTACCTGTTTAGGTAATAATTGCTGCCCGCGTGTTTTGCCGTTTTGGGAAAAGAAATTGGCTCTTTTCAGATCCGGGCGGGATCTGCCGTCTTCTTTCATCCATTAGGTTTACCATTTATCTATTTGAATGGTTATTATTATCGGTTAGAATAGTATTTACTTGTCCTTTTGCAAATGGAATACTCTCACGTATTCGTTGGTGGATGGGTTATCACTAGTTCTCCTCATCCTTGGGTGTGGTTTACTATTTTCAACCAATTTCAAATGTGTAGTCGGTGAAGTCGTAGGACTATGTAAAAGATAATCAGTCGCAGCATCTTCACCATCACTTGATTTACTACACCCATATATAATCCCCATCGGTGGGTCTTTACTATCATTTTTCAATCCATTTTCGATCGAATTATGATCTGAGTTTTGAAGGAAAGTCATTAAACTTCTCTTTCTGGAAGGTGATGTTGTTGAAGTGGAAGACACGGGTGATAGTGTACTATATTTCCACACAATAGAATTGTTTCTTGTCTTACCAGGTCTACTTTGTGGAGATGTTTCCACTGGTGTTAATTCACTTTTGTTCATTCTAATGGGTTTTTTATCTTCACGAATCTTTTCACTATTTAATTGAAATACTTTCATTTTCAAGATTTCTATTTCTTTTTTGATTAATTTATTTTCAACTTCTTTTCTATCATCAATCCCGGTATCAATATGATTTAATTGATTTTGTAATTCATAATGTGAAATGGTGGTTAATGAATCCTTTAATACAGTGATTATATCTGTTTTTATTTTTGTAATATCCTTAGTGGATTCAATTTTGGAGATTAAATCCTGTATTGCCTGCTTTATATTAGGATTTACTAAATTCAAATCCATTTCTGGAATCATCTCTTTCTTTTCTAATTTCGACATTTACCCTTTTGTCCTTGATTTTGTTACTTGTTATAATAATTTAAAATATTGCAGAACTTGCCTATATATATATAGATCTATGTAGATTAACTAAACTAAAAAATAAACATAATGACCCATCACAATAACATGTATGAAGTAGCAAAGAATGTTCAAATTTATTATTTTAAACCTTATATTTTTTTTAAAATAATAATTTCTAAAAATATCCCCTGTTTTTATTTTTTCACTTTACCAAATTTATAAAAATAACCACCATAATCTGTTAATTTGATGTAAATTTCAACATGAAAATATTTTAAATACAAACCGTTATAGTAAATATTGCAGTATACAATAAAACTATGTTCGAGTGAAAATATGATATTCGTTATATAAGAATAATTAAAAAATAGTTATAAAGGAATAGACAGATATATATATATATATAATAAAAATATAAAGAGATAGAGGGATAAGTAATTAAATTGGTATGGATAGAATCAAAAAAAAAAGATAAAACACAGATGAAGATACTTACTTTTTCTCTTTTTGTTTTCAATCATGTAAAAGAATATAAATATGGAGAAAAAGAGAAAATTATACTATAATCAATCTTTAGAAGCTTCTTCACCTTCTTTATGTCTTTTCGATATTTCATTAATTTTATTTTCTAAATTGACCAATTCTTCTTTATGTCTTTTAATTTCATCTCTAATACGTGCTAATTGTTCTTTTTCTAAATTCCTAATAAATTGATTTTCTTTAGCTTGTTCTCTCTTATTAAATGAACTAAAACCACCACCTGCAGAAGTATCTAAAAGATATGTTCTAGTAGAGTTAAAAAGTAAATTCTTATTAGAAGCTAAAACTTTGTTTAAACATAATGAACGGGAAGCTACTAGCATTGTGATAATATGAATTGAATGTGATTGTAATAATTAAATGAAATATGCTGTAATTTCTTGAAGAGGAAGGGTTGTAGTTAAATCTGAAATATTTAAATGATAAAATTGTATTTCAAAATAAGCAAAAAAAATATATGTGTAAATGGAATTTATGTGAATATTTATTTAAACAATATACAATTTGTAAAACCGTTATTTATAAAAGGGTTGTTATATTGGTTTGTTTATAAACTTATAATAATGTTAAAAGTGAATATCCTCCCCAAAGAAACGTTTGTTACTTGTTAAATTTGAACAATTTTATATAGGGCGAAAATTTAAATCAAAGGAAAAATTTACAGCATTAAAATACACGCCGCGCTGTCAGGTGCCCCCATATTGTACTGTTTATTATTGGCTCATTTATTAAGAAACACTGACCACTTGTGTATGGACATAGGACAAGTACAATTCGATGTCCAAGGGGAGGTTATAGTGGTGTTGATGAGTGACTGGTTGGAGTCGAGGAATACTTGCGATTGATTTTAATATGATATAGTATAATATTAAGAAATATACATTTAATATTCTATATAAAATTACATTGAAAGGTGTAAATACAATTGTATATTTCCTCTTGTTCTAACTACTTTGTATTGAATATTTTAAAAGTCATGATGATGAGTGAGAGGGGATATGTGAAAAAATAAAGGCATCATGGTAAATAAGAAAAAAAGAAAGAGATCTACTCTTTCTTAGCCTTCTTAGCAGCTGGTTCACCTGAAAGATCTAATGGTTCTTCATCGGCTTTAGTCTTTCTTGGAGTTAAAGCTGGGGTATTTATTTCAATATGGAAATCTTTAATAATTGAATCCACATCATCAATATTTAATGGTCTAATATCACCCATTTTCTTAATCTTAGCGGTAACTTCTTTAATTTGTGGATCAGTTAAATTTAAATTTAATTGATCAACTCTTGATTTAATTGCATTCCAACCAGTTAATCTATTAGCAAAATGAATATATCTTTTTAAACCGAAATCATGTGGATCTAAAATTTCATAAGTGGATGGATTAGCTAAGATAGCTTTAGCATGGATACCAGCTTTATGTGTGAAAGCACAGAACCCAGTAATTGGATTATTAAATGGAATATTGACTTGAACAGCATCAGCAACTAATACTTCAAGATCTCTAATCTTGTGTAATTTATATTTAGATTTAACATATTCTGGAGCAGCAACAATCATTCTTGCCATTAACCCACCGATTGGGACAATACCATTTCTTTCACCAATACCTAAGACACAAACATCAATTAAACGGGCACCAGCTTCTAAAGCGGTATAAGCATTAGCAATGGCACAACCTGTATCATTATGGAAATGACATTCAATATCACAATTAACCACAGATTTTAAAGTTCTTACTAATTCATAAACTTGTCTTGGATTAGCACAACCGACAGTATCAGCAATACCAACTCTATTAACACCAATTTTACTAACAGTTTTATAAATGTTTAAAAGATCGACTAAATCACTTCTAAAAGAATCTTCAGAAGAGAATCTAATTTCAATACCTTTAGATTTAACAAATTCAATGACTTCAATAGCACTTTTAGCAATATAGTTCATATCTTTACCATGAGAATATTGTCTTAAAAATTTAGATGTACCAATAACCACATCGACACCATCAACACCAGTCTCGACAGCAACTCTAGCATCATCCATATGACAACGAATATGAGTTAAAATTTTAGCCTTTAAACCTAATTTACAAATAGCTTCACAATCCTTTCTTGATTGTTCAGATGCGACCGGGGAGGTTAATTCGATATAATCAACACCAAAATCATCTAAAGCTTTTGCGATTTCAATTTTTTTTTCAGTTGAAAAGAAAGAATTAGCAAATTGTTCACCTTCTCTTAATGTTGAATCGATTAATTGAAAATTATTAACATTAGATAAGAAATCAGATGGATTTGGACCATATGGATTAACTTGATGCTTAGCTAAAGCTTCACTTTCATGAACTTTTTCGAATTCAGAATTAGTACTCATTTTTGTAATATAGATATATGTATAGGGAGGGGGAAGTATAGATATACTATATGTGTGTGATGATCTTGTAATTTCACATACTAAAAACAAAATAAGGATATGAAATGAGTGAGAGAGATCAATATAGATGAGAAAAAGGTATATTTATATAAAATTTCAAGATGTCCCGAGAAAAGATACCCTATTAGTCAACATTTAAAAACCCATAGGATTGGATTGAGTCAATGAAATTACAATTTTTTAAGAAAAATTCCCAATGAAATCACGTATTAAAAAGGTAAATATTGAACATATTGCAAAGGAAAAAAAAATACATATAAGGAGAAACAATACCACTTTCATAAAAGTTTAATTAATAGTGATTTCAAACAAAGAACCCAACGGGGTTTAAAAATTGTTTGTAAGTCATTTAGTATTGTGATATTGTGATATTGTGATACAAGAAGGAAGAGTGAAAATTGGGTTTAAGGAAATTGTGTGACTCAATAATGATTGTGTGGTAAGAATTTTCCAGGGGGATTTTGAATTTTTCAGTTTTATTTTACAGTGGGAAGTAAATTTCTTGCCACGGCTGGCCAGAAAGAGTGTCTGTCAGCTGTTTCTTTCTACGCTGGAAATATTGTCGTTTTCCCGAGGGAAGTTACTGAGAGAGAGTAGTAGCAGAGTGGTGCTAGAAGGGGAATGAGCTCTGGGCTGGACAGTAGATAGTAGAGTGGAGCCAAAAAGATGAGTAAGAGTAGTAGAAAGGATAATTGTACATTCTTGATGATGATAGTTTGTGAGTCAAACTTATAAGACCTAAAGTGTTGGTTTTGTAATGGAAAATTGTATAACATAAAGGGTTTGACAGAAAAAAAAAATAATATATAATATTTATGAAGCAGTTGGACTAATTTTATTGTCTCCAAACAATCTACATACTTACAAAACTGTCTTGAATTACATTCATTGTGAGTCACTGTAAATATCCTTTTGTCTCTGGATTATTAGAGTTATGGTATTTATTGTTATTTTAATTTTTTTTTTATTGTTGGATTCATATACAGGTATTTTATATATAGATTTATATTTATATTAATGCTCTATGCTAAATAAGAATATGATTCACCATCATCACATCTTTGTAAATATCCCTTTTGAATTAAATTATCAATGGCTCTTTTAATCATTGAAACTTTTGCATTAAATCTTTGATGTGATTGTGCAATACATTCATTAACTAACATAGAATGTGGTAATTTTCTCTTTGCTTTCATAATTCTTACTATACATGCTTCTAAGAAAATTTGTCTTTCTGTATTTAATTCTTTTTCGACACGTTCTGTCTCGGTTAATCCTTCTTCACCATTTGTATTTGTACCATTATCAGATGTGGCATTTTTGGCTAATCTTTGTGCATTTAAATCTGATGAATGTGATAATGCATTTAAGATATCATTTTTAACACCACCTGCAAAATTAATATTTGATTTTAATGCTTTGTATGGTGTATTCAATTTAAATTGTGTATCAGGTTTCACTAATGCTTCTAATCCAGGTGGAATTTGTTGCACTAATTTAAATTTAATAAATGGGACCATTGATGCGGCAATATTTTGTATAGATAAATTTGTACCATCTTGTATTTGTTCTAATGTCATAATATCAGATTTATTAAATAATAATAAAATTGATAATTGAAATAATGTTACAGTGAAAATAAATGGTTCCCTACCTGGTTTACCAATCTCGGCTTTTAAATCTGCACGACATAATGGCCATAACCATTTAAGTACACGACCATTATGTTTTGATGTATATAGTTCTTGAATTTGTTTATGAGATTCTTTTAATTCTTCTGGTAAATTAAATTCAACTTCAGAATATGAAAATGGCCACATACTCTCAGCAAGAATAAATGGTTGTAATTCAGGATATTTTGATGGTGAATAATCTGGTGATCTTTTAATCATAACATCAAATTCATCTTCTAATAATTTTGATAATCTAACATCTTGGAACATTTTAGTAATCTTACCTGTATATTCCATACTGTTTTCACTTTGTAATCTTTGAATCACAGATTCTTCATCTTCATCACTTGTTGATGTACCATGAATTAATCTCTTAGCAAATAATCTACGATAATGAGATTCAAATGCATCTTTATCAGTTAAAAATTTAAAAATAGTCATAATATCATCAATTGACATATCTTTTGAAATTTCAGGTTTGGTAGATTTTTTCAATAATTGATCACTATATTTAGCCAACATTTCTGAAGTCTTTGATGTGGCAGATCTTGGAGAACCTGGTGGTAATGCAAATTCATTATTATTTATGTATGCTCTACAAGCATTATCTAATGCTTTAGCAAAAAGTGCATCATTTTCAAAACAATCCATAGTAATACCACGGAAAACATTATAAACTTCTAGTAAGTTCTTAATATATTCCTTTGGTGGTAAGGAATGAGCGGCAGCAAGAACCATTTTCTTATTATTGTGATGACCAGCAGCAGAATTGGTATTTTGAGTATTAATGACGGCAGCTTTATGTTGAGCTAATAATTTCATAACAGCATTTTCACCAGTCTTCTTAACATATTCTTCATACGCAGTTGCTAATTTAGGTAACAAGGTAAAATCTCTGTTCATTAAATTGTATAACCCAGAGATTTGTGTTTCATCCTTAGAATCTAATAACGTAATGAAATCAGCTTCTAATTTATCAACATGATCTTTGATTAAAACTTTATTTAGAGTTTCAGATAATGGTTTTCTAGTATGTTCATCCCAATAGATACTTAATGTACGTTCTTCGTTGTATAAGATTTGATGAACATCAATAATATACTCACTAACAGAATGGGTAGCTAAATATTTTTCAGAATACTCTCTGTAGTATTCTTCAGTTTTGGCTAAAAATGGAATTTCAAATACTTGGATATAAACGTTTAGATTTAATTTCTTTAAATCTTGTGGATCAATCCCAAGGGCAACAAATGATTTAATGGCAGTAGTTAAAGTACCTCTACTAATAGTTTTCCCATCTCTTTCATCGGTGATTTGATTTAATATTTCGTTAACTAACACAGTACTATTTGGATCAAACATAACTTCTTTCCAAGTCATTAAACATAATGTATTAACATCAAAAATATGTCTTTTACCATCACTTCTTTCTTTTTGGACCCAGTATCTATTCATGTAGTCAAATGTATGGTTCAAAAAGATAGCACCAATAGTATATCTTTTCCAATGTCTCACATAAAATTTCAAGAATGTTTCATCAGGTTGTCTTTGGAAATTACCAATATAATGTTTTAAATATTTTTGTAATCTTTCATAAATTTCACTCCCAACTAAGATTGAACTTTGATTTTGACTACCGGACGGCTTGTCGGCATTGAAGTGTCCAGAAGAACGAGATTTATTGACACAGTAATTATAAATAGCTGTGTAAACTTCCATATACATGGTTGGAGATAAAACTTTGTTAACTCTTTTGTTGAATTGAGAATCTTCGTTCCCTAAAATTTTGTTGATACCAGGTTGAATAAAATTCCAAGTGGCATCTAAATCATCGGATCTTGGCAAAATATCAGTCATGTTTTAAATGGAGTATATTACTAATGGAAAGTCAGGTTATTAGATAGTTTGGTTCTGTTCTTTGTGTGGGTTTTTAAAAAGATAAAAAGCTTTTAATAAATGAATGAATTCAATAAGCTATATTCTAACTTAATATGCAGTAGGATAATTCGTAAATACTATAACCCTTAGTCAGAAAATGTTTATCTGTCGATTTATTACAAATTCAATTTGTTTTTCCTCAAAAAAAGTAATAAACTTGGGATAAACAAAAATCAGATATAATATATAGTTACTTACAATGATGTAATAACTTCAAATCAACGATTCTTGATCTATCTCGTTGTGTAACCAATGGCCTGAAGGTCCTACTTCTCACTGTATCCTTTTCCTCTTTAAATTTTTGATCAAATCTTCATTCCAACAATCCATCACCTTTTTTTCTTGTTTCTAAAAAATTTTGAGAACATTCGGGTAATGGAAATATGTTCATAACATAAGGGAAGAGTTGGGAGCCATTAGTTCAAAGTCAAATGAGGTGGTATATGGATCATTAAGAGATCTTTAGAATGCTGAATGAATATATAGTTGGTCCTATAAATATGGTTTTGTAAATATATGAAAAAGAATATGTGCAATTGTCAGTCACTTTTAGTTGGTAACTGTACGTCTTATGATTCTAACCAAACTGAATATAACACAACACACCCAACTGAATAATAAAATGAAAAGGAATGATGATAATGCTTCTTGTTTTCTGCAAATATGTGGTACTGATGGATATACTTTTGAAATTTTACCCTTAAGATCTATAGGGTAGTAACTACTACAAACCCATCTATTATCATATCTTGCATTGAATGCTAATGCTAAATTGGCACTAGAAAATATAATGAAAAGTAAATCCAATATAATCAATTTCAATTTCTCAGATATATTTCTTAACCCAATTGGTGCACTTTTAAATTCATCTTGTGCAATGTAAATGGTGTATACTGAGGCAATAGAATTAACACAGATTGCCATAATAGTGCTTGCTTGTTGTGGAATTGCTCTTTGAAACTCATTAGCAAAATTTCTTGAATTTTGAAATATCCTTACTGCTAAACCCAAGGATATTAATGAAAATAACAAAATAATCATTCTAAAAGCTAAGGGTAATCGTCTACTATTATCGACAAATTCAGTGAATCTTGGTTTCCATTTAATAACTTTACTATCAAAATATTTTCTCCATCTTTCACTTTCATTTTCAAATTGTGCTCTCATCCCCTCTTGTTCTTGATTATTTGAGTGATCAGTGCCTTCTTTATCATTATCAATTTCTTCACAGGTCTTCCCGTGATAAACTTGTTCAAATAGTCTAGGTAAATATTCGTTCCATTTCCTTTCTTCTTCTTCATTCTGGAAACTATAATTGGCATTCTTAAATCTTAGCACTTTTTCTAATCTTTGGTCACCTTTCCAATCAGAATTTAAGTCAGATAAAATTTCATTTTGTATTCTTTTCTTTTCATCTTCATCATAAATATCATCCATCGAAAACATTGAAGAAGTAATTGATTTCCTACTACTCACAATAGAATAATTATCTTTCACGCCCATTGTTGGGTTTCTATTATCAAAAATCGGTAATATTCGGCTAGGGAAATAATTATAATTGGAACCAATATTTTGTGCTAATTTTGACCATTTCATATCACTTTCTAACTCATTTTTGTTACGATTAATTTCATGAGATATTTCTTCTTTAGTTGATTTTTTATTTAAATTAGAATAAATTTCGTCAGCAACAAATGGTGGGACTGTACTTGGATAGATCGGATTTGTAAATAATTGTTTTCTTTTCATTGGTATTATATTATCATTTTTCATTGATTTAACATGATTTGATGAATGGTGTAGTGGTTTCTTTTTCTTTTTGTCTTTATTTTTATCATTATTATTATTATTAACTTGGATTGATTCAGGTTCAGGTCCCTTTATACTGCCACCATCATTACTATCCGTTCGGCTTATGTGAGAATCAGATACATTATTGTTAACTTCGTTATTGTGTATAGCTGTTTCGTTCGAAGAAACATCTTTATGAATTGGAGAAAGTGGGGATGGTGATCTTGAAGTGCGTTCTACAGAATGAAATGGTGAACCCTCTTGAATTAGTATATCTTTATCCATATGTACTTAGCAATGTTTCACCTTGTAGCAAAATATCTTTAAAAAAATGGATAGCAATGAAAATAGGTAAAAAAACCAAATGAGTCTTTTTATATATACAATTATTCTATACTGACTATACTCCACTCAACTTTCAACTTGAATTGACTAACTTTGTTACTATCTTTTAGTGTATATTTTGTCTTTGTGTCCATCGTATGCAGTTTTTTAAAAAACTCATTGAAAATCTACTGTTTTTAAACTTCCTTTTTTTGTACTCTGTAAACGAAATCGAAGCCCTACTTTAGGGTTAAAAACAGCAAATATTCAATATAATAAGTATTACAAGGCTGTAAGTCCAATAACAACAGCCAATATTCCCCAGAGATATTCCTCAAAATCAACAATTAATTTAGTTAAGATTGTTGTCTTTGCAATTATTATCCTTATTGTTTCGTTCTTTTCACAATACGTCAATCAATCGTTTTTCCCAATGAAGAAATATTGCAATCCTTAATTAACAGTTGCTTTTATCAGCTCCCCTTTGTAATAATTTATATCCCTTGTTGTCCCCCTTCCAGTACAAAAGTATATAAACTAAGAGGATGAAAATATCGTAAGCTTTTTTCCTTCTCTTTCATTTACTTTACTCCTTTTAAGAAACAACAACAACACAGTATATCATAACAAAACAAACATGAGAGCTAAATGGAAAAAGAAGAGAGTTAGAAGATTAAAGAGAAAGAGACGGAAGGTCAGAGCTAGATCTAAATAGGTTTAGTCAAAAACATCCTAAAATCTTATATACAACCTATATAATTTTTCTATAATGATTGAATGAATATCATATTATTAATACTAAAAGCTAGTAGTTCCTCAAAATGAGCAGAGTTAATTACAAAATTATATTTTTCACATATCATTAAGCTTCTTTTTCTAATCTTAATAAACCTTATTTTTGTCAAAACATAATATATTACAAGACTTATGACCTTATAAAAGGTATAAAAGGTTAACTAAACCTAAATTACCCTTAAAGTAACTACCATTATGTTATAATCTAAGAAACAGCAAGTAATTATCATCTACCCTAATGTATTAATCAATCCCTTCTCATTTATATTATTCCTTTGATATCATTTTGATATAATTTATTTATCTTATTTATTTTCTATATTGATCCTAGAACGACAGAAGACTTTATAGTCATATACACATCAAAATCAATTATTTACATCATATAACATTCAAATTAAAATGCCCGAATCTAACAATTCAATCGTTAATTCCCCATTTTATCACTTCAATATTATCACCACATAATATGGGGAAGTTCAGTACCCTTACGTTTCGGAAAAAACTAATTTTAGTCTTTTTAATAAAAAGTTAATTTTGATTAGTGATAAAAAGTCAGTTCAAGAGTTTTAAAATAAACAAAACTTAAAAAATATTATAAAAGGAAGCATAGAAGTCAACGAGTGCCTTCCTACAAGCCCGTGTTGAATGAGAACGTTGGAGAATTTCTTAGAACCTGAAATCTGAGTATGAAAAAAGGAGTTGATAAAAATCTTCTCCATTGATTATATAGTCCCTTTTAATGCTATTGAAAAGCTACATCATTTTTGTATGGTAATTATCCTCAAATTAAGTAAAGATGGTGATAACAGATGCCGATTTTGGTATGACTGTCATGATTTTTAATTATATAAAAGATCTTTTTAAGGAGTTCCAACAATGTATGCAAGAAAATAGGGCGCAGTCCAAGGAAACCGTAGAACGGATGGTTTCGGATATCAATCAGGAAAGTAAAGGTATCGAAGACAAAAATACAAAAGCACCTTTTAAAGACAACTTTTCAGAGAAATAACTGTTCTAGTTTTCCAAAAAAATAAAAGATTCTTTGGAAGAATCAATATTAGTATTATTCTCATAGTCAGAACGTGGAAAGTTCATATTAGTTGGAGTCATCTCAATTATAAATGTAATTGATAGTTTTAAATATATATTGTATAACACTACAATGGATGATATAGTTATATAAGTCCTCAATTATCTAACAGAAGATAGTAAATAAAAATAATATAAAATAAAAAACAACTACGAGAATAATTGTAATATTTATATTCTCACTGTGAAATGGATTCGTTCTCAAATCCATCTCCTTTTTTATGTTTAATTTTTACCTTGGATGCAATAATTGAGAAGGGATTGATTAATACATTAGGGTAGATGATAATTACTTGCTGTTTCTTAGATTATAACATAATGGTAGTTACTTTAAGGGTAATTTAGGTTTAGTTAACCTTTTATACCTTTTATAAGGTCATAAGTCTTGTAATATATTATGTTTTGACAAAATTATCTTTAAAAACTAAGAGCTGTAAAGCTTTATCCTTTTGAATTCTTTTCCTATGCTTTTTCTTTGCAACATTTCAAAAAATCACTTAAAGGCAACTTTGCAATTTTTAGAGACCTGAAAAATTACTTTCAAGGTGAAAAAGCAAAGTTAGTTTAACGAAGATACATAAATTCCATTTATTAATCTATATATAAAGAAGGAAAGCATGGTATATATCTATACATGTATATATCAATTAGGTGTAGCATAAGGTTATTATAATTTTTTTATTTTTTAAAATGGTACTTAGCTTCTTTTGTCTTGGTATGTTATTATTGAAAAAAGTGAACAATATTTTATTAGAAAGGGAAAAACAAATTTAAAATAGACAATATAATTTTAATTATTTTTTTAAAAGAGACACACAGTGCCAAATCTTTATTCAAAATAAAAAACTAAATGTATATTGCTTAATCAGTAGATTCAGCGAATCTTTCTTGGATATTACTAAATAATTTTTCAAATTCACCATGAACTTCCTTTTCACCTCTACTTGGTTCAAAGAACTTAGAAGAAGAGACAGCATGTTTAACATCACCAGTAGCATCAGCTAATTTAGACCAGTTGGCACCGTTAGAAACAGCCTTTTGAGCTTCATCGTGATAAGTGATAAAAGCCTTCATCATATCGAAAGTTTTCCAAATTGGACAGAATGCATCATAAGTAGAGTAACCATTTTGTTGTAAGAAATCTTCTTTAATTAAAGTAGCAACATCTAAGGTAATCTTATCACCATCAGACAAAGCAGATTTACCGACTAATTGAACAACTTGTTCTAATTCTTCGGCATTAGATAAAATTTCTTTCATTCTATCTCTTAAAGTTGGGAATTCAGCATAATTGTTTTCGTAATACTTGTTTAAGACATTGGTATATTTGGAATAAGACACAGAAGTGTTAATAGATGGGAAATGCTTTCTTTGAGCTAATTTTTTATCTAAACCCCAGAAAACTTGAGTAATACCTAAAGTAGAAGTAGTAACTGGATCGGAGAAATCACCACCAGCTGGGGAGACAGCAGCAACGATAGAAACAGAACCAGTACGATCTGGAGAACCTAATGCAACAGCTTTACCAGCTCTTTCGTAGAAAGAAGCTAATTTAGCACCTAAATAAGCTGGGAAACCTTGATCAGCTGGCATTTCACCTAAACGACCAGAAATTTCTCTTAAAGCTTCAGCCCAACGAGAGGAAGAATCAGCAATCATGGAGACATCCTTACCTTGATCTCTGAAGTATTCAGCTAATGTAATACCGGTGTAAATAGAAGCTTCTCTGGCAGCGACAGGCATATTAGAAGTATTTGCAACTAAAGTGGTACGTTTCATAATTGGCTCCTTTCTACCGCTAATTTCAGTATATAACTCAGGGAATTCCATTAAAACCTCAGCCATCTCGTTGCCTCGTTCACCACAGCCCACGTAGATAATGGTATCAGAGTTGGAATACTTGGATAAAGATTGTGAAATTACTGTTTTACCACAGCCAAAAGCACCTGGAATACAAGTAGTACCACCTTGAACACAAGGAAATAAAGCATCTAAGACTCTTTGACCAGTTAATAATGGATAGTCAGCAGATAGTTTTTCAGCTACAGGTCTTGGAACACGAACAGGCCAGGTATGATACATTGAAAAATCAGATTTAACACCATCAAATTCAACTTCAATAACTTTTTCGTCCACAGTGTAATCACCTTCTGGAGCTAACCAAGTGATTGTACCTCTTGCTCTTGGTGGTAACAAGATCTTATGATCATCTAATAAAGAATTTTCAAAGACTGAACCAAAGATATCACCACCAGAAATATGATCACCAACGGTATATTTACCCGGAGTGAAATGCCATTTAATTTCTCTACTTAAAGCAGGAGCATCAATACCTCTTGGAATATAAATAGATTGAGACATATCTTTAATAGCTTTTAATGGTCTTTGAATACCATCATAAATAGTTTCCATTAAACCTGGACCTAATTCTACAGATAAAGGTTTACCAGTTCTAAGAACTGGATCACCCACAGTGACACCTGCAGTTTCTTCATAAACTTGAATAGTAGCTTTATCACCATCAATTCTAATGACTTCACCGACTAAATTATCATGACCAACTTTAACTAATTCATACATTGCACAACCAATCATATTTTCAGCAATAACGACAGGACCAGAAACAGAATAAATTGAACCATATTCAGATTCTTCATGATCTTCTAAAGAAATTCTTTTAATCTCTTTACGAGCATTTTCTAAAGCACCAGCCATAATTTCTTGTGTACGTAATCAAACAACAATTGTATGTTTATTTTAATTCAAAAAAAAAGTTTTTTCTTTGTTAAACAGAAACTCTATAAAAATATGCAAAAGAATATAGAGATATCAACAACTATTACAATTGACTACTTTTATCTCAATGGATTTGATTAGAATGTTTTTAAATTGAGAAACAACACAAACAAAGAAACAAAGAATAGTTTGAAAGTCCTTACTTTATGTCAAATTATCATTGTCTCACAAAAAAAAAAAAAATTATTATACTATTATATTATATTATTTTTTTTTTGCGTTTGTGTAAAATTTTTTTTGTGAGACAAAAATTTTGCATTGTGTGAGTTACCCTCATTGAGCTTCAAATTTTATTTCAATTGAAAAAAACACAACGAAAGAAAAAAAAGGAAGGAATGAAAAGTAAAAAGTGAGACGATATTAAACTTAGAGCAGAGGTTATATTGGTATAGAAGGGTATAAGTCACTAGTGCTCGACTGGAAAGTGAATATAAGTTTGTGTTTTATTATCATTGCGGTGTGAATCATATATACTACTTATCTGGAACCATTGAACTATTGATTGACCTGCTTTCTTTTTACTTTATTTTTAATTTATTTTTTCATATCCTTTAAACGTATCTTTTGAACAAGGGATATTTGAAAAAAATATATAATTTAAAGTTAAAGTTATTACACACACAGAGGCGTATACGAATTAGTTTGATCTATACACTCTTTTATTTCAAAGTATAGTTATAAAACCACCCCCCTCTAAATTTATTGTTTTTATTTTTAAACTTTTCCCTCCTTTCATAAAATTTTAAATCAGGGATTTATTTAAAAAGGAAAAATAAAAAACACTAGATTTAAGAAATATATTATAATAACACTCAAATAACCATAAATAAGTCATAACAAATTATGGATATGGATATGGATATGGATGTTCCAATGCAAGATGCTATGTCTGAACAATTAACTCCTACTATAAATGAGGATTCTAATAATAATAATAATGACAGTAATAATGAAAATAATAATAATGAAAATAATAATGACACCAATACAATTAATGATGAAGAAGATTATCAAGATATCGATTTTAAACCTGGTTCTTCAGGAATAGCAGACAATAAATCAAGTAAACCATTAGAATTAAATACTTCAAATATAAATCAATTAGATGTTTGGATTGAAAAATTATCAAAATGTGAAATCTTATCAGAAGATGATGTTTCAAGACTTTGTAAAATGGCTGTTGATGTTTTACAATTTGAAGATAATGTTCAACCTGTTAATGTTCCTGTAACAATTTGTGGTGATGTTCATGGTCAATTTCATGATTTAATGGAATTATTTAAAATTGGTGGTCCTTGTCCAGATACAAACTATTTATTTATGGGTGATTATGTTGATAGAGGTTATTATTCTGTTGAAACTGTTTCATTCTTAGTAGCAATGAAAGTTAGATATCCACATAGAATTACAATACTGAGAGGTAATCATGAATCAAGACAAATTACACAAGTTTATGGATTTTATGATGAATGTCTTAGAAAATATGGGAGTGCAAATGTTTGGAAAATGTTTACAGATTTATTTGATTATTTCCCAATTACTGCATTAGTAGATAATAAAATTTTCTGTCTTCATGGTGGGTTATCACCAATGATTGAAACTATTGATCAAGTTAGAGAATTAAATAGAATACAAGAAGTCCCACATGAAGGTCCAATGTGTGATTTATTATGGTCTGATCCAGATGATAGAGGTGGATGGGGGATTTCTCCAAGAGGTGCAGGTTTCACATTTGGTCAAGATATTAGTGAACAATTTAATCATACAAACGATTTAACTCTTGTCGCGAGAGCACATCAATTAGTTATGGAAGGTTATGCATGGTCACATCAACAAAATGTTGTCACAATTTTTAGTGCACCAAATTACTGTTATAGATGTGGTAATCAAGCTGCTATTATGGAAGTTGATGAAAATAATAATAGACAATTTTTACAATATGATCCATCTGTCAGACCTGGTGAACCTACTGTAAGTAGGAAAACTCCAGATTATTTCTTATGATATCATTCCTATCCATGTTTTCCCTCCTCCCCCCATCTTCCTTTTTATTTTTTTCTCCTACCTTTTTCTACACTTTTCCTATAATATAATCATAATGTCATTTACAGAAAAAAAAATAATATTATTACGAAATGGAAAATAAATAAACAATTACATTGATAATATTTTTGTATCAAGAGATTACAAAAGATTTTAATTATAACTTTAATAATGTTATAACACGTATATAAATATCTATCTTCTTCATTGTCTCTATTTACTTTTCAAATAGTTTATTTATTTTCTAATTTATAACCAATAAACATAAACAAATGCTACCTTAATAACATTTACACCATAACATCATACCTATATATATTTAAATATATCTAAACATGACAGATTCAATCTTCCATTTTCTTTTTATCTTTCATTACGTGTCTTTCCAAAATTTCCCCCCACTAAGAAGAAAAAATATGTAAATTTTTTGGAAAAACCACGTTCAATTAATATTTTTCATTTGACAAAAACAGATCAAACGATTTTAAGATTGAACGCCAACTCAATTTTCTCCAATCTTTGCAATATTTTTCTGTTTCAGATTTGTTTCAATTCCAAATCGATTAACCCATATTTTAAAAATATATATTGATCAATACTATCGAATATCATATTAGAAAAAAATTGATTAAAATCCAAGTTCAAATCAAACTTAATAATATACAAACCATTTAACCCCGCATATAATATAAATTAAAAGATGTCTGCTGAAAACGATTTCAATGATTTTGATGAAGAACAAAATCAAGATCATTATAAAGTTTCTGCTAAGAAAACTTTAGACGAATATAAGACTTTAGATGCTGAAGATGAATCTTTAGCTAAATGGAAAGAATCTCTGGGGTTAGGGGCTGATGTCTTACCATTAGAATTTGCTGGTGATAAGAGAAAAGTTGTCATTAAAAACATTCAATTATTAATTAATACTGAAAAGGAACCAATTACATTTGATTTAACTAATGAAAAGACTATAAAAGAATTATCAAGTAAACGTTATAAGATTAAAGAAAATTCTATTTATAAATTAAAGATTACATTTAAAGTTCAACATGAAATTATCACTGGGTTAAGATATGTTCAATATATTAAGAAAGCTGGTATTGCAGTGGATAAGATTGATGATCATTTAGGTTCTTATGCACCAAACACAAAGAGCAAACCTGTCTATGAGGTTGAATTACCAGAAAGTGAAGCTCCAAGTGGATTCTTAGCTAGAGGTAATTACAGTGCCGTCTCTAAGTTTATTGATGATGATAAGACTAACCATTTAACATTAAATTGGGGTGTTGAAATCGTTAAGAAATAGATCATGGAGGAAATTGATACATATATATATATATATATATTTATATTAAAAGATAAAAAAGACCATATAACATATACGAAAAAAGACAGCATTTTATGTATATATTTAATACTGTAAGAAAGAATTATGAAGTGATATAGCATTGAAATCAATTAATATATATTTATAAGTCTCTATTTTATATTATTTGATTTTTTATATAAGTAATTTAACGAAAAGAGCAACGTGGAAGGATATTAAAATATTGAGTGGCATGAAATTCTATAAATGGGTAATATAATATCTTTTTTAACATTACATTCTAAGAACATAACTTCTCTCTGGGAATGTAGCAATTCTCTTCTTTTCTCTTTCAGTAGTTCTTGCAGCTTCAAATCTAGTTAATTTATTTCTCATAGATTTAGTTTGTTTTGATCTTTGATCCTTTGGTAAATATTTCTTACCTTTATAAAATTGTTTAATTGCAGCTCTATTATGTTCATTCATAACTGTCAAGACACGTGCAATATTCTTTCTCACAGTTCTAATCTTTTGTAATGAAGGTCTTTGAGTTTGTTGAACTCTTAATTCTAATAGTTCAGTCTTGCACTGGATCAATAATTCTTCTAATTGTTCCTTAGATTTGATTCTTAATTCGTAAGTTTTGAAAGTGGCCATGTTTGTAAATGATAATATTAATAATAGTATTTGGGTTTTGTGTAGTTGTATAGTGATGGTTTCTTCTACTATATAATATAAAATTTAAATTTACAATCCTTCAAAAAATACAATTCTACAAATATATTCTATCTTCTTTATATATATATATTTTATGTATCTCTTTCAATGTTTACCGTCACTTCAATAAGCAATTAACTATGACATAAATTTCAAGAAATGGCTCATCGTGATTTTTTTTCAATAACAAAAACACAATGAAAAAAAAAATGGGTGTGTCACAAATTAAAATAATTAATAAGTGGTTTTAGATTTTATTGGGGTGAACACCTGTTTCTATGGCAACACCCACTGTTTATGCCGTGGGGGTACATGTGATATGATATATATATGGATTACTAAATAATATTCAAATGTGTCACATCATTAAAGCTAGCTATTATTAGCGTAATTTATGGTTAATAGTTATAGTATAATTATATAATTAATATATATATATAAATGTAGACAGTTAGACACGCTCAATCAATAACAACAAAAAAATTATATATATACTTTATATTGATTGATTGTTTGCTTGTTTGTTCGTTGGAGTTTTTTTTATTTTATATGTGTGAGTTGTTTTCATTTCATTACTTCTTATGATTGGTTCTTTAAGTTGTTAGATAACCATTCTAAACCTTCATATAAACCTTCACCAGAAGTGGCACAAGTAGATTGAATAAACCATGGACGGTTTCTAATAGAATGTAAACCTAATTTTTCAGTGATTTCAGCAGCAGACATAGCTTCTGGTAAATCTTGTTTATTAGCAAAGACTAACCAAACAGCATTTCTTAATTCATCTTCATTTAACATTCTTTGCATAACTTCTCTAGCTTCACCAATACGTGATCTATCATTAGAATCCACAACAAAGATAACACCTTCAGTGTTTCTATAATAATGTCTCCATAATGATCTAATTCTATCTTGTCCACCGACATCCCAAACGGTGAAGGAAATGTTCTTATATTGAACAGTTTCAACATTGAAACCAATAGTTGGAATTGTAGTAATAACTTCACCTAATTTTAATTTATATAAAACAGTAGTCTTACCAGCACCATCAAGACCCACCATAAGAATTCTCATTTCTCTGTTACCAAAAAGGTTACTGAACAATTTAGAAGCAAATAAACCCATCTCTGCCCGTTATTATTATTATTATTATTGTGCTATTCTCTTTGAGCTTATTAATTCAAATAACAATCTTTAAAACAACAACTATTTAAAAGTAAACCTATTGATTTATATTTGTTTATTTCTTAAATTTTTCGTTGATAAAAAAAAGAAGACAACACGTCAATCATTATGTACGTGGAATGTGATAGTGACGCGTATTCTATAGATAGGGATTAATCTGTATATATATTATTGATGTATGTTTAAAGTTTTGGGTAAGAATATTTAAAATTTTTAGATACGGTGTCTTTTATATAATAGCGTATAAATTAAGTAGATTCTTGTTCTGTAGAATCTGATGTGTTGTTATCATAATTAGTCCTATTGTTATGGTTAGCAATAGTATTTGTATTAATAGTAGTCATGTTATTCATAGTGATATGCATATTTGGATTGGTATGGAATTGTGAGTAAGGGTATGCGGTAGTGGAATGCTGTTGATTGAAAAAAGATGATGTTTCAGATGGTCTCCTTAAGTATTGACCCCAATCTACTCCATTATAACTATTATTACTTGAATTTTCCATTGTATTTAAAGACGATCTACGTTCTTCTCCACTGGATCTACCAGTGACATTATTAATATTGGAAAATTGAGATTGTAGTTGTAGTTGTGGTTGGGGTTGCGGTTGTTGATTACTACTGTTTAAAAATGAACTATAATTAGTAGATTGACTTGTATGTGATGAACTATCAGGGAATTGTGTAATTGTTTCTCTAAACTTATTCTGTTTCTTACTATCAATTGAACTTGAACCATAAGAATGGAATGCTGTGGCATCCCCCATGCTTATATCAGCATCAAATTCTACTGATGATTCAGAAAGAATAGATGGTGGACCTCTCTTATATGTGTTAAGGCCCAGGCCATTACCTAAATCAACAATTTGACCTGTCATTTTGTCTAAATCTTCAGAAAATGGTTCAGAATCATGTGGGGATAATGCAATGCTAAATCTTTGTCTTGGGACAACTTTTGATATATAAAATTCTGCCTCACCAACACTATTATCAGATGGTACTCTTTTATCAAGTTCACCTTGACTGAAATTAGCATTCTTTTCATTCTCATCAACATTATTTTCATTCTCATCAACATTATTTTTAGTAGTAATATTATTCTTGTGCGTTTCAATTTTTGAGACTTTTGTATTTCGTTCTTCATCTTCTTGTTCTTTTCTTTGAATATCATTTAATAAGTCCACAGCAGGTTGTGCAGATCTTAAAATTGGTCTATCTCTAATAATTTTATTATATTTGATAGAATCAAAACAATTACTAGATTCTCTATAAAGTGCAGTAATTTCTTCTAATCTTAATCCACTAGTTTCATAAACAGTAAAATAAACAATCAATACACTCAATGCATTAATAGCACCCCAAATGAAAAAGATATCTGAACTTTTCTTTGCATGTGTAGAAACAACATATGGTGTAATTAGAGAACAAATAAAATTTGATATCCAATTTGCAGCGGCACAAATAGCTGTACTCTTTGATCTTACACCTAAAGGAAATAATTCTGCTGATATAACCCATACAACACCACCCCATGTGGCAGAAAATCCAGCAATAAAAGTACAAATAAATGTTATAACCACATAGACTGCTTTTTCAATCTTAATTGTGGTCCCCACACTTGCCACAATAAAATTTGATATTGTCATAATGATACCACCATATAACAGAACATTTCTTCTACCATAATATTCAATAAAGAACATACCTGGAACATTAAATGCAACATTAACCGCATATGTAATAATTGAAATCATATAAGGTTTTTTTATCTCAGCGGTACGAAAGAATCTTAACCCATAATAGAAAATGAAATTAATTCCTGAGAATTGTTGAAACACTTGAATCATAATCCCAGTAAAGATTCTTAATCTTTGTTTTGGTCTACTTTCACTTGATTTAAAACAATCCCAAATGGTGGTTTTACCATATGAGGCTTCATAATCGAATGTAGCTTTAATTTCTACTAGTTCTTCTAATAATCTTGGATCATCAATGGGTATACCTCTTAAGAATGATAATGCTTTAGCAGCTTTATTAATTTCATCCTTTAGGATAAAATATCTGGGACTTTCTGGTAAGAAAATCATACCCACGGCTAAAAACACAGACCAAATATATTGTAATGCTAATGGAATTCTATATGCGGATAAATCCTTTCTCGATTGTGTGGCTTGTGCAATTGCATTAGATACTAATAACCCAATGGTAATTGTCCATTGATATGATGAAATGATGGCACCTCTAAGATTTTTTTCTGCAGCCTCAGCTTGATATAAAGGCACCACAGCAGATATTAAACCAATCCCAATCCCAGATATAACACGTCCAACAACCAATACGGTCATATTTCCTGCAGTGACTTGTAAAGAGGTACCAATGATAAAAAGAACAATGTTTGATACAATAATAGTAGGTTTTCTACCATATTTATCAGCAATAAATGGTGCACTTAAAGAACCAATAAATGTACCCAATGAAAGAAATGATACAATAATAGATAATTGACCACTAGTAAAACCTTGTTCACCGGGAACCATTCTTTGTACAAACATTGGCATCTCTGAAACACTATTAATTAATCCAGTATCATAACCGAATAATAGTCCACCCACAGCGACGAAAAGACCCACTAATGAGGTCATGATTTTCGATCTTAGAGGTAATGGTTGTGCTAAGATATCCTTATATTCTTGAGATATTGAGTGTGAATCATCATTATCATCATCATCATCAATATTTTGTGTATGCGTCAGTTCTAAATTATCATATCCTTCTAAGGAAAGAGAAGAATTATTTGTTACAATTTCATGAGGTGATTTAAACTCATCTTTAATGACAGAAACCATAATATCATTTTTTTTCTCATCTTTTAAAGAACTGTTACCTACCGATTGTATTGAACTTTCATCTTTACTATGTCGATCACTTGACAGTATAATATTTTTGTTAAATGGAAACTTCATATTGATATAACAATTCCTGCAAACATAAACAATTAAAACGTATTGTTTTTAAAATGTTAACTTTTTTCGTTAAGGATAATAAAATATAGTTTAATCTGTTTGAATATTACCTTTTTGTATTATTGAATTCTACTTCAACCCTTTGTGATATCTTAAAGTAAAAAGTATGTTTTCAATGTATATATGAACTTTTCAATGTAATATTTAATTTTAATGAAAACTGTTCGGAGAAATTTCAAGGAACTGAAATTCAAAATCTAAATAAAATCTGCGTTTAAATCGGATTTTTTAATAATCCTAAGCTTTTATACTTTGATAATTATGTGATTGTAAGTGAAATATTTTAATGAAATATTATACACTTTCTTAATAAGTTTAAACCAATTAGATATATTATCGAATTTAATGTTTAAGCATTCGTGACGGTAAAGTAATATAAGGCAAGGGTCCCTGCTTCTGGTTACTGTAGGTTTTCCGCAAACAATAGAAATTTAGAATTTGAATCTATTTTCAAAGTTTGAAAATTTAAAACTGTTGTTATCTATGGATAGATAGATAGATGGTTTTTAATTTACACGTAAATCAAGTGATGATTATAAGGAATGATGTTAGATACGCAGATCTATGAATACTATACTTATTCATAATGGACAGTAAAGTGGGTAAGAAACAATTACACAAGAAGAGTAAGAAACCAATTCGGGAGAAGAAAAGTCTGTTAACAAAGAAATCATTACATGGGGCAATTAAAGGTTTATTAAATGATGTTAAAAGAGAAAAATTATCGAGTCCTACTTCTGCACCTACTACTACTACTACTACTACTACACAATCTAGTATACTTCCCAAATGTAAGAAACCTTCTCGAACTGCTATCGAGGCTAAATCACAAAGGAAACATTCAAGAATTAGAAAGGATTCCTCATTGGAATATACTGAAAAAAATGGTATTATTTATATTAAATCTAAAGAGAATAAAATGATAAGAAAGTTAAGTGATGATGAAGTTATGGCAAGACATAAAAGAGCAGATCAAACTATGAAAGATGTTTGGAATAAAATTATTGATAAATATGAATCTGTACAAGATCAAGGTGACATTTTAAATTTACAAACTGGTGAAATTATAGAAGATCATGGACATTTAAGAGGTGAAAATACATCATTACCCTCGGTTCATAACACTGTGACAAATTATAAGACTAGTTTGAATGATATTTTATTACAGGATGAATCAATGGATGACACAATGAAAGATAAACAAATTAAAAATAATAACAGTGCTGATACAAGTATCTGGAACAATAATGATGATACCGAAGACAACACTATAACTAAACAAAATGATGAAGATGAAGAGGATGTATAAGTTAAAAACCATTCTGAAAAAAATCAATCGTACTCACAACAGTCTTGTATTACTCCCAATTTCAAACTAGAAACACTCAATGATTTTGATTAATACAATATAGCCAACCTATCACCATCATAACTTCATATAACTATCTACATATTCATATGTATTTATTCATTTTTATATAGAGTCATGGTGTGGTTACCCGCCTAATCACTGGCGACGTCGCGGTGGAATTTCTTTGGAAAAAAATATTGAAATTTCATGTAAATAACAATAATTAAAATGATGTGATTAAAGATTTGTTGTATTGATTAAAGGTAAATTCACAGTCAACCAGTACACTAGAAAGGCGGGTGGTATTGCTATACATATATCATCAAGCAATTCATAACTCGGATCACTTTTTATTAAGAACTTTCCCTGTTAATACTTTCCTTTTAGACTCCTCTTTTTTTTTTTCCAAAATATTTTTCCAAAGGAATTAATAAGTCTCTTTTCATTAAGAATCATATTTCATATTTCTTTAAATAGCTGTCCCTATAGTTTATTATTTCAATTACTATAGCTTCTACTCATCACACTTAGATATCAAGTATAATAATACACATATCCTAAAACAAGTTTAAATAATCAAATAATATTATTCCAAACAAATAATAATCATTAATAATAAAAAAAACACTAATATAAATAATTCGGTTTAATTTTGTTTAAAATTTCATTTGATCTATTACTGTATTATCCATATCTTTTTTTATATTTCAATTTACAATTCAAACATAACTCATCCACCCCTTGTATTATACAAAAAATATTTTTCCCTTCTATTGAGACCCAATTCTGTTAGAGTTAAAAATAAAATAACAAAAAAAATTATTATAATATCATATACACATACAGTTCCTAAATTTTTAAACTAATATACAAAAATGGTTGGTCAACAATATTCAAGTGCTCCATTACGTACCGTTAAAGAAGTTCAATTTGGTTTATTTTCTCCAGAAGAAATTCGTGCTATTTCTGTGGCTAAAATTAAGTTCCCAGAAACTATGGATGAAACCCAAACAAGAGCTAAAATTGGTGGGTTAAATGATCCAAGATTAGGTTCAATTGATAGAAATTTAAGATGTCAAACTTGTCAAGAAAGCATGAATGAATGTCCAGGTCATTTTGGTCATATCGATTTAGCTAAACCTGTTTTACATGTTGGTTTCATTACAAGAATTAAAAAGGTTTGTGAATCTGTTTGTATGCATTGTGGTAAATTATTATTAGATGAACATAACGAACAAATGCGTCAAGCTATAAGTATAAAAGATCCAAAGAAAAGATTTAATGCTGTTTGGACTCTTTGTAAAACTAAAATGGTTTGTGAAACTGATGTTCCATCTGAATCTGATCCAACTCAATTAGTCTCTAGAGGTGGTTGTGGTAACGCTCAACCAACTGTTCGTAAAGATGGTTTGAAATTAGTTGGTAGTTGGAAGAAAGAAAAGATAAATGATGGTGAAGAACCCGAACAAAGAGTCTTATCTACTGAAGAAATTTTAAATATCTTCAAACATATTTCTCCAGAAGATTCTAACAAGTTAGGTTTCAATGAAGAATTCTCTCGTCCTGAATGGATGATTTTAACTGTCTTACCTGTCCCACCACCACCTGTTCGTCCATCTATTTCCTTCAATGAATCTCAAAGAGGTGAAGATGATTTAACTTTCAAATTAGCTGATATTTTAAAGGCTAATATCAGTTTGGAAACTTTAGAACATAATGGTGCTCCACATCATGCTATTGAAGAAGCTGAAAGTTTACTACAATTTCATGTTGCTACATATATGGATAACGATATTGCAGGTCAACCACAAGCGCTTCAAAAATCTGGTCGTCCAGTTAAATCTATTCGTGCCCGTTTAAAGGGTAAAGAAGGTCGTATTAGAGGTAATTTAATGGGTAAGCGTGTTGATTTCTCTGCAAGAACTGTTATTTCTGGTGATCCTAATTTGGATTTAGATCAAGTTGGTGTGCCAAAGTCTATTGCTAGAACTTTAACCTACCCAGAAGTAGTCACTCCATATAATATTGATCGTTTAACACAATTAGTCCGTAATGGTCCAAATGAACACCCAGGTGCTAAATATGTTATTCGTGACAATGGTGACCGTATTGATTTAAGATATAGTAAAAGAGCTGGTGATATTCAATTACAATACGGTTGGAAAGTTGAACGTCATATTGTCGATAATGATCCAGTCTTATTCAATCGTCAACCTTCTTTACATAAAATGTCTATGATGGCACATAGAGTTAAAGTTGTTCCATATTCTACTTTCAGATTAAATCTTTCCGTTACTTCTCCATATAATGCAGATTTTGATGGTGATGAAATGAATTTGCATGTTCCACAATCTGAAGAAACTAAAGCTGAATTATCACAATTATGTGCTGTTCCATTACAAATTGTCTCTCCACAAAGTAATAAACCGTGTATGGGTATTGTGCAAGATACTTTATGTGGTGTCCGTATTTTAACTTTAAAAGATACTTTCTTAGAATTAGATCATGTCTTGAATATGTTATATTGGATTCCTGATTGGGATGGTGTTATTCCAACTCCAGCTATCTTGAAACCAAAGCCACTTTGGACTGGTAAACAAATCTTATCTGCTGCTATTCCAAAGGGTATTCATTTACAACGTTTTGATGATGGTACTACTTTGTTGTCTCCAAAAGATAATGGTATGTTAATCATTGATGGTCAAATTATTTTTGGTGTTGTCGATAAGAAGACTGTTGGTTCTTCTGGTGGTGGTTTAATTCATGTCGTTACCAGAGAAAAGGGTCCATACGTCTGTGCTAGATTATTTGGTAACATTCAAAAGGTTGTTAATTTCTGGTTCTTACATAATGGTTTCTCAACTGGTATTGGTGATACTATTGCTGATGGTGCCACTATCAAGGAAATTACAGAAACTATTGCTGATGCTAAGAAGAAGGTCGAAGCTGTTACAAAGGAAGCTCAAGCTAACTTGTTAACTGCTAAGCATGGTATGACTCTTCGTGAATCTTTCGAAGATAATGTTGTTCGTTACTTAAATGAAGCTAGAGATAAAGCTGGTCGTTTGGCCGAAGTTAACTTAAATGATACCAATAATGTCAAACAAATGGTAAGTGCTGGTTCTAAGGGTTCTTTCATTAATATTGCTCAAATGTCTGCCTGTGTTGGTCAACAATCTGTCGAAGGTAAGCGTATTGGTTATGGTTTTGTTGATCGTACTTTACCTCATTTCTCTAAGGATGATTACTCTCCTGAATCAAAGGGTTTCGTTGAAAATTCTTACTTAAGAGGGTTAACCCCACAAGAATTCTTCTTCCATGCTATGGGTGGTCGTGAAGGTTTAATTGATACTGCTGTCAAGACTGCTGAAACAGGTTATATTCAACGTCGTTTGGTTAAAGCCTTGGAAGATATTATGGTTCATTACGATAACACTACAAGAAACTCTTTAGGTAATGTTATTCAATTCGTCTACGGTGAAGATGGTATCGATGCTTCTTACATTGAAAAACAATCTTTAGATACTATTGGTGGTTCTGATGCTGCTTTTGAAAAGAAGTACAGAATTGATTTATTGAATGTCAAAAATTCTTTAGATCCAACTTTATTAGAATCTGGTTCAGAAATTATGGGTGATTTGAAGTTACAAACCTTATTAGATGAAGAATACAAACAATTAGTCGAAGATCGTAAATTCTTAAGAAAAGTGTTTATTGATGGTGAATCTAACTGGCCATTACCTGTTAATATTAGACGTATTATTCAAAACTCTCAACAGACCTTCAGAATTGATCATGCTAAGCCATCCGACTTAACTATCCGTGATATTGTAGATGGTGTTAAGGATTTACAAACTAGATTACTTGTCCTACGTGGTAAGAGTGAAATAATACAGCGTGCCCAAGACGATGCCGTTACTCTGTTCTGTTGTTTAGTCCGTTCTCGTTTATCAGCTAGAAGAGTTCTTCAAGAATACAAACTTACAAAGGAAGCTTTCCAATGGGTTATTAATAATATTGAATCTCAATTCTTACGTTCTGTTGTTCACCCAGGTGAAATGGTCGGTGTCTTGGCTGCCCAATCTATTGGTGAACCAGCTACTCAAATGACATTAAATACTTTCCATTTTGCCGGTGTGGCTTCCAAGAAGGTTACTTCAGGTGTTCCTCGTTTAAAGGAAATTTTAAATGTTGCCAAGAATATGAAGACTCCTTCTTTAACCGTTTATTTAGAAGATGGGTATTCTAATGATCAAGAAAAGGCAAAGGTCATCAGATCTGCCATTGAACATACAACCTTGAAGAGTGTTACCGTTGCCTCTGAAATTTACTACGATCCTGATCCACGTTCTACCGTTATCGAAGATGATGAAGAAATTATTCAATTACATTTCTCATTATTAGATGACGAAACTGAGGCCTCTCTAGATCAACAATCTCCATGGTTACTACGTTTAGAATTAGACAGAGCTGCCATGAACGATAAAGATTTAACTATGGGCCAAGTGGGTGAAAGAATTAAAGAAACATTCAGAAACGATTTATTCGTCATCTGGTCAGAAGATAATGCTGAAAAATTAATTATCCGTTGTCGTGTTGTTCGTCCAAAATCTTTAGATGCTGAAACTGAAGCTGAAGAAGATCATATGTTGAAGAAGATTGAAAATACTATGTTAGAAAATATTACTCTTCGTGGTGTTGAAAATATTGAGCGTGTGGTTATGATGAAGTATGACCGTAAGGTTCCAAGTGCAACTGGTGAATATGAAAAGGTCCCAGAATGGGTCTTAGAATCCGATGGTGTTAATTTGGCTGAAGTTATGCAAGTTCCAGGTGTTGATGCAACTAGAATCTATACCAATTCCTTCATTGATATTATGGAAGTTCTGGGTATTGAAGCCGGTCGTGCTGCCTTATACAAGGAAGTTTACAATGTTATTGCCTCCGATGGTTCATATGTTAACTACCGTCATATGGCTTTGTTAGTCGATGTCATGACTACTCAAGGTGGTTTAACTTCTATTACTCGTCATGGTTTCAACAGAGCCAACACTGGTGCTTTGATGAGATGTTCTTTTGAAGAAACTGTCGAAATTCTATTTGAAGCCGGTGCTTCTGCTGAATTAGATGATTGCCGTGGTGTGTCTGAAAATGTCTTGTTGGGTCAAATGGCTCCAGTTGGTACTGGTGCTTTTGATGTTATGATTGATGAAGAATCCTTGGTTAAATATATGCCAGAACAAAAGATTACCGAATTAGAAGTCGGTGAAGAAGGTGGTGCTACTCCATATTCCGATGACCATGGTTTAGCTAACGCTGATGTTGATGTTAAGGATGAATTAATGTTCTCTCCATTAGTAGACTCTGGTGCCTCTGATGCTATGTCTGGTGGGTTTACTGCTTACGGTGGTGCTGATTATGGTAGTGCAACTTCTCCATTTACCTCCTACGGTGATGCACCTGCATCTCCAGGTTTTGGTGGCGTTTCCTCTCCTGGGTTCTCTCCAACATCTCCAGCTTATTCCCCAACCTCCCCATCATATTCTCCAACTTCTCCTTCCTACTCTCCAACTTCCCCATCCTATTCCCCAACTTCTCCTTCTTACTCCCCAACCTCTCCATCTTATTCCCCAACCTCTCCTTCCTACTCTCCAACCTCTCCATCGTACAGTCCAACTTCTCCTTCTTACTCTCCAACTTCACCATCATATTCTCCAACCTCCCCATCGTACAGTCCAACTTCTCCTTCCTACTCCCCAACTTCCCCATCTTACAGTCCAACTTCACCATCATATTCTCCGACTTCTCCTTCTTACTCCCCAACTTCTCCATCATATTCCCCAACCTCTCCTTCCTACTCCCCAACTTCTCCATCTTATTCTCCAACTTCACCTTCCTACTCACCAACTTCTCCATCGTACAGTCCAACCTCCCCATCATACTCACCAACCTCTCCTCAGTATAGCCCAGGTTCTCCAACTTACTCACCAAAGTCTGATGATGAAGACAACAAGGATGATGAAAAATCATCTTAGGATGATACAAGATCTTATTCATAATTTAGGTTTCATATTAATATAGCTTAGTTTGTCAAGATAATACACATGTACAATAGAAATGCAGGATGACAAACGATTAAATGTAATGAAGTTTACACCTATTGCTTTCAAACTAAGTTTATAGCAATGTAAGTAAAGTAAATATCTATATATTTAAATCATCAAACAAAAAAAAATAAAGAATCGTATAATAAGTTTTAACCTGCTTTTGCTATTCATGTAGAGTCCTTAGTTGTTAATCTAAGAATTATATTTTATATTCTATAAATTTATATATTTACAAGGAATTATGAATCAGAATACCTTTTTAGCAATCAAACCTCTGAAAATATCGAATGTATTACCATCTGGTTGTAAGTTATAGATAGCACCTGTATATTCTGTATTACTGTTTGGCTTTAATTCCTTTGCAATTAATAAACCATAATCTTCAGTAATACCAATAATCTTAGCCCTTACGTTACCATGAGAAGTTAAAGTTACAATTTGGTTCGTATGTAACCAATATTTATAATAATCAGGTAAGATAAACTTCGAACCACAATCAACAAATTTAGATAATAAAACTTCTAAGTTATTCATATAATGTGCTTGCATAATTTCTGGTTCAATATGAGGTAATTCCGGTAAGCCATTTGCAGAACGTTCAATATTCAACATATCAACCCAACTATTTAAAGAGGTTGTTGGACCATCACTGTTTGTATTAATACCACAACCCAATAGTAATGTATATTTGTTATCAATGAAATGGGTATTGACTAATAGACCTGATACTTTAACATAAGCTGGTTCAATATCATCTAACGGTATCAAAGAGTGATCAAAACCTGTATTTAAGATTTTCATATTCTTCTTATTATAATACTTTGGATTCAATGCGTACAAATCATTTGGCCATTTGATTCTTACCGGTAAGTCACTGAAACCTTCAGCATATGAAGTAATAGCTTTACAATATGCCAACATTGAAATATATTGAACAAAAACAATCGAAACATTTTGTTGTGATATTGGAGACACTAACGGTAAACTGATAATAGCAGTGGCGGCACAAACACCTTTAGGATTAACCCATACATTACCACCTCTACCTCTACCAGAAACTTGAATAGTACCGATATGAATTGCTGAGTTTTCTGGAATGGATGATAACAAGGCTTTGTTGTTATTCAATAAAGAACTAGTGGATGTTACCACTTCACCGTAAATCAACATCGAACCGAGATTGTTACTTGGATTTAAATTTTGGAAGTATTTATTCATATCAAAGTTTGGAGTCAACTCTGAAGGTGGTAGTGGTTCATGTTCTTTTGGAAAAATAATTGTTTTGGCCACTTCTTCGGGTTCTTGCTCTTGCAAAGTTTCGTTAGCTGCAACATAGGATTTAGTAAAACCTTCATAAAAACGGAATTTATCGGTCCCATCTTGTGTTTCCACATAATCATCATTATGCTCAAGTTGGGTATAATTTCTGTCTAAATTGTCCTTCATTCTAATTATATTTTGGTAGTTATGAGGCGATGTAACAAAAATTGGTGTTAAATTAGGAGCTCTTACCTTAGTGAATTCATTATTACAGTTTAAACCTGCTTTACTTAAAATAAATCTAACAAAATCTTTTCTATTATCATCACAGTCCTTTAAGGTCGATACAATTGGTTTTAAAAGATCATGATCCTTTGATCTTTCTAATATTCTTGGGATAAATTCGGGATGAGTACCAGTCAATAAAACTTTACCTTTTCCCGATTTACATAAAACAACAGCAGCTGGCTTAATGTTTGGATCATTAACATCTGAAAATGGTACATCTATTGGTTGTGAATAATGTGCTAAGACTTCCACGTCATTTTTAAGATCTGCATCAACAAAAACACCACCACCATTGTAATAGTTATATAACTCTTCACCATTACAAGTCTTGATTCTGGCTGCTCTAGCACCAATTTCACTATTGTATTCAAACCCATCATAAGCTGGACCTCTACCAATGCCAGGAAAAAAAGCTAAATCTCTTCTACCGGTCACTTCAAGACTTGGATTACCTTGAGCAAATTCAATCTTACTAGTGCCAAAATAACCACCAGCACAGAATCCAATATATATCCCACCATTATAAATAAATTGTTTAATCTTTGGAATAATTGTCTTGCATTCTTTCACATATGGTAAATCTGCACCACCGGGAAACACTAAAGCAGATGTCTTTCCTACCCATGGTTCCACTTCAAGAACTTTTGCGGACACAGTACTCACTGCATAATATGGTTCTAAGAAATCACGTAAAGTTTCTGTAGCATGTTTCACAGCACCAGGGGTAGTACCTGGTCCATTGTATACCAACACATTCATCTTTGATATTATAGATCTGGTTATCTTAGTGATTGAAGAAATCTTGGTTTAGTTTTAATTTGAACTTAATAAAAACAGAATATTTGTGGAATATAATTATAAGAAGGATGAAAGCAAATCCTTATTTATATTGTTGGATATTAATGTAATTGCTGTGCTTTGAAACTACCCATGACTCTTTAATAAAGATTGCTTGTGACTTTTTTAACTTTCGATTGACTGATTAGAAATATCTTAAAATTTAACTCAGTTCTCATTTCCCAATTAGGAAGTGACACACAAATGTAAAAGATCAGATAATTATAAAATGCTACAAGAACCAACGATTCATCGTAAGAAGTATTTGCTAAATATTCTAGTTGTATAACTTGATTTTTATTCTTTTTTAAATGTACATAGATTGGATGTTAATGCTTAAAGATTTATATAATAATGATAGTGATATTAATTTAATTAAATAAAAACCACATATTACTATTTTGCTTAACGACTGAAAGTGATATCATCAATACGCAATATAGACTTAACACATTCAGCAGCTAATGAAATGGCACTAGTAGAAACAAGAACAGGTTGTAAGATATGTTCATCGAATGTGTTAGTTGTACCAGATCTCCTGACCGAAATACCATCATTAGATTCACCACTTTCATGTTTAGAACGTAATTCAGTGACGACCTTAATACTGTTTAAACCAGCGTTTTCGGCTAATGTAGTTGGAATAATTTCTAAAGCTTCAGCAAATTCTTGCCAGATGAAAGATTCAACACCTTCCATGGCTCTAGCTTCTTTAGTTAATATTCTAGAGACTTCAATTTCTGGAGCACCACCACCGGCAATTAAACCTCTTTCTTTGACTAAACAACGTAAGACACATAAAGCATCATGTAAAGAACGTTCAGTTTCATCTAAGATCATATTATTAGCACCACGAATGACAACAGAGACAGTTGGATTAGCGTTAGCACTCTTAATACCAGTTAATTTAACAATCTTGGAACCATCACTTTCAATTTCTTCTACAAGATCGACAGAACCTAATCTATCTTCAGTAAATAATTCGATATCAGAGATTGGTTTACAACCAAGACTCTTAGATAAGAATTCGATTTCTTCCCTTTCAATATCCTTAACAACCATAATACCTAATTTAGCTAAGAAATGTAAAGCTAAATCATTAACGGCATCTCTTAAGATAGATTTTTGAATTAATAAAACATTACATTTAGCTTTCTTAATCTTCTTACAAATGTTTAATAAATAAGCTCTTTCTTCCTTTAAGATCTTATCCATTTGTCTATAATCGTTAACAACAATATTATTTTCAGTATCTGGTTTTGGTGGAGAAATTTGGAATTGAATTAAACCAATCTTAGCCTTTTCCTTTCTGGTTGGACCACCAGCAGATTTAACAACATTTTGAGTTAAGACAACACCATCCACCATTTCAGTATCATCAATGGTACCACCGACTTTTTTAATTAAACGGATATCAGTTAAATCAACAGTAGTAGATTCTTCATTTGCAATAGTTAACATACAATCAACAGTTAATGGAGCTAAGAAAGAAGAATATTGGGAAACAATCTTAGAAGATAATGAGGTGGTAGTAGCACGAATTAAATCTTCTCTATCAGATAATTTAATTCTATGACACATTTCTAATAAAATATCAACAGATCTCTTTGCAGCTCTTTGGAATGATTCAGCAATAATAGTTGGATGAATACCTTTGTTTAATAATCTTTCAGCGGCACCTAATAACGCACCAGTTAAGATAACAACTGAGGTGGTACCATCACCAGCCTCAGCATCTTGAGCAGCAGAGACTTCAACTAACATCTTAGCTACTGGATGTAAGATAGCCATTTGTCTTAAGATGGTATGACCATCATTGGAAATGATAATTTCACCACGAGAGGTCTTGATCATCTTATCCATACCCTTTGGACCCAAAGAGGTTCTAATGGCATCAGCGACAGCTCTAGCGGCAATAATGTTAGCTTTACGAACTTCTTGTGGTTTTTCTCTTCCCTTGAAAGTGGCGTTTGATGGCCCTACAGGAGCTTTATTGGCAACAGCAGACATTATGTGATGTGGTTTCTAATATTTTCTTGGTTCTTATGTAATTGGAATTGACAACAGAATACAACTTTCTCTTTAATGAAATGTAATTAATTCCCAATATGTAATTGTATTTGATATAAATTTGATAAAACTGTCAATTCGATGTTATTTCAAAATATTTCAAAATTTGTTAAATTTGGTGTTAAATTTGTTAGTCGTCCTGAGTGATAGCGGCAACATAGTGCAAATATTACAAACAAGATATAATGTTTCAATAGTCATTATCAACAGGTTTTGGTGTTTATTAATCTGGAATCTAACACGACGTTGTTTATTCTAATCCAAACAGAGCAAAAAATTAGTTATTTCCAAATGAATCCTGCAGCTTCTTAAAAGACATGTAGAGAGATTAGACCGTACCATACGTTAAAAAAATCCTCTGCCCCCCCAGTTGCTAACTTCATCAACCTCGTGGAATCTTTGAACACAATTCAACCCATGCTCAATCCCTCCTCTCCCAATTTCTACCTCTCTTCGCAACACTTTCTCAACTCGAAATAAATAAAAAGATGATCAACGATTTCAAAGATCTGAAATTTGAAATTAATTTAACTGAAATTTAAAGTTAGTCATCACAAGATCCACAACTCTCGAAGACTTGATGTATTCAAAGATAGTGCTATGTAATCTTTACTTGACAGTTGAAACTATACAAAAAACATTGTAATGAGTTTAATAGAAGAGAAACCAAACGCTATTGTTATTGGTGCAGGTGGTGTTGGTGTCATCGCAGCATTATCCCTGTTCCATTGTGGGAAGACTGAAGTGTCTCTTGTTGTCAGATCTGATTATGATCATGTCACAAAGGAAGGCTACAAGATTTCTTCTTGTGATTATGGTGAATTAACCAACTGGAAACCACATCATTTATATAAGGATGTTCACCACGCTATTGAACAAGATCCAACTCGATTTTATGAGTATGTTATTGTTACTACCAAAAACATCCCAGATGGTCCAGTAGCATCTCGTGTTCCATCCATTATCCAACCTATCATGGATAATCAATTGGCTCAACATCCAGATAAGAAAACCAATATCTTGTTAATTCAAAATGGTATTGAAATTGAAAGTGATGTGCTTGCAACTTTTGATAAATCTAAATATAATTATAATATGCTATCTGGTATTCAAATCATTGGGTCTACAAAGATTGGTCAAGGTGTTATTAACCAACAAGGCCACGAACATTTATCTGTCGGGTCATTCAATGCCTCCGATGTAGATGCTATTAAAGCTGCCCAAAAATTTGTCGGATTATATTTAAACAAAGGTTTAAATTCTATTGAATTTGATGAAAGAGTTCGTTACTCCAGATGGAAGAAATTATTATATAACGCTGCTATTAATACTACCACTGCATTAGTAGGTCTTGATGTCCCAAGAACTCTTGAATTTGCTAAGAATAAGAAATCCACAGAAATGGAAATTTATAAACCTGCTATGCAAGAAATTGTTAACATTGCTGCTGCTGAAGGTATTATCCTTGATGAACAATTTATTGATTTTTTCACAAATATTACAAGAAATATTATGTTTAGACCATCAATGTGTGTTGATGCTCAAAAGCATCAATTAATGGAATTAGAAGTTATCTTAGGTAACCCATTAAAATTAGCTGCAAAATATAATGTTCAAACACCTGTATTAACAATGCTGTACAATTTATTAATTTTAGTTCAATGTAAATTGAAGGAAGAAAAAGGTTTAATTAAATTTGATGAAACCGCTGCAAGATTAGTGGATAATTAAATTATATATTATATAAATGTAATTATGTCGATACACTACTTTTTGAATCTAATATTATAATGTTTATTAGTGTTATCATTTATTATCATTTATTATCATTTATTATTATTATTATTATTATTATTATTATTATTATTCTTATCATTATTATTATAATTATTATTATTATTGACGAACACCCATTATATGTGATGCTGCTTGGTTTCTGTTACTATTGTTATTTGACCCATTGTTACTATTTACTGAATTCATAGAAACACCACATGTCTTTCTAGATGGAGGTGGAGGTGGAGGCGGCACAGGTTTATTCTTTCTATACCATAACGATTCTGCTGACACATCTGATGGCACACGGTAAAATTGATTATCACTATTTCCTCTGGACAAAGATTTTCTGGGACTGAAACCATTATTACTGTTAATATTATTCGTATGATTGTTTAAGTTTACACAACTATTACTAGTGGAAGATGACACTGATGATGGATTTGACGTTTCAGTTCTTCTTCGGCTAAAAGACATAGCCATTGCTGTTATACTAGATGCTCTACTATGTGGTTGACTAATCATACCGGCATTAAGTTCATTAATATCATCTCCTAAATGTTGCTCTTCAGCTAACCATGGTACTTCATTTAAACATTTAAACGCTAATTTCACAGTTGTCTTATGTTCTGGTAAGATATTATCATCAGAACAAATATTATCAAAGACACAAAGATACTTTAAAAGTCGTATTAAATCTTCCTTTCTATAATGTGTTTTATTTAATTCTGTATTTTTCAATAATGGGATCAACACTCTTAAAAAGGTATTTCTTAACACTTCATCTTGATCAGAAATATCTTGTAATTCTCTTATTAACACATCAACAAAGACATTTAAATCATTTAAGTAGAAAAAATCTTCAGCAATAGTCTTCGATGTATTTGATAAAATTAAATATAAAATTTTACTCATCATAATTTGTAAAGTAGCATCTTTAGTTCTGTTAAATTTCAATAATAACAATTCAGTAAAATTCTTATTGACACTGTTATTAACCAAATATTTCAAAACTTTATTTTCGATAGAATAATCCTTATTAAACATCATATATTGTTCATTTAATGCCAGTAATAATTTAAACTCTGCATTATTGAAAAGATTATCCAAAGTATCTGATCTTATCGATGTAATCAAAAAATGAACAAAGAAATCATCCATTAATTGAACATTGGAAATTGAACATTTACAAAATTTAAATATTTGAAACATAATATCCATTAAAACTGTAGAAATTTGTTTCATTTCATCAATGATGGCAATATCAATATCAGTTAATTCTTTCCCCATAGTTGGGTTTGCACCATAAATATCATTATTTTCACCATATTTACTTAAATAAGCAAATTGTGTGTACAACGTATTATAAATAACAGTGAAACCTTGATATTTCAATATAATCTCGACTGAATTTAAATCTTTCTTGGTTTCAAACAATAACACATAACTGATAATAAATTTCATATTCAATTCTAATAAATCAATGTTTAACAGGGATAACAATTTACTAATACAAAAATCTTTATGATTTTCAAATACTTGTGATTCAGTTAACATTAATGATATTCTATAAATATCTTTATCACTATTAATATATTCTTTATATTTATCTGTTGACACCTTTAAGAAATTTACTAGACATGAATTGGCCATATTATCATCAATTGTACTAGAAGAAGTCTTGAATTCGGGATGAGACGGGCTTGGTTCTAATAATCCTTCCATATAATCCCAAAATTTGATAATTTCTTCTTTGTCATATTTGGATTCATTTGGAGACAAAGGATCAATAAGCATTATACTTCTTGCATAAATTATTTCACGGTTGTTTTAAAAAGCCAATTTACTAATATAGATTAACTAGCAAATCAACTAGTTTAACTTTACCCTTTCCGCAATTAAAATTGTCTTTAAACTAAATTGCTATCTGATGTTTATTTCTGAGTTTTTTCGACTAAGAAATTCAAAATTTAAAAATCCCTTACTTAAAATGTTGATATAGAGAGAATAGGATAAAGAGATATGTTATTACTATTATTATATATTGATATAACTTTGGTTATTAGTGTGGATTGATCTTCAAAACAATCAAGCTTTTAATCCATGCATGATTTCTTCTTTAGTGATTAAATGGCCGATGGTTTCAATTTGTTCTAACAGTTCATCAACATTATTTGACCATTCATTCAATAATTCACTGGAATCCTTTGGCTTTTCAAAGTTAACAATCTTGGCAGGTCTGTTGACTTTGGCGTATATTATACCTTGGTTCACTAAATCACTAATGAATGATTCAGTCTCGGCTTCAGATAAATCTAATAATTCATTTAATCTACCTAAAGTGATTCTAGAATAATATTCAGAGATGACTCTTAAATTATGTTCAATGACTCTCTTTTGTAATTCTTCCCAATGATACTTACTATCTTCACCTCCAAATGCCACAGTATCCTGTCTTAAAACATTTTCATAAGTTTGTTTAACATTTGGCCATCTCATTAATTCCTTTGTAGTAAATAATTTAATCATAGATTCTTGTACTTCTAATTTCTTTAAATTATTATCTAATTCTAATTTATGAATTAAATCATTTTGTAAATTACCATATGGTGATAGGATTAAAAAATAAACAATATGAGCTAAAGTATCTTTCCATTCAATTTCATTAGATTTAATACATTCAGAATTATAAATTTCCTGATAATATTGTGCAATTTCTAAATATTCTCTCTTATGAAGGCCAATCTTAATTAATAATTTATAATATTCTAATTTCAATGATTCATATTTTGGATTCTTGAAAGTTTTCTTTAAGATCTTTCTAGACAATACTGTAGCTTGAGAGAAATCACCCTTTAATATAGAAAGTTCCATTTGTTCAAGAATGAATTCAATCTTCTCATTCATTTCCATGGACCCATACGTTTCGACTTGTAATTCACATAATATATCACAAGCTTCATCAATCTTATTTTGTGATTTCTTGATATGAACTAAATCTCTAGTAACACGAGCTCTTTCCACTTCGACAAAGATCTTATTTTCAGTCACAGTTCTAATAGTTTCAATAACTTTAATTTTATCATCTAATTCAATCTTAGTGTTATCATCTTGGATAAATCTCATAATTTCTTGAATCATATATTGAATGGATAATTTTAATTGACCATGTTTTTTAGATAATAGAGTCAATTGTTCGTCTAATTCATCCCATTGACCCTTCTCCACAAGCATATCCACAATCTTAGCTAATACTTGCTTTGAAGAACCTAAATCAGCAGCTTGTCTAGTCTTTTTTTCCCATGTAAGTAATTGGTTTAAAGGTTCTGATATATCATCACTAGACTCGATCAAATGGTCGATCTTAACAAATTCTTCTTTAAGAATATCAGAATAATCTCTTTCAGCTTTTAATGGTGCGTCTCTAGACATGGCTTGGTTGTGTTTATGGTTGTACTGCTTACTGTAAATTCAGGGTTTGCCACTGTTAATTAAACATCTTCAAAAGCTTTAAAAGTTGTTTTATTTCAAATTTCTTTAGGTGAGAAATGGAATTTCCGGGTAAAATTATACAAATAATGAAATTTCATAAAAAATTTGCGATGAGCTTCAAATACTAAAATATATTCTTATTATTTGAATGAAAGATAGTTTTAAAGATATCTTGGAGTTATTGAAGTTGTATCAAGGACCTCGTTAGAACTTAAGTAACAGAGATTAATATCGACAATGGCTGGTTCTCAATTGAAAAATTTGAAAGCTACGTTGAAAGCTCATGGTTTGACTGGTCAAACTAATATCAAGAAAAATAAGAAAAATACCAAGAGACAAGCTAAGGATTATGATCGTGAAGAAAAAGCTAAGACTTTAAACAAAATTAGAGAACAATTCAATCCATTTGAAATTAAGTCCACTAAGGGGAAACAATTTAAAGCTGATCCAAAAAATGGTCGCATGGCTGTTGGGAAACCAGGTATTTCAAAACAAGTCGGTGAAGACCAAAGATTAAAAGCTTATGAAGTTAAGAAGCAATTGAAAAATAGACGTGGTGGTATTCAAGATAGAAGATTTGGTGAAAGAGATAAAAATTTAACCGAAGAAGAAAAAATGTTGGAAAGATTCACAAGAGAAAGACAAAGTCAATCTAAGAAGAAAAATAATTTATTTAATCTAGATGATGATCAAGACAATGAATTTGGTAATAATAACATTGATATGTATGGTAATAATTTAACCCATTTAGGTAATACCATCACTGATGCTGACATGGAAGCCGATGCTGATTATTTTGCTGAACAAGAAGGTACTAAGAGAGGTCTTTATGAAGAAGATTCTTTAGGTTATAACCAAGAATCTGCTGGTCCTGCAAGAAAAAAGACTAAAGCTGAAGTTATGCAAGAAGTTATTGCTAAATCTAAATTTCATAAACAAGAAAGACAAAAGGCTCAAAGAAAATTAGAAGATGAAATCGATGATGTTGATGAAAACTTCGATGATGTTATGGCTGAATTGTTCACCGCTAATAAAAATAAAAAGAAGGAACCTGTTATCGAACCTAAGGCTGAAAATGATATGGAATATGATATGAACGTTAAGAAATTATTATTAGAAAAAAGAGCCGTTCCAGCTGACAGAACAAAGACTGAAGAAGAATTAATTAAAGAAGCTGAAGAGAAGAAAAAGAAATTAGAACAACAAAGATTAGACCGTATGAACGGTATGCTTGTTGATGAAGAAGGTGAAGAGAGGGGTGTTGAAGACTTAGATAATGGGTTCTGGGAAAGTGAAGAAGAGAATGAAGAAGAAGAAGAAGACATTGCTGATTCTGATGATGACATTAAATTCGGTGATGATGAAGACGATACTGAAGGTAAAGTGAACAACCGATTCATTAACAAGAAGATTTCATGTCCTGCTGAACATTCTGAATTGTTAAACATCTTAGAAAAATCACCATTATCTGATCATCCTAAATTAGTTAGAAAGATTATTAGATATTACCAACCAAAATTAGCTGAAGGTAACAAAGAACGTGTTGCCAAATTTACTACTGTTTTATTAAGACACATTCTTTTCTTATCCGGTGAAGATTACTCCGAAGATGTTACTGAATTCAAACAAGTTCAAGAATCTTTAGTCTCTATCTTAAAGACCTTAGCTGAAAAATACAATAAAGCTTTATCTGATGAATGTAGAGTCATTATCAAAGAAGTTCAAGATAGATTCAAGAAGGGTAACTTCAGTGAACTTTCTAACAGTGATTTAATGTTCTTCATCCTTGTTGGTGTTATCTTTTCCACATCTGATCATTACCACTTAGTTGCTACCTCATGTGTCATCTTGATGTCTGAATTCTTAGAACAAATTAAATTTAACACTTTATCCAAACTTGCATTTGGTGCTGTTATTGTCAATATTCTTTTACAATACCAAAGAATGTCCAAGAGATACATCCCAGAAATTGTTAGTTTCTATGAAAAATCACTTGCCACTTTTGTTGGTGTTGATAAGAAATCTATTATCAGAATCGATACCGATCAATTGGTTTTCAAATCTGACGTTAAATTTGGCGAAAATGATTCTAAAATAATACAGTTACATGATATCTTTAACCAAAAAGCAAATGATTCCGCAGATTTCCAAAAGACCATTTTATTAAACCTTTTATCTTCTTTAGATAACTGTATTTCTAACATTTGGAAAAACTTAACTGCATTCTCAGAAATCACCATTCATATTAAACCACTTTTGGCCCAATATTCCATTAAATTTGAATCTTTAAGCAAAACTAAATCTATTTCTGACAAGATAACAAGATTAGAAAAATTCCATGAACATATCCCATTAACTTTGCAAGATCACAAACCTGTATCCATCCCATCTAATACTCCTAAATATGAAGAAAACTTCAACCCAGATAAGAAATCTTATGATCCAGATAGAACTAGAAATGAAATTGGTAAGATTAAGGCACAAATTAAGAAGGAACGTAAGTTTACAATGAAGGAAATCCGTAAGGATGCCAGATTCGAAGCTAGACAAACTATTAATGAAAAGAAGAAAGCTAACCAAGAATACCATGCTAAGATGGCTCATATTTACAATACAATTAGTACAGAAGAAGGTGCTGAAAAGAATAAATATGAAAGGGAAAAGAGATTACGTAGTGGTAAAAAATAGGCATGTATATGATATAATCATTCATAATTTTTTGTACATTAATAGAATATAAATCAAGCATAGAATGCGTAGCATCAACTTACTGAGTACAGTGATGTTAAATAACATTGGAACCAACCTTAGCGAGTAGTATGAGTTTACCCTCAGCTGTCTAGTTCACTTTTACTTTTAAGAAGTAGTTCTATTGATTTAGTATATATCCCTAGCTATATATGTGTGGTAATATATCTTATTAAACATTGGATTGTTCATAATATTCTTTAACCAACTTCAGTACACCTTCTCTTCTTACAGGTTCGACTCTACTATCATTTTCGGAATATCTATTGAAATGAGAGGAAGAAGACCCCATTTTGATAAATGAATCCTGTAGTCCATTGTTCGTTAATATATTCTTGTTTTGCCCTGTTGAAGTGTCTTGACTTGTAATTTTAGTAATCTTCTTTGCCTTGAATAATTCTGGATTTTGCCCCGGTTTAAATTGTTTCTTCCATGAATAATTATGATTATTTGGTATATCTTTTTGGGTTTCTGTTCTAATAGTATTTTGTGGAAGTTGATATTTACCAAGTGCTTGACCATCATTAGTATAATCATCTTCAAAATACAAGAGTGACTGCATCATTTTATTCATCGCTCTTTCATTATCTGAACCGATAAGCTCACTCCCATCTACATGTTTTAAATTTTGGGAGGCCAAATTATTTGATTGTAGTGTGTCATTAACCTTAACTTTATCGAACATTGCGTATCTACAAACGTAACCAAGTCCATCCACATACAAAGAAGAGTCTCTAAAAAAATCAATAATGGCATCGGTGGACTTTGGTAAGGAAAACCAAAGGATGAAGGGAGTTGTAACTAAACTTGCCAATTCCCTTAGAAGTAATATGAACCTCAAATTATACAACTTACAAAATTCATCTTTCACAGCCTCTGTGTGATATTTTCCTTCCCATTCTTTAGGTAAATAATGAGTATATCCACTTAGTTCTTTAACTTTGTCCTCCGGTTCAAAAACATTGTATTCCTTCGAGATAGAGTTATGGGAAATCGTCCAGATGGAACCAAATATTGTTAGGTAAAACAAGACTGACTTGTTATTTGTTATTTCAAAGTTTAGGAAGTAATCTGGATCAAATATAGTCAATGTTGCAAGAATAGAAACAAATGAACCCGATATAAAGGAAATAAATTTCATAATAATGTTATATTTTTCTCTGGGGAATTGGTTTGTGTAAATGTCAGCCAAAAGTATACTTGAATCTATTCTCTTCTTGAAAATGTGGTAAAGTTCATTGTATTCTCTAAATTTCCATTCAGCTAATGGAGTGTATTGACGAATACCAATAGATCCTGGTGTTGTTTTATATTCATTAAAATATCTGAAGAAATAAAGTAGAATGAAATAGGAGACTAAAAATGGGGCAAGGAGAATGTTTAAGAAACCAGCTAACATAAACCTTTTCTGTAACTCCTCTCTGATATATTCTCTCTGCGAGGTTCTAAGGAAGTTTTGCTTGACGAAACCCGCGTCATTGAAAACATACCCTATAATACAAAGATTAATGTTCCATTCTAGTGTTTTCGTCAACACATTTGATTTGAAAAACGGAAGTGGCAACGATAGGTCTAATATATTATTGTTGAACATTGCTATTAAATAATTCTCTTTTCTCATAATTCTATTTGCAACATCATGTGCACTAATCCTATTTTTAGCTTTCACTTCGACTACATTTGCGGTCAGAGCATTTTGGTCCTTTAACGAAATAAGTTGCTTGATAACATTTTGCCACGGGATTGTTTGTAGTTCATCATCAGAGATGACTAGCAAATAATTGTAGAAATTTTTGATATCAATAAGATTCTTATAATCAAAATATATTTGAACCACTTTCAAAATAATAAACACATAAAATATCCATAGGAATATCTTGATAAATCCAGTAATATTATTCTTGTAACACATTGGTTGGACTATTTCAGACCATTTATGTGCATTAGATAATACCGAATAATCTATACAATAACCCAAGTATGTTGAAATGTAAACAACAAATATCAAAGTTAATAGGTTTAAAACTTTTTGTAACATTATACAACTGAAACCATTTCCCAGGTAATAATTATAAACATCTTGTAAAAAAGTGTCTAAATTATCTACATTTGCCCATTTCCACAAAGCCTTTTCCTTTGGATTCAATGTGTGGATTTTATTAAGTGGTGTATTGTTAAGGACAGCAATATTTCGAAGTATGTTAGGTCTTCTTTTATTTGTATTACTGTGATTGTGCAAAGTATCATTTTGGAAAATAAAACTTTTTATACCGTTAGCTTTGTTATTATTTGTTGCTTCATATGGTTGGTTGATATTCTGCGAAGTATTCATGTGATTGTGTAGGGGAGTAAAAATAGCGTTCGACTGTTCATCTTTATTTAGATATTTGCTGAACAAATGAGGGTACCTTCGTCTGTCAAAATTTGATGTTGCTTTGATTTCATGATCAGGTTGTTTGGGTTTATTTGGAGTCGCATGGATTGGCAACCTGTCATTATCAGCTGCAGTATCATCATACTCCTCAGCTTCATCGACAATGTTTTCATTAACAGACAACTGACCAATTTTAGGGACAGAATCTAAACTACCACTACTCTGTACCAAAGGATGATCATAATTGAAAGATTCTGTTTGTGATTTCAATAAGTTGCTGGATAATGATCCACCATCATCGATATTATCTTCTGAAGAGGTCTCTTGATCTGATTCAGGTACTCTAGGTTCATCTTCACCACTATTTTGGAATGGTTTTGCAAAAGCTGAATCGTTCACTTCCATGGGCAACCCACCCCGAAACCTGCTTGAATCACTTATATCTGGTGTATTTAATGGGAATGCACTCATTTCATTTGTATCCATTAATCTTTTTGCATCATCACTTTGTAATCCAAATATCCTTGATAAGAAAGTGTTTCTTTCACCGTTATTATGTATTTGATTTTCTTCGTCTGATTTATATTCACTATTCATATTGTCATAGTTCATGGTATTTCTGGTTGTTTGTGTAACCAATATCTATGCTTTCAGTGACTTATGAGTCCTGATGACTTTGTCTTTAGGTTAATAGTAAACAATTAACCTTAATTTCAACTTTTGCCTTTTTTTGAAATTAATAGCATTTGAAATTTTGAGATTGTTTCTGCTGGGCGGTTAATTCCAAAGAGATATACAAAGAAACAGAAATAAATATCCTCCTCTTGACGATGGATTAGATTACATTAGTCCATTTAATGATCAGAATTAACAAGAATCATTTTGTTTAAATATGCATGTTTTTATTGATAGGATGCGGACTGGTACATAGTATATTCGGCTATATAAAATAATCTATGAAATACAGAACCATGTTAACTTCTCTATTTTTTTGTTATCTCTTCTTATTAATGTAATCTCAGAACTTTGGACTAATGACAATTCTATCATCAATTCTACCCAGGTATTCCACATTTGGTGCCTCTTCATCATCGGCATTTAATGCAACTAAATCTTGAATAAAAGTGGTTTCAGCACCTCTATTCACTTCCATGACTACACCACCAATTTTCACTGTAATCTTACCAGATTTATGTACTCTTAAGGAACCAATTCTACCAGTTAATTCTTCTTGTGGGACAGCCTCTATCTTCTTTTTGGTCTTTTTAGTTTTATTTTTCTTCCCGTTTACAGTTTGCTTATTACTTTCACTATTTTCTTCCTTTAATTCAGGTTCAGTGGTTTCCTCTGTCTTCGGTGTTATATTTTGGAAGGATGGTAAAGTGGTTGGTAATTGGAATAACATAAATTTATTTGGTTTATCATTCATTTTATGTAATTTTTTGGCAAGTTTTTGGTAATCACTAGTCACTTGAAGCATTTCATTTCTCATTTCTTCAGCATCAATAGATTGGTACTCTGGATCAATATTTAAACTGCTTAATTTATCTTGTAAATTCTCTCTTCTATTTGCTAAAGTGTCATTTAAAGTGATTTCATTTTCAGATTTAAATGATGGTGGAGCTGGTGTTGGTTCACGAGTGGCAGGTTCAGTTAATGATTCCTGTATTTCTTTCTTCAACACATCAACATCATCATGTCTAACTCTCACTGGTCTCACTGGGAATAATTCTTCAATTCTCTTAGCTTGTAATGCTTCTTCATCTAATTCCACATCACTTTCTATTTCATCTACATCAATTTCCTCATGACCCACTTTATATTCTCTACCCATATTAAACTTAGTTACTCTGGCCTTAGTATCTGCTTTCTCATCATTATCACTACCATCATCTGAATCGTGAGCATCATTTTCGATGGTTAATAGACCCTTTTGCACTAAAGATGAACCATCACCTTCCATCTTCACAAACCCTCTTCTCATCATACCGCTACCACCACGTGAATCATCACCAACAAAATTACCAGCTGCTAATGGACCAGAGGAAATAACATGAGTGTTACTCAAATATCTTGGGACTCTTTTTTGTCTTTGTTGATTTGGTTTATTATCAAAATTCTTCTTATGGAAATCCTTCTTATCTCTCGGAGTTTCAGTCTTAACTTTTAAAGCAGATGCGTCTCTTTCTTCCTTGGTTCTTCTTGTACCAGATTTAGGTTTAAATTTAAGAACTGTCTTCTTCTTCTTACCGGCATCACCAAATGAACCAGCTGCTGCATCTCTTAATGATGGTAAACGTCCAGAACTCATCTTTGTATTTTTATATTATAGTTGTATATGTTTCTTGTAATGATACAAAGTAGATTATACTGAATTGACTGCAATAATTAATATCTTACCATAGAATCTATCCCAATCAATATGTGTTTTGTTATCAATATCAAATTGGTTTGTGGACGATGATCTTTATTTTGAAATTTTTCAAAAACAGAAAATAAGAAAAAAAATTTTAAACTCATCTCATCGCCTTTAGAAAAGATACTTAACTATAAAAAAGAGATACAGAAATAGTTCAATAGTTCAATTACTTCATAATCCCAACACAACAGTCCATCTTTTTGAAACAGTAATCAATTAATAATGACTGTCAAGAAGAGAAGTACTACCCAGGAGGAAGAAAATCCTTATGGTTTGAATGAAGTAGACGACTTTGCTGCTAAGAATGAAAGAATCTTATTAGAAAATTCTACATTACATAGACAAGGTGATGATTCTGATAAGGATCACATTGACGATGATGATGAAGAGGAGGTCATGGGTATTACCGATGATAGTGATTCTGAAGAAGAAGAAGAAGAAGGAGCTGATAATGATGATGATGATGCCAAATTGGATGGTGAAAAGGCCTATAGGCAAGTGTTTGGTAGAAACCTAAGGGATGATCAAAAACCTTTGGAAGACGGTGAATTGGAAGGCGAAGATGGTGTGTTAGATGAAAGTGCTTGGGGTTCTACTAAGAATGAATACTACGGTGCTGATGATTTAGATGATGATGAAGCTGCTAAAGAAATTGAAAAAGAAGCTTTACGCCAACAAAAGAAACATCTTCAAGAATTAAACATGAATGATTACCTTGATGACGAAGTCGAAGAAGAATGGGTTAAGAGTGCCAAGGAATTCGATGTGTCTGAATTCCAAAGTTCTACTAATCAAAAGAAAACTAATGTTTCCTCCAAGGATGTTCGTAATATGGATTCAGAATCAAAGAAAGAATATTTCAAAACAATGTTCCCAGAATATTTGCCATTATGTAAAGAATTCACTGATTTAAATGAAACATTAAATGATTTAAAAACTAAGAAGGAATCTGAATTTATTAAAATTAAATTTATGGCTTTATCTACATACCTTGGTTCTATTGCTGCGTATTTAGGTATCTTATCTCATGAATTTAATAATAATGACGAATTTACCACTATGAAAGATCATCCAGTTATGGAAGCTATTCTTACTTCTAAGGAAGTTTGGAGACAAGCCAACGAACTTCCAAATGATTTTGATGGTGAAGAAGAAGTTGAAGAACAAGAGCAAGTTTCGGATGAAGAAGTTGGTGATGTGGAAGAACTTGATGCTGATATCTTACAAAATATTCCAGATGATAACAGTGGTGAAGATGGTAACGAAGGTTCCCAAAGCGAAGATGATGATGATGAAGCTGATTTAGATGACTTCGAAGAATATGTTGGTCAATCTCGTGTTGAGAAGAAATCTACTAAAGAAACCAATAAAGAAGTCGCTGACGATTTTGTTGAATCCGAAATGGCTGATGTAGATGCTCAAGAAAAGAAGAAAAGAAAGAGATCATTACGTTTCTATACTGCCAAGATCGATCAACAAGCTCATAAGAAGACAGATAGATTTACTGGTGATGATGATATTCCATACAAAGAAAGATTATATGAAAGACAACAAAGATTATTGGAAGAAGCTCGAAAGCGTGGTTTACATGATAAAAATGGTGCCGACTTGGATGATAAAGATTATGATTCCCAAGAAGAAGCTGTTTCTAACTCTGTCAAGGGTCAAGCTTCTAACGATTATTATAGCCAAATTCAAAGAGGCAGGGAACAAAGAAAACAAAATCGTAAAGATGCTCATAAGACTGCTGTGATAGCTGCTAGAGAAGGTAAGTTAGCTGAGGCCATTGAAGCCGTTGGTGACGATGGTAAGCGTGCTATTAACTACCAAATCTTGAAGAACAAGGGTCTAACGCCTAAGAGAAAGAAGGATAACAGAAATTCACGTGTTAAGAAGAGAAAGAAGTATGAAAAGGCTCAAAAGAAACTTAAGTCTGTCCGTGCTGTTTACTCGGGTGGTCAATCAGGTGTCTATGAAGGTGAAAAGACTGGTATTAAGAAGAATTTAACAAGATCTGTTAAATTTAAGAATTAGAGCATTCGTAGCATTTGCAAAACCTTTTTCATACACATTTCATATGTATTGTTAGCTGGTTAGATATCATCATGTAAAATAAAAATTTATATACAATAAAAAAATAGATTCATAAACTAAAAAGTAGTATTTCACAATTCTTGTATTTCATTTATAGCCATTGGAACAACTTTCCCTGAGAGAATATCTGCCAATTTCTTTTTCAAAACGTCACTACTTGTATTGCTTTCAAGGTCAAGATCCCATGATAAGAATGCTTTCATAATATTTTGTTTCTTTGCAAATTCTTCCATGTCACTTTCATCAATTTTCTCGAATTCATCTGAAATGTCAAGACCATTCTCAATTCTTTTTGAGAATTCAGATGCTCTAATAACAATTTCTTGTTTCATACCGCAAATTTTAGCACAGTAGATTCCAAGGGCATTTCTCGAAATACCTTTCTTTATAGTAAATAAAAAGGTAATTCCAACATTTTCATCCGTAATATTGTCAAGTGAATTTATGTTTGAAGGTTGCAATATTTCAGTACTGTAGTGACCGATACCTGGTGTATTTGTAGTCAAAACATCAGGATTAAATAATTCATGAAAATGTGTACACGCAACAGTTCTAGGACAATTATTTTGATTTGAAAGGTAAAGAATTATAGCACCAAACAATGCTGGGCCATCAATAACATCAGTACCTTTACCAAATTCATCAATTAAAAACAGGCTTCTTTCTGTAAATAAGGCCAATGCATTTGCAATTTGTCTTGCATCTAACTGAAACGAACTTTCGAGTCTTGACAGACTTTCCTGGGTTCTAATTCTAGTTAAAATTCTGTCTACTAAACCAATTTTAGCCTTAATTGCTGGAATGAAACAACCAATCTGCGCCATATAAACAAGTAGCCCAATTTGAGTTAAATAAACACTTTTACCAGAGGCATTTGGTCCTGTTACTACTTGAATTCTTTCTTTTCCCTGTTGTTTCCAACCAGTTTCTTTGAATTTGCCGCCTAAAAAAGTTATATCATTTGGGATGTAATTATCAACAAATGTTTCATATAAAGGATGCCTACCCTGAATAATTTCAATAGAACAGTCTTCACTGGATAACTTAGGTTCAATGTAGTTACGTTCTTTACAAACCTTTGCAAATGACTGATATACATCCAGTTCCCCAATAATTTCAAAATATGAACATAATAAATTAGCATCAACTAAAATGTCCTGCTTTAATTTATAAAGTATTTCGATTTCTAAGTCTGATATCGTGGAATATATATTTCCATATTTTTCTGTCAGTGCCTCGGTTTGCTTTGTTTTGAAATAAACATCAGTTTCAGTTCTTACCATTTCTTCCCAACCTAACCCACTAAATGCAACAAAATATTCTTCGACAATGGACTTTACCTCTGTTAAAAACCCAAGTTCAGGAAAAAATATAACATTTGTTAGTTTATCCGTAGTATCCAGAACAATGTCTCTTTGTTCTTTTGTCAACACATCAAGGACCACATTTTCAGTGACATTAGATTCGTTCACTATTAAATCTTCGATATGACAAGCAATCATTCTTAGCTCTTGTAATCTTTCATCGATACTATCTAAAATTACCACCCTTTTAACTTCTTTTGAAAGTTCAAAATCAATGACATTTTGAAGTGTGTTTAACAATTGATACATAGTTTTGCCATTTATAATAGATCTGACTTTTGAAATTAAATTATCTGAACTTGAATATTTAAATGAACAAATAATTTGGTGTAAAGCTAATCCATTTGTTAAAAACTTTTCCAAGTTCAACCATGTTTGAAGAGATTCTTTTCCTTCTCGTAATTGATTTATTATTGAGAAAGTATCAGGACACTGTTTAATGTATTTTGTTAAATCATCAAAAAGAAGACTATTTTCGTCCTCAATCAATAGTTTAATCATTGAATATCTTCTTTTAATTTGTGAAATATCTGTAAGAGGAAAAAATAGCCATGATTTTAAAAGAGATTTTCCATAACTGGTTGATGTATGATCTAACAATTCAAATAAACTAACATAACCACCCTTAAGTGATTTGGTATATCCCAGTTTTTGAGTATGTGGAAATATTTGAAGAGAAAGTAAGGTATCGTCATCAAGTAACATCTTATCTTTGATATCAATGATTGAGATTGTGTTTATAACTTCACTAATATCTCTGGAAAATGCGGTATCTTTCTCAAACCTTTCCTCAGATAATATGTGTTGATTGTATAAATAAATAATACAACCCACAGTGGCTATTGTACATTTAGTTTCATTATTCTTCTTCGTAATTAAATTTTGTAACAAAAAGTTATGTTCCTTATTCTCAAAACGAAGAGAACTAACATCACTTGTTTTCTTAAAATATTGATTACTCTGTAGTTCTAATTTACACTCTATATCTTTACATTTTGTGGAAAGGAATTGATAACAGTGTTCATCCAATCTACTTGAAACGATACACAATGTTGGTGTTGTCTCATTGAGTAGTTGACCAATGATTAAGTTGATTTCTGTACTTAATTTATCAACAGTTGTATTGTATTGCACATTTAAGGTGAAATCAATTGGTAATATTCTTAACGTACCAGAACTACAATCTAAGATAGAAACCCCCATTTTCCTATTCATCATTTCTAAACACATAATAGTTTCATTGTCTGAATTAAAACTATAATTAATTGAGTATAATTCACCGTCATTTTGTGTTGTTGTGTCATCAGCCATGGTGATTCAACTAGTGGTTTTACTTGTCTTCCTATGTGTTGTTACGATTCTCCAAATGGTTTAAAGCGGCTAATTGATTTAAAAACTGAATTTTAAGTAAATAAAAAAAAATAAGTAACACATAAACAAATATAGTTGAAGATGAAAATAAGTTGTAAAATATGTATTAAAATATGGAATGTGATTATACATTGAATGACTGTGTAATGATATAGTTAAATAATATGAAAATGTAAGAAATAAAGAATGGAACGAATGATGTTTTAAAATGTAAATATGTGTTAATATTTATTCATGTAGTGCAAAGGAGAGACTATGATCGATAATATTATAAATCTGATCTGTCATGTATTTTCTTCTCTGTGGATACAATCCATCTAGTTACTATTTGTGAACTTGAACCGAAGCGACGATGAGAATATTTTTCATAGATAGCATTATGATGAGCTGGGGCATCTTTACAATTATCTAATATTATTGACGCCAGCGGTATTAATTGTTGTTGTGTATAACCAGAATAGAAAATATGTTTTTGAGACCAAGTGTTATAACCTAGGATGACTCTACTTAGAAAATATGAACCTGCAGCAAGCCAACTTGGTTGAGCCGATATTAATCTGGAATCCATTAAAGTGGATTCTAATAAATATTTGGCCAATGTTCTTACATCATATTCATAATCATCAGCTTTACTTATTCTTCGAAGAAATGACATTGGTCCTGGCCACCCGATTTCAAATTCTAATGTATCTATCAGATATCGCTCAGCATCAATAATATCTGCTCTTTCATAAGACCCATTTAACATATAAACTATTTCTTTCAACGTAGGACAATTAATCTCTTCATATTTACTTGCAATAAATAAAGCAGATGCACCAATTAATTGAAATTTGTCCAGCACTATTGTCTTCTTAGATAAAAATCTATCTATGATATTCACCGTGAGATATAACGTTTCTGGTAATAACTGAAATCTGTTATGTACTTCAATGATCCAATCTAATAGTATTCTTCTGTATGACCATTTTAAATATGGTTGATAATGCATATAATTTGGATTTGGTCTATATTTGTCTTCTAATTGTTTCAAATAATCAAAGATATCATTACTTAATTCAGCTACCATAACAATATCATATGTATCTTCATCCATTGGATCTGGAATAGATCTATAATATTTATTATAACTTTCTTCTAATAATTGTCTATTTGAATCGGAGTATTTTGGTTGTAGTGGTTCTTTCAAAACATCATTATTATCATCTTCTTCTACACTAGAATATTCATTAATATCATTAGCTTCTCGTTCTTGTTTTTGAGGAGAAGGATTGGCTAATTTATCACTATAATTTTCTTCATGTCTGTATTGATTAGATTTATTGTTATCATGAATATTAGTACTATTAGTATTGTAGTTGTTATTGTTGTCTGGACCACTGATCTTTAATAAATCTGGCTTCTCTGAAGTTTGTGAAGATATATCACTACCAATATCTATTATTGTTTGTTTATTTTCATTGTTATTTTCAATATTGGAGATAAGTTTGTTATTAGAATTAGAAGAAAGAGATATGGTCTCAGAACCTTGGTTTTGTTTATTTTCTACTCTTGAAGTTACATCAGATAAAGCAGGTCTTTGTTTTGGCATAGGTAGACTTGTAAAAGATGAAATTGAATTCCTACTTGGATTTGAAGCAATTGAATTTCTTTTATTTTCTGTTGTAATTCTCACCAAAGGGTTATTATTCATGGATGTATTATTCAGCATACTCCCTGTTCTCTTAATATTTGTATAGTCAACAGTGATTTGGTTTTCCTTTTCCATTGAAATATCATGTTGAGAAATATCCTGTTGTTGCTTGTTGCTATTCCCCGAGTAAGTTTTTATGAATGGATTGTTATCTGTTGTTGTAGTGGTGGGATTCAAACGCATAAGAGATCCCGTAGAATGGGAATGCTGGTGCGTCTGTAATTGATCACTCATTTATTGGGGTTTTGTATATGTGTCTTGATTGAATGAGTTAAACTATATTTGTTTATACTTATTGATGCAATTAATTTATCTTAGCAATTGTTTTAAACTCTTAATAAAAAAACAAACTCAATTCTTTCAATCACTTTTCTTAGCAAAAATTGGGTACTCAGTTACAATATAGCAAACTCCTAATGGATCAATTGATATAGCTTGTTCTGTATATAGACCTGTTACCTATCTGTTATAACAGTAATGTTAAAAGATCACAAACAAAAATTTAAATCAAAACAAAACAAAACAAAAACAAAACTTTGAAAAAATGTCAACAAAAGGAAAAACCTTGAAATTAAAAATTTGTAAACAAACGACACAAAAGCAACAGAATGTCTGATCTTAAACAGAAGAGTAATTAAATGGTGAGGAGTGTAAGTACTGTGGGGAGTGGTTAAAAGAAAATGTGTTAGGTAAATATATAGATAAACATTATAAAATATCAATAAAATCTTTGAATGGGTAAAATGTTTAAAAGATATGTGTAAATTTAAATGCACGTCTTATTATTATATCTCGTATATACAATTGGGTATGACACATTTCTATCTAATTACATATAACATATAAAGGAGAGTATTACTATTCATATTTATTCCTCCTTGACATCACCAGAAGGTGGTTCTGCATAAAGGAACACTTTCCCACTGGAATTACCACCTGCAATCCAATTTTGAGTTGGATGCCAACTAACCACAGCAGGAACAGTTGGAGTAGGCATATGTGCTAATTGTCTACCATCACTAGTATAGATATCAAACGCTCTCTTCATATTAGCAATGGCAAATATATTTTCATTTGGTTTGAATTTGGCCTTTAAGATACTTGTCCATCTACCTGTTTGGCAATTATGTGTTATGGTTAATTTAGGAGTTAACACATCAGATGTTACACCTTCATCACTAACATCAAATAATCTCACAGTATCATCATACCCATTACACACTAATGTATTATCACTAGGGGAGAATGACACAGCAGATACACTTAAACGTGAATCATATGTAGCTACAATTTCATGACTTTGGAAATCATCATATTGTGACCATTCTGGTTCTTTAACCATTTTTCTAATATCCCATAATTTTAAAGTTCTATCTAACGAACCTGTAGCAATTTGATATGGTTTTTGTGGGTTTATAGACATTGAACCAATTTTCTTATCTGCTAGTCTTCTAAATTCAATGTTCTTATTATGTTCTCTAACATCAAATTGTGTAAATTCACCACTTAATGTAGTTAAAAACAAAAGATTAGGATCAGCATAACTAAATTGACAATCACTAACACCTAATGCATCATCATATTCATTTTTCAAAGTGATTAATTCTTCACTCTCTTTAGATTCAAGATTAATTGTTCTAATCTTACCATCATAACTTGCAGCTAATAAATTATCTGGTTTAGTTGGGAAACAATCAATCTTAGAGACATTTTTACGAAATAATTGAAATCTGGTAATATCTTCATCTGGGTCATAATTATCTTCAGAGAATTGTTTGAAATTTGCATTCCATAAACCAATACTACCAGAGGTATCCCCTGCAATAATTAATTTTTGTTCTTTATCTGGATGTACAAATAAAGATGCGATTCTTTCATAAATAACTTTTGCTTGAATCATTTCCATATTAATATATTTATCTTCTTTGGCAGCAAGATCGGAATCATCTTGCTTAACATTATTCTTCTTTTGGAATTCACGTAATTCATTAAAGAAATCACCACTAGATAATTTCAATGAATTTAATTTATTTAATTTATCATCATCTTTAATGATATCAGTTAATTTCACATCACCAATGATCTTAACATCTTCCCAATCAGATTTAGTAGGTGGAGTAGTCCCTTTTTTAGGTTCTAAATTGGCATCTAAATAAACTGACGCGTTTTCATCTTTAGTGGCAGCTTGACCTTGTAATCGACGAGATCTTCTTGTTGGAATTGGAGCAGGTTTTTCTTTCTTTACACGAGGTGTACTCCTAGTTACAGCTTTAGTAGCCTTCTTGACTTGGTTTGATTTGGATGGAGTTATGGTATCCTTTGGTAAATTGATGATATTGTTTAAATTTAATTTTTTCAATAAATCATTATTTCTTTTGATGTTTTCTAATCTTTTCTTTTGGAAACTAGTTAATTCCTTAGCCATTTGGTACCTATCACGTTGTTATTGTTGTATATATAAATATAGATATACGATATAGTCAGTATACTTCTCAACTAGCACAAACACGAAACATGAGTGATCGTAGTAACATTTTAAAGATTTTCAATCCATCTCAAAATTTTGAAAATGATAATAATACGAACGTTAATGATGAAGATTGTTTAGGTTGTAATATTTTTAATTCAATGTTTTTATTAACTGGTGGTAGTTATCTTTTAAGTGGATATGCTACTAGAAAGAGTAATCCTAAATGGACATTACAAGAATATAATAAGATACATCCTAAATGGTGGAGAACTTCATTAAGAACTGTGGGTGGTGGTGTAGTTTTATTTGGTCTTTATAGATCAGTAGAAACATTCCAACTTTGGAGGAAGTTAGAAAATACCAAATTAAAGGATTGATATATTATTTAAGTAAATAAATGCCTGTATATATTGGTGTAAAGAAAATTATAATAATTCGTTATGGAATTAAATGTTTGTGTGTGTTTCATTAAAATGTTGATATATGCATAGATTTATATAATATCTGAATGTAGTATATTTATCTTTGTTGTCTTATTGAATGAGTATTCTTTTCGATTTGTCTTTTCTCTAATTTAGCTCTTTCGATGGCTTCTTTCCTTAATTGTCTATCCTTTCTAATCTTACATTTAACTTTTTTACACCAAAGGTTGAAATCATCAATATATGTATTTTCTTGGTTATTATTATAATAAAGTATGAAAGGATGTGATAATAAATCTTTTATTGAAGGTCTTAATTTTGCATCCTTAATACAACATTTATTAACAAAATCTACCATTTCTTGTGGGAAATTATAAATTTCATTATTAATTGGAAGAGCTGGTGCACTTTCATTAACAATTCGTTGCAATAAATCTAAGATCCCATCTGGTGTATCATTATGACCACCAAGTGGGAATTCACCAGTAACTAATTCAATGATGACTAAACCTAAAGACCAAACATCACCTTTGGTAGAATAAACGTTCCCTTGAATTCTTTCTGGTGACATATATGTAGATGTTCCTACAAAAGTATTTGCAATTGAATTAATCATTTTTTTGGAGACACCAAAATCACATATTTTAACTTCACCATGACAATTAACTAAGACATTTGAAGGTTTAATATCTCTATGAATAATCTTATATTTATCATATAAATAAGCTAACCCATTTAATACAGCAAAAGAAATTTTGGAAATTACCATGGGATTATTAAACCAGGTCTTTTGTCCATGATTCAATTTACGTAATTTAAAATTTTTATAAATGGATAAGATCTTATCTAAGGATCCACAATCCATATATTCCATTAAGATAACGATTTCATCATTTATAGAATGATTAATTAAAGCACCATAAAAACTAATAATATTTGGATGTGGTTTTATAGATTTCATAATTGATAATTCACTAATTAATTGTTGATTAATAATTTGATTATTTTTTTCAATTGGAATTGTTTTCTTACATAAAATTGTTGATGTTGGAACATGTAAAACTTTTGTTACTGTACCTGAATTACCTTCACCGATCTTACCTAATTTAACCATATCTTGCAATTGAAATACACAGTCATTATTAAAGATAACTTCTTCTGTAGAGGTTGTTATATTAATCTTTTGGATATGATTAAATTTCTTTTCATGTGTTGGTGTATTTGAATTTGTGGTTCTATTATTAGGAGTAGTGCTAGTAGATGTATTATTTCTTGGTGATAAATTTGAATAAGAATCTAATGGAGATGATGAAACAGAAGATGTAGGGGAAGAAGACAATGAAGATGAAGTTGGAGAAGATGTAAATGAAACTGCATTAGCAGGAATTGTTAAAGATACATTATGATGAGATGTCCTGTTGTTATTATTTGTAATAAATGATTTATCAGTTGATTTAATATTTAAATTATGATTAAAATTTCTTCGAAGTCTTAGAGAATGAAATTGTTGACTATTTCTTTGTGATTGATTTTTATTATTTATAGATAAATTTTTCATATCATTTTGAATATTATTAATTGTTTGTGGTGGTGGTAATGATGATATGGTTGTGTTATTATTGGAACTATTATCTTTACCAGCCAAGGTTAAATGTTTTAAATTTTTTCTTTGTAAAGTGTTTCTATGAAATGGATTATTATCATTATTATTATTAATATTACTAGAATTATTTTGTTGTACTATATGTAGTGAATGGTTAGGTGTATAGTTAGCATGCATTGTGTGTGTGTTTGTGTGTGTTTGGGTATACTAGAAATTGAAAGAGAAGTAAGTTGTTAAATTGTGAAATAGATAAGTTCCATGTAATGTGGAATAAATGATTGTATGTATGAGATTGTATGAACAAGGTATTGATGATGAGTACACAGCTAATTATGCCTAAACGTTGTATATTGATATGGTTGCACTTGATGTTTTGAGTCAAACAATCGGTGAACATACAATAATTCAAATTTTATTTTTTTTTCTCAAATTGCAAAAGACACAACAAAATGGCTGCCATAATAATTTATTCATAATGAAGAGTTTGAAAAAGCTAAATATGAAACATTGTTTGGTTGTGAAACAAGATTTGTATATAAATGTGTGTGTGTATGTTTACATTAAATATTGTTAAGTATATTTATATACATAATTGTTCTTAATTATTAGAAAATACAGTTGACATATCTATAATCTATAATATATACGAGATAATCTTGAATGTGTCCATCTGTCAATCTATAGATTTAAAGACTGCAATTGAATTAAAATAACCATTACAGTAAATATTTTATTAAAAGAATTTTTGAAACTTCAATTACCCGGAACACACACCACCCTTGCACCACATACACCTATTTTTGTTTTTCCCGCGCAGTGACAGTCTATTGTTTTAATGTTTTCTAAATGCCGAGAATCACCGGGTAACGATACCGTCATTAATGATTGTTTTTCTTGAATTTCAACAACGAAAAAAAATAAAAAAACACAAAAACATTTTAACTCCCATTCAAAGGTATATTTATTTATTTATTTATATTTATACGATTATAAAGGTATTAGATATACAAAATTATCAAAGTAACCTTATTTTATATTAGGATTGTTAACTCGAATATTAATTATATCAACTCATAACAATTAAACGATCAATTGAAATATTTTTTTTTGTATTGAATAAGAAATCAAAAACAACAAAAATAAGGATAATTTTAAATATTAATTTTTTTATTTCATCATTTCTCTGATTTTATTTTGTGTTAATATCAAACTGTATTTTATTAACTAATATTTTATATCATTATTATAAATTAACATAATTTTTTTTTCTCTTTTTGTACATATAATTGTCTATCTTTCTTTAATCAGAGTTATTAAAATAAAATTTAAATATGAATGAACAAGATTGGAAATCTCAATTACATATCCCTAAAAAGGATACAAGACCACAAACTGATGATGTTTTAAATACAAAAGGTAATACATTTGAAGATTTTTATTTAAAAAGAGAATTATTAATGGGTATCTTTGAAGCTGGGTTTGAAAAACCTTCTCCAATTCAAGAAGAAGCTATCCCTGTAGCAATTACTGGTAGAGATATTTTAGCTAGAGCTAAAAATGGTACTGGTAAAACTGCTGCTTTTGTTATTCCAACTTTAGAAAAAATTAAACCAAAATTAAATAAGATTCAAGCTCTTATTATGGTTCCAACAAGAGAATTAGCTTTACAAACTTCTCAAGTTGTTAGAACTTTAGGTAAACATTGTGGGATTTCTTGTATGGTTACTACTGGTGGGACAAATTTAAGAGATGATATCTTAAGATTAAATGATACTATTCATGTCTTAGTTGGTACTCCAGGTAGAGTTCTTGATTTAGCTTCCAGAAAAATTGCTAATTTATCTGATTGTCAATTATTTATTATGGATGAAGCTGATAAAATGTTATCTCGTGATTTTAAAACAATTATTGAACAAATTTTATTCTTTTTACCAAAAAATCATCAATCTTTATTATTTTCTGCAACATTCCCATTAACTGTTAAAGAATTTATGGTTAAACATTTAAATAAACCATATGAAATTAATTTAATGGAAGAATTAACTTTAAAAGGTATTACACAATATTATGCCTTTGTTGAAGAAAAACAAAAATTACATTGTTTAAATACTCTTTTCTCAAAATTACAAATTAATCAAGCAATTATCTTTTGTAATTCAACAAATAGAGTAGAATTATTAGCTAAAAAAATTACAGATTTAGGTTATTCATGTTATTATTCTCATGCAAGAATGAAACAACAAGAAAGAAATCGTGTTTTCCATGAATTTCGTCAAGGTAAAGTTAGAACTCTTGTTTGTTCTGATTTATTAACTCGTGGTATTGATATTCAAGCAGTTAATGTAGTAATAAATTTTGATTTCCCAAAGACTGCTGAAACTTATTTACATAGAATTGGTAGATCTGGTAGATTTGGTCATTTAGGTCTTGCCATTAATTTAATTAATTGGAATGATAGATTTAATCTTTATAAGATTGAACAAGAATTAGGTACTGAAATTGCTGCTATTCCAGGTACAATTGATAAATCTTTATACGTCGCTGAAGATTCTTCAAATGTTCCAATTCCAATGACTATAATGGATAATCAACAAATACCACAACAACAACAACAACAACAACAACAACAACAACAACAACAAATTAATAATAATCAAATATCGCATAATAATACTACTGGTAGTATAAATATTCCACCACAACAAAATCATCCACAATTTTCAATGAATATACCACCACCTCAACAACATCCTCAATTGCAACAGCAACCACAACATCCACAATTCCCACAACAACAACAACAACAACAACAACAACAAATGCAATATCAACCAATGCAACAACCACAATTTTAAAATAATCTTTTTTTTTAAAAATAAAATTTAAAACGTATCATGATATCGCATCTTATTGTCTATATTTTTATTAAGTATATATAAATTAAATGTATTTATCTAGTTATGCTATATAGATCTTTAAATAATAATACAGACAATTTTTTTTTTTATTTAAAATTTAAGTATGAATTTAAATAATTCTTTTAAAATTCACCTAACAAACAAAATTCAACAATGGAAATAAGATGAAGATCTCAATTGAATTGATTGAAAAAATATTGGTTCAATCATTCAAGAATTCAAATACAATCTTAGATCCACAAGAAAAAGTTGAACTACTTTATAAATTACAAGATTATTTTGATCAATTTACCAATGAGTTAGTATTAAGATCAATTGAAAATAAACCTAAAAGTGAGGATCCCACACTAACTGAAAAGGATATTGAAAGAATTATTGGTTTATTACTAATGGATATGTAATAAGAGGTAAATAAACAATAATTTATTTATTCGAATAAGTAACTTCAGGTTGTAATAAGAACAAATTTAGTTTGGATTAGACAGATTATGTATTATATAATATCAAAAAAAAATATACAAAAAAAGATTATCAATACATTCATTTATTTTTACATTAAAATTAACAATTTTTTTGTCCCTGTGCCATGATAGTTTGGATTGACTATATATTTAAAGATCAAGTAATGTGTTACCATTATTTTGAGTATTTTGATTATTATTTGGTGAATTACCAAACCCAAATCCTGTTTGTGATGGTACTATATTACTACTTGGCAACCCAGTATATTGTGTACCCATGAAAAATGGATTAGCATTATCTTTATCAGTAACCTGTCTATACCCAGTACCTTGTGAATTAATAAAAGTACCTGTTTGAGTATGTTGTGCAGGTATACGTTGTTCACCTGTATTACCAAATGTATCAATTCCAGTTCCAGTGGCTAATAATGTATTCAATGCACTATATTTATCTGATATGGCTTTATCACCAGTTCTTGTTTGTTTTAATGGTTGTTGAGTAGTGTTTGCAGTGGATGGAGCAGAAACAGTTGGTGTAGTAGATTGAGTAGTTGGAGCACTAGCAGTCTGTTGTTGGTTATTTCTGGCAAATGGATTGTTCGAACCTGTGGCCATACCAGCTTGTTGAATGCCATATAACTGTTGTTGTTGTTGTTGTTGTGCTTGTGCTTGTTGTTGAGCTAATAGAGCAGCTTGTTGTTGTTGTTGCATAGCCCAATATTGTTGTTGTTGTTGTTGGGCTAAAGCTTGTTGTTGTTGTTGAGCCAATAGGGCTTGCTGTTGTTGATATTGTAAATATTCTTCTGGTGTAATTGGATTACCAAAGACATCATAATACATTTGTGGTTGTTGCTGTTGTTGTTGAGCTTGCAATTGTTGTTGTCGTTGTAATTCTTGTAATCTTTTCAATTCTTGTTCCTCTTGACTTAATTGTAAAGCCATTCTTCTATCTTCATCATTTTCATCGGCATTTCTTCTACGTCTAGCTTCTTCTTCTTCAGCAGTAATTTTACTTTCTTCAATAGCTCTTCTCATATCATCATCTTCTCTAGAGGTACCCCTAGATCTATTATTTCTTCTACCACGATTTTTCTTATTTAAACTTCTTTCTTGTTTTAATCTTTCCTCATCCATTAATAATGAAGTTAAATCTTTAGCTTTATTTCTAATAATTTGGCCTTCATCAACCCCTGTTTCATCTTCATGCATAAATTCTCTTAAAGTTTTGATAATATAAAGATTTTCTTTACACCAAAGAACACAGTTTTCACTGCCAAATCTGACTAAATAATCTAAAACAATTAATGATTTTAAAACATGTCTCCAATATTTACCTTTATCATTAATTCTCTTATCTAACATATCCATAATTTCAAAAAACTCAGAACTATTATAAGATTTATCTGCTAATTCTTCTAAGATATCTCTATCTGGCATAGTTGAATTATTTGCTGTAGCATCACGAACTGTCACTTCTGTAGAGGAATATCCCTTAACAATATTTTTAGCCGAACGTAACATCGTATATTATTCCTCTCTCGATTGTGTCAATATTTTTTTCTAAAAGATGATATCAGTGTTTTAAAAAGGACTGATAAAAATAAAGATAGTTTATTAATAAGTTAAAACACCTCACTATATCTTTACAAATACTTGTATTCTTAACTTGGTAAGTGGTTATAACTTCTGTTTTGTTGCTTCTTCCTTCAGCCTTGAATGAAATGCGAGCGAAATAATATTGTTTTATTTCAATTTTGGGAGTGTTAATCAGTGCCGGGCCGGGTATTCCATAAGAAAACCAGCATTTCAAGATCACATAGAACATTGAGGATAAGAGTATGTTGCCTCTTGATACGTTGATTAAAGTGTTGCAGTATGTTGAAATAAGTGAATTAGAAGAATACTCTGAAGAAGTATTTAAAAATCGTCTTAAAAACAATATTTCTTACAATAAAAATATTAATTGCTGACATAAGATTACTTCCCAAGAGATTACTAAGATTATTAATAACGGATAAAGTAGGTACATCTTTACATTTAATAAAACAAGCTAATTGCTAATCATTTTACCACATTCAGTAATTTGATCAATGGAATTTTAGTTAGAGGAATACTTCTTAGTATATTGATTAGGTGTCGATATATGCTTGGTATCACGGCTGAACTTGCCTAATTAAGTAACTTCGGCCGATATTGTATCTCTAGAAATCGCATAAAAAGTGGAATCAAACAACAGAAAGATAGGAAAAATAAGTAAACAAGTAACCATATTAATGTTGAACAATGTGTGAAATGAATTCAATTACGTCTATCTTATATCTTAAGGCTCAACCACACCAACCTTTCTTAGTAATAAATATATTAATATTGCAATAATAATATATTTTGTTAGCGCAATTTTTATGCAGAGTGAAAAAAGTGAAAAATTTCCCTTTGGATTAACGCAGTGTTAATATTAAAAGTGTTACAATTAACATATATAAGAAAGTAATAATTTTTCATGTTTAATCGATTCTTATCTGTTAGAACAGCTTCTTTATTAACGAGGATATCAAGGAATAAATTTAGTTTGTTATCTAACAATTGGATTTTTAAAACAAATTATTCTAAACCATTCTCATCATTACAACAAAATCATCATCGTCTAATTAATATAATGTCTGATACTCAAGGTAAACCAATTCAATGTACTGCCGCCGTCGCTTATGCTGCTGCTCAACCTTTAACTGTGGAAACCATTACTGTGGATCCACCAAAGGCTCATGAAGTTCGTATTAAAATCACTAATACTGCCATTTGTCATACCGATGCTTATACTTTATCTGGTTCTGATCCAGAAGGTGCCTTCCCATGTGTTTTAGGTCATGAAGGTGCGGGTATTGTTGAATCTGTTGGTCCAGATGTCGAAACTGTTAAAGTTGGTGATCATGTTATCGCTTTATATACCGCTGAATGTGGTAAATGTAAATTCTGTAAATCTGGTAAGACTAATTTATGTGGTGCCGTGAGAGCTACTCAAGGTAAAGGTGTCATGCCAGATGGTACTTCCAGATTCCATAATTCCAAAGGTGAACCATTATTACATTTCATGGGTTGTTCCACTTTCTCCGAATACACAGTTGTTGCTGATGTTTCTGTTGTCGCCGTTGACCCAACTGCTCCATTAGATAAAGTTTGTTTATTAGGTTGTGGTGTTACCACTGGTTATGGTGCTGCTATTAAGACCGCCAATGTCCAAAAAGGTGATACTGTTGCTGTTTTTGGTGCCGGTACTGTCGGTTTATCTGTCGTTCAAGGTGCTAAAGCTAGAGGTGCTTCTAAGATTATTGTTGTTGATATTAACAGTGATAAGAAACAATGGTCTCATGATTTTGGTGCCACTGATTTCGTTAACCCATTAAAGGACTTAAAGGAAGGTGAAACTATTGTTTCCAAATTAATTGATATGACTGACGGTGGTCTTGATTTCACTTTTGATTGTACTGGTAACGTTAAAGTTATGAGAGATGCTCTTGAAGCTTGTCATAAAGGTTGGGGTGAATCTATTATCATTGGTGTTGCTGCTTCTGGTCAAGAAATTTCTACCAGACCATTCCAATTGGTTACCGGTAGAGTCTGGAAGGGTAGTGCCTTCGGTGGTATTAAAGGTAGATCTGAAATGGGTGGTTTAATTAAAGATTACCAAGGTGGTAAATTAAAGGTTGATGAATTTGTTACTCATACTAGACCATTCAATGAGATTAATCAAGGTTTTGAAGATTTACATCATGGTGATTGTTTAAGAACTGTCTTAGATTTTTAAATAATTTAAATTTTAATTGTTTATATATAAATATTCTCATGATATATAACTAAAATTAATATCAATATAATAACCCTTTTAGTTATTTTTTCAGTATCAAAATCGACCGATTTAATAGTTTATGTTTCCTATAGTATTATTATCTATCATTTTATATCAATAGAGGTATATACAGTTATTTATTTTTGTAAATAAATGATCCGTGTAATTATTTTAATGCATTTTTACTATCTTTATCACCATGATAAAGAGACTTTGTATTAACATTTTTTGTTATTTTATTTAATGAATCTCTACTATTTGTATTAGATGTTTTTGGTCCGCCACATCGTAGACAAACAATATTTTTGGCAAAATTATGATAATCACAAACACCACACTTCCAATCACCTGCACGAAATGGAATACTGCTGTATCCGTTGTTATTATTGTTATTAGTATGGCGAAATGATGTATTCATTTGTTTCATCTTTTGATTAATATCAAATAATCCATTATTGTTAGTATTATTATTGTTATGTTCACTGGAATTTAGATTTGGTGTTATTTTACTTTGATCTATGTCAATATTGTTGCCCTCGGCAGTTGTATTTTTATCGAGATTAAGGGAATCATTCAAACCGTTATCCCCATTATTTCTATTATTCCCATTATTCTTTACTTTTTGGAAAGATAAAGGTATCGGGAAAGAACATCTAAAGCATGCAGTTCTTCTTTGGAAATTTAAAAATCCACATGATGGGCAATGCCAATCACCAGGCCTTGGTTTATTCTTACTTTGTGGAAATGGTACTAAGATCTCTTGTGCTGAATCAATAACACTATTTGATGATGGCTGTAATTCAATTATATGTTCAACCACACAAGGTTGTTTTGTATTTGCGACATTTGACAACATTGATCTACCGTTTAGAATAGTTAAAGCTTGCATTGCATCTTCATGGGTTTGAAATATGACAAACCCTGGGATACTATTTAATTCTTCCACATAAGAATATTGATTCAATTCCCATATATTTGGACTGGTAGAAACATTATCCAGTATATTTCTAAAAGTCCAAAATCCAACTGGCCTTGTCCCGTATTGTGTAAACCATGATTCCAATTCACTTTGAGTAGTATCTGAAGGTAAGTTAGTCATATAAAGAATTGTTGATTTTTCATCTTGGAAAGTGGTTAAATCTAAATTTAAATTATATGGATGGATCAATACACTTTTGAGATCCTTTTCATTATCTTTACAAAGTTTAAGTAATAATAAAAGGAGTTCTATGGTGGTATTGATATTTCTTAATGAGTTAAGTGTTGTATCGAACTTGGAATTAAATTTAGATGCGTCGTTACTTAACTCTTGCGAAGGGTCAATGTCATCATTTTCCGCTTGAGAATCTTTTTCATCCTTTGACATTTTATAAAGATCTTCCGGGGATATATTCAGTATATTTAACATATTGGTAAATCTAGTATATTCTGGATCGTCAGATTTGACTACTTCAGTGTTTAAATTTTCATCTACTTCATCATTATCTGAGGTAAACTCATCCTTATGATTTAGGTAATATTTCCCATATTCCTTCCATAGATCAAATATTTTTAAATGTTGCATTGAATCTGGTAATATAACATTTTCATCGTAAGCTTGTCTCTTTAAAATAACTCTTAATGTCCATGTTGAAAACATTGAACAATAAATAATTTCAGCATCTTTCATGTGTTCTTTTATTACTTTCTCCAATTGATTCATAACTTGTTGCAGTCCATCTGGTAGAGCATCATCTACTTTTAAGGACTGTACTTTTTCAAATGTGCATTCATATGATTCGGTATCAATAATTTGATAAAAAAATTCTGTGATTTTAGTTTGATCTTTAGGATTTTCTGAAAAATGTTGAGTAGAAGTTTCTAATATTACTAAATACATTATATCAATGTTTTATTTCAATCTAATGGTTATGATATTGCTGTTAACCTGCTTCTATATATTACTGGGTGTCTCTAACTATCAACTTTCAATGTTAATCTACATAGTTAAAAATTTCAATGTCGTAAATTTCGATTCTCTAATTTCTGAAAATATGGGCATCGCCATGAAGTTGCAACTAATTAAAGGTTAAATTAAGTTAAAAGAAAAGAACATTAAGGAATGGGGTTGTTATTATATGAGTATTATACATGGATTCTATATTAAAGATGGAGGTTATATATTAATTAGTTGGTTTATTCTTTGTCTTCAGATTCGGATTCACCTTCACTGTCAGATCCAGATTCACTTTCAAATTCAGATCCAGATTCTTCAACAGCAGCTCTCTTCGCTTCTTTCTTGGCTAAATATTCTGGTAACTCGTTGGTAACACCATCTGGATGTTGTTCAACCCAATTCTTTTCCCATGAAATAATACGGTCAACATTACTGTCCATATCTTCAGTAGTATTACTTTGTAATTCTACCACAATTTCTTGTTCATATGATTCCATAGCATCCTGAAGCACAACACCCATAATTTCAGCATCCAAGTTTTCTTGAATTTTGGCTTCATGATAACCTCTAGCATGTAGTCTATCGAATAAGATTGAGTTGTCACATCTGAACACAACGACTAAATCAATCAATCTTTCTGGGAAGACATCATTAACATGCCAATCGATAATGCTTTTACCTTCATGTAATAATGGTTCTAATTCATCCAATAATTTATCTTCGTCAACAATGTGGGATTTACGATCTTTATCATAACCTTCATAACATTTATGCTTTTCAGCAAATTCTGATATATTATAGTAAGTGAAATCTGGTAATCTACGTTGTAATAATTCACAGGTAGTAGTCTTACCACAACCAGGAGTGCCTGTAATTAATAAATTTGGTCTGTATCTACGAGATTCTTTAGCCATTGTAAAATGAGTTTATATTATGATTAAGTTGGTTATTCAATCTAGATTGAATTGATGCTTTCAATATGACATCGATTCTCTTTATAATCGATTTTATTCAAGTTTCGAAATTTTTCAATATTTTTGAAATTTAATGAATAATGAAGAAAAAAACTTGAAAAGTTGAATTTAAAGATAAATGTTACAATTAACAAAGTGTTAGTTGCAAAGAAGTTTAAAGGAAACCATAATCAAGAAACTCTTTTGCCACGAAACACAATAGATATATATTTACACAGATCTAAGAAAATGGATAAGTTCGGGTTAGAAGCATTATTACCACTAATTAAGCAGGATGATCCTGAATTAGCCAAGAAATATGATCATTCCATGACACTAGGGGCAGATTTATCATCAATGTTACATTCATTGGGAATCTCTCGAGATTCCAGACGACAAAGAGTGTTGGATACATTTCAATCACCATGGGCTGAAACTTCAAGAAGTGAAGTAGAACCTCAATTCTATATACCTGATTCATTTAATAACATTCCAGAAGTGTTACAATCTGAAAGTACTCCTCCATGCATTGATTCTGTACAAAGAGATCAACAAAAAGTGGCATTATTTCAAGACGAAACATTGTTTTATCTATTTTATAAACATCCAGGTACTGTGGTACAAGAATTAACATATTTAGAATTAAGGAAAAGAAATTGGAGGTATCATAAGACTTTAAAAGCTTGGTTGACTAAAGATCCAATGATGGAGCCAATAGTGTCACAAGATGGCTTAAGTGAAAGAGGATCTTACGTCTTCTTTGATCCACAAAGATGGGAAAAATGTCAAAGAGATTTCCTTTTATTTTATAATGCCATTATGTAAAAATAAACAACAATACCATATACATAACTTAAACAACTAAATAATAATGTAATACAAGAATTAAATTTGCATATATATACATATACACTGAATGTGTATCGTTTATCGAGAGTAATATTATTATTATTATTATTTTAAAATTAAATTTTGTCATTATGTACATGTTTTAATAATGTAAGTTCAAATAAATACGTATATGAATAAGAAGAATGTTTTTATATTTCGAATATTTAAGCCTTTTGGACACGGTATCTCTTGCCTCTGAAACCAGCAATATACATGTTGAATTGGTAAACTTCTTGTGGGTTGAAATCATTTAATTCCCATTTGGTACTACCAAAGACATTCTTCACTGGGTTTAACAAGACGTCTAATTCTTTACCATATTTGTTATTCAACAATTCAACGTCATTCATTATATCAGTTTGATTGAACCCAGTATGGAAGATAGCACATTTGGTATCTAGTAACCCCTTCATGGTATCATTCATCCATAAATCGGTTGTATCATTGTAAGCAAAACCTGGGTGGAAAATGAAAAACACATCATTATAAGGATCATACGGAAAGAAATCTTGAGCTGCATGTAATTCATGGAAATATTGTGGATGATAAACCAACGATAAAGTATCATCAATTTTCTTCGTTAATGGACTTGTAGAATTAGCTTGTTTAGGTTCCATTATTTGACATTCAGGTCCAATGAAATGGATTTCAAAGTTTTGTGTTGGGAACAAGAATTGTAATTGTTTCCAGACATGGCCTGGTAATTGACTCTCAGCTCTGGCACCAACTAAGAAAATTCTCATTGGCATATTAGTTGGTAAAGTGTTTTTAGTCTTTGAAGGATATAAATTATATCTTAAAGCTGCAATGGATTTTAACCCTTCTAAAGTTAACGGACCTTTTTTATGATAAGAATATGGAGAAAATTCGTGTAACATGGAGGCGATAGTTATTGGATAACTTAACATTTTAGTAACAGTAGCTAATTCAAATTCTGTATCCATAGAATAAAATTGTCTAGTGTAAAAGAATAAATCCCAATTTTGTAAACTGACAGCCTTATCAGCACCTTGATCTAATGGAAAATCAAATTCAGGAAATGCCCTACCACTTCTTAAATCATGTTCATATATATTAACTTTCTTCAACTTCTCATAAATTTTATTTTGGTGATAATTCTTATCCATTTCCCAAGCTTCTCTAGAATGATGAGTTGGGATACCTGATATTGGACAAGTATATTTGATATCTTTACCAGTCACAGGGCAACGTGCCAAGGATTTGATTCTCATGGCTCTTTCACGTAAATCTGGACATGGAGATTCTTCCCAAGGATGGAATCTGTTAGATTCTTGTGGTGTATCTGGTGATTGAGGTGGCTCTAACCCAAGAGCATTCCTTACAAATCCAACTAAGTTTCTTGATTGACTTAAATTGGATAATTTGGCACCCTGGTAGCAAAATCTTTCTAAATGAAATGATTTAGAAGCGAACATTATTAGAATTGATATAGTGGTGTAAAAACAAAAGATCAAATATATCAAATTATACTAAGTCAATATATAATAATGTTAATTTGAAGCTATGCTTTCTTTATGATGTTTCTTTAGTCCACTATGTTTAGTAGTTGCAAACCCCCTCGTTAAGATATACATTTGCTTGTCGCTCTTTTTTTATTTCATTTCTAATTTCTTTGATAATAAAATTAAATAGTCCGAAGTCATATTGAAGAATGATAATGTAAATAACAAATATTGCTCTATAAAAAATAGAAATACATATGAAAAAAGCATCTATAAAAGGTAGTATCTGTGTAAATATGAATACGAATGTTCATCAATTTTGTAGATTAGCTTGATTTTCATAAAGTTCTACAATTTGGTCAGAAGAAGTAGCATCTTCTACACCTTTGTCTTCTCTAAGACGGATGAATCTTGGGAACCTTAAGGAAATACCTTTATCATAAGTAGAACTACCAGCTTTATAAACAGGAGATAAAGATAAATCTGCGGTTAACACTTCAAATAATAAAGTTGGTTCAAACCAAACGTCTGGTTCAGCACCTGAATCATAAACATAAGTAGCTTTGGGACCATCAATGACAGTATCTTTTAATCTATTATACAAATCAGCCAACACTTCATCGGAGAAACCAGTACCAATCTTACAAGCAGTTTCAAATTCACCGGTGTCTTGGTTATAACAACCTAAAAGGAACCCACCATATGTACCAGTACGTTTACCACGACCAAAAAACCCACCAATGACACATAAATCTAACGAATCACCAACACCAGCTAAATAATCTTTCTTTAGTTTCAACCAATTTCTTGATCTTTTACTTGGTTCATAATGAGATTCTTCACCATCTAACATCTTAACCATTAACCCTTCACAAGAATCCTTAACAGATTGATCTAAGAAATGTTGTAATTCATCGATGTTAGATGTGGTCATTTCTGTAGCAAATTGGAATTCACCTTCCACAGTGTTTGTCACCTCGTGTAAGATCTGACGTCTTTCTCTTAATGATTTATTTATTAATCTATCCTCATTATAACATAAGATATCAAATGCAAATAAACAAATTCTAACTTTAATTTCATTAACATTAACATCTTTACGTTTTCTAGTTGATAACACTTGAAATGGTAAAATTTTACTTTGTTCTTTATCCCAAGCGACAGCTTCACAATCTAAGATTAATGATTTAGTAATATTTAGATCTTTAATAAAATCCTTAATATGAATTTCTGGATATCTTTCGGTCATATTTTCACCATTTCTTGAATAAATTCTCATGGATCCATCTTCTAATAAATGAACTTGGGCTCTTTCACCATCATATTTATATTCTGAGGTAAAAGTTTGACCTTGGAAACGATCTAACACTTCAGAAATAGCCTTTGTTGGTCTTGCTAACATTGGTTTCAATGGGATCCCAGGTCTTAGAGTACAAACTGTATCTAAATTCATTATACCATGTTCCAAACATGCATTTATGACTAATTCATAATTTGGAACTTGACAAAATGCATCTCTAATCTTTTGTTCAGCATCTTCTAAAAGATTCATATCTGGATCAATCCCTTCGTTATATTCTTTCACCATTAAAGCTTTAGCTAAAGAGATTAACACAGTCTTTTCAGCAAGACCAATTCTTAATTTTGATTCTAAGGATCTAATTAAGAATTTAGCTTCTACACCTTGACAAGCTGTTAACATTCTTTTAATTAATTTCATCTTTCTTGTTTGTGAATCTTTACCTTGGGATTTAGCAATTAATTTCAAATTATTAAATACTTCCCCTACAGTTAAAGGTTTTGGTTTAAACATTGTTGGTTGTACATTTCTTGCTTCCATGGCAATTTGACCTAAATCACCAATAGAATGATATTTAGATTTTACTTGAGCTAAAGATTTCCCACATGATTCTGCAATTGTTTTCATCAAAAGACCTTCACCAAGACCTAATTCTAAACCTGGTTCATAATCTGGACCTAATTTATTAATACATAAATAAGTAATTGTAATTAAATTTTGTGAGTCTTGTTTCATTGATTTAATTAAAAAATCTGAACATAATTTAATGATTGCTAATCTTGAAGATGTTGACTCAATCTCTTGGAAAAGATTACATAAATCAGCATATGGAATTGTAGAAATGAAATCCTTTCCATTTATTGAATTTGATGTTGGAGCAATACCAATTGGTGTTGTACTCTTCTTACTTGTAATTTGTTCTGATTCTTCATCGACGATTTTAATTTTCTTTAAACTTTCTTTAATTGGAGATTTGTTTTCATTTGTTATAATTGATCTTTTCAGAGGAGAAGAAGAATTTGATATACTATTATCCTTTTCACTATTATCCTTTTCACTATTATCTTGATCTTTCTTCACTATATCCTTCTTTTTCCCCATTGAAGAGAAAAATTGAGCTAAAGTAGCTTGTTTTTTCCCATTTGAACTCATTTTGTTATGAATATTTATTATCTTATAATATCTTGGTGTTGATTTGATTAATAATTGAGAATATTTCCTAAACATTAACTCATCTATTATTATTATTATTTAATTATTATGACTTTTAGATTTATTGACTGTATTTTTGAAAATATTCTTTACGCGTTTTTGTGAATTTAATTTTAAGAAATTGGCGTTTTGTGTTTTTTTAGAAGAAAAATAAAAATAAAAAGAGGGGAAGGGAAAATAACAATAATAATATGGTATATAAGTTGTAATAATAGAGATGAATGATATATGTTAATGCCACATATGATATAATAAAATAAAGGAAAGTTAATAACGGACATTTTAAAAGTGTAAAAGAGGGGTGGGAGAGAGAAATAAGTAAACTTATATAAAAGAATGTATATATAAATGTTTGGAGATGAATAAAGTTTCTTGAATAAAGGAATGTAACCAAACCAAAGATGCCAATAGGTAATAGAAATATGTTAAGTGAATCAATGATGTTTAATGAAACACCTATTGTTTATTCCACAACACATAATGAAATAATTAAAGATGAAGCATCATCATCAAATAAATATGATATTAATTATAAATATCATTATTATATAACATCATCACAATCACAAGGATTTCAATGGAATCAAGATTTATTTGTAACATCCTATCAACAAAATTATCAAGTTGAATATGATGGACATGAAGATTCAATTGATGAAATAATGTATAATAATAATAATAATGGTATAAGAAGATATAGACGTAAATCAAATAATACTATAAGTTTTAAAGATGATGCTAAAAATGGTATAAATTTATTTAATCAACCATTAGATAAATATATAGAAGGTGATGAAGACGAAGATATAAATCATTTTAAATGGTTGTTAAGTTGAAATTTTTATAAAATTGTTTTAAATATTTATATTTCATTTTAATAAACTTGTAATATTTTTTTAAAAAGATAATTTATTAAAAAGAAAAACGTATATATTGATAAGAGATAAGAAACAAATTATGATAAGATAAGGAAGTCTTACTATTGATAAGTTTTAGTATATCTTTACACTTACCAATAATATAGTAAGTATATATATATATGTATATATATAGTCAGGTTAAATATACGTAATTTTTAAAAATATTATACAATCTTGCCTATACCTTTTAACCAATGATTTATTATTTGAATAATCAATATTAACTGATAAAGAATTAATATTATAATATATACATTTTATCTATATCAAATCATGTTATATCTTTTATTCCCCTTAATTATAAGCTCAATATTATAAGCTCAATATTATAGGCTCAGTCAAGGCAACCTGTTACTTGTGGTAAAAATGAAGACTTATTTTTACAATTACAGGTAAATAAAGATTGTAAGATATTATTAAAAGTTAAATTAACCGCCATTACCAGGTTTTCAATCAAAACAAATTGTTAATAGAATAGTGTTTTCTTTTAGAAACCGTTATTAAATATTTAAAGATGACTGGTGTAGTTTAAGAATGAGTATAATAATAATAATAATCCGATGTGTTCCGACCAGTTTACAATACCGGTTTACAATAGAAATTCTACTATAAACCGATTAAATTTAATATTAATATCACGTTAACCTTATAACAAAATGGTGTTGTTTCTCCATAAATCAAAAATTCATAAGGCAATAAATTTTTTCTTACAAAAGACAGAAATTCCGCGGTAATCAATAATTTTTTATTGAGGGAAAATTTCCGGAACCGGTTGGAATTGAGCCAATCAGATCAGAGAACACCATTATCAGCATTGCGTCGCGCGGCTATTGTCTCGTTCTTGGATATGATTGGTCCATTTCCATCTCTCTCTCCATTATAATAATGATTCCCTTTCACACACTCTATAGGAAATACCCCACTTTAATCAGTTTCAATATATGGCATATTCCAATATTGCTTATCTTTAAAACATCACTAATTTATTTTAAGATTTTTTTAACTGGAGATTGATCATTCAAAGAGAATTAATTAATACTTATCTTTAAACATCATCATTCAATTACAATCCAATAAGAACAATTTTAACGTACTATTATTTCATATCCAATATCCATATCAAATACAATAGAATGCTTTTTTTTTTCTAATGGGCAAAGTTAGTCATCGCGGAATTACACTACTATTAACAAATAAGAATAAATTTTAATTTTTTCCTCAGATTTCATAGTTTTTTTTTGTACCACTTGTCAAAAGATATTCTAATAATTTTATTGTATAATGTTAATTTGAAATTTTGGTCATCGGAACTTTGTGATATTTGTATTGTTATTTCAACGCCATCGATTTATATTCACAATAAACTAACTGTACATTTTCTTTATCTTTTTTTTCAACACTATGGTATTTTCCCAAAAAAAAAGTTGCTTTGGAGATGTCTTTAAACCAACAAACCGAAGTTTCAACAACCTTCAAATATATATATACTTGAAAGATTTAACATTATCCAATTAGTAATTAGATATTATTTCTTGATTCACACCCATTTTTTCTATTTTTTTTTTAATTCATTCTTAGTAATTACTTTCCTACACCTGTTTTTTTTCTTTCTTTCTTTTGTTTTGTCTTAAACATACCAGAAATCCAAAAAAGAAAAACAAGAACAAAAGAGATTTTATTTTAATTAGCTGCAAACTATTATTATTTCTTTTATTATTATTATTTTTTTAATCATCTCTCACATACATACACTCTTTTTATTATTATTTTCTTATAATTAATTTATTTTTATTGCAAAGTATTATATTTTCTATTCAATTTTAAAGACCTCTTAATTTTCTTTTTATCACAATATGAAACAACCAACAAATCAAATTGGTCTTTATAATCCTGATTTGGAACGTGATGCATGTGGTGTCGGTTTTATTGCTACAAAGGCAAATAATCCAAGACATGATATCTTAATGGATGCTAAACAAATTTTAGTTAATATGACTCATCGTGGTGCTTCACATAAAGGTATTGGTGATGGTGCTGGTATCTTATTATCTATCCCACATGATTTTATTAAACGTGAATTCCAATTAGGTGATCAATTCCCAGAAAAGGGGACTTATGCCATTGGTAATGTTTTTTTCCATAATTTATTATTTTTCAATCAAGATCTTTGGAATAAATTAGCCGCTGAACAAAATTTAAAAATTATTAAATGGAGAGAAGTTCCAGTTGATTCATCAATTTTAAATCCAACTTGTTTAGATATTGAACCATCAAAAGTTTTACAACCAATTTTTGTACCAACTACTCCAGTGAAATCCGATTCAGATTTAAGACAAAGATTATATATCTTTAGAAAAAAATTAGAAAAAATCTTCGATCATGATAATAGTAAAGTTTATATTTGTTCTTTATCTGATAAAGTTATGGTTTATAAAGGTCAATTAACTCCAGCTCAAGTTTTCCAATATTATAAATATGATCTTGAAGATCCTGAGTTCAAAATTTTCATGGGTCTTGTTCATTCTAGATTTTCTACTAATACTTTCCCATCTTGGGATAGAGCTCAACCATTAAGATGGATCGCACATAATGGTGAAATTAACACTTTACGTGGTAATATTAATTGGGTTAAAGCTAGAGAAGGTTCAATGAAGACTGAAAATTTAGGTGATTTGAATGAATTATTCCCAATTATTCCAGATAAAGGGTCCGATTCTGCTGCTGTTGATAATATGTTAGAATTATTAGTCACTGAAGGTGTTCTTTCTTTACCTGAAGCCATTATGATGATGGTCCCAGAAGCTAATAAAGCTGATATGGATAAAGGTTTAAAATCTTGGTATGATTGGGCTGCTTGTTTAATGGAACCATGGGATGGTCCAGCTTTATTAAATTTTACAGATGGTAGATACGTTGGTGCTAGATTAGATAGAAATGGGTTAAGACCATGTAGATACTACGTTACCTCTGATGATAGAATTATTTGTGCCTCTGAAGTTGGTGTTGTTCAAGATATTGATGAAAAATTAGTCATTGCTAAGGGTAAGATTAGACCTGGTGATTTATTCCTTGTTGATACTGAAAATTGTACTATTGTAAATCAAGATATTATTAAACATGATATTTCTACTCGTGAAAATTTCTCTCAATGGTTAGATAATAAGACTATCACTTTAGATCAATTAACTCAAAATATCCCAATTGATATTAATACCCCAACTCATGGTGTTCTTGATAATGAACGTCTTTTAGCCAATGGGTTCACTTTCGAATTAATCGGTTTACTATTAGCTCCAATGGCTTTGACCGGTAAAGAAGCTTTAGGTTCCATGGGTAATGATGCTCCATTAGCTTGTTTAAATGAAGCTCCTGTCATGTTATTCGATTATTTCAAGCAATTATTTGCTCAAGTTACTAATCCACCAATTGATCCAATTCGTGAAGCTAATGTCATGTCTTTAGAATGTTTTGTCGGTCCACAAGGTAATTTATTAGAAATGAACGAAAATCAATGTGAAAGATTAAGATTAGAAACTCCAATCTTAACCAAACAACAATTCAATGCTATTGAAAACATTGAAAAGATTCATCCATCCTGGTCTGTCGGTACAATTGATATCACTTTCAACAAATCTGAAGGTTTAGCTGGTTACAAAGCTACCATTGAAAGAATTATTGACGAAGCTCATAATTTAATTGTCAAGGATAACAAACAAGTCATCATCATTTCTGACAAGAACGTTAACAAGGACAGAGTCTCCATTTCCTCTTTAATTGCTGTTGCCTCTATTCACCATCATTTAATTAGAAAACAAAATCGTGCTGATGTCGCTTTAGTTCTTGAAACTTCTGAAGCCAAAGAAATCCATGATTTCTGTTTAATCTTAGGTTACGGTTGTGATGCTATCTATCCATCTTTAGCTATGGAAACTTTAGTTACCTTAAACCAACAAGGTTTATTACGTGATACCTGTAAGAATGAAGATCAAGGTTTAGTCGCTGATGATAAGATTATCTCTAACTATATTTACGCTATTGACCATGGTATCATGAAGGTCATGTCCAAGATGGGTATTTCCACTTTAGCTTCTTACAAGGGTGCTCAAATCTTTGAAGCTTTAGGTTTAGATGACGAAGTTGTTGACTTATGTTTCACTAACACTGCTTCCAGAATTAAGGGTGCTAATTTCGATATCTTAGCTCAAGATGCTTTCACTTTACATGAACGTGGGTTCCCAGCTGAAGACAACATCTTACCAGCCAAACCAGTTACCGTTCTTTACTCTGGTGAATACCATTGGAGACACGGTGGTGTGAAGCATATTAATGATCCATCTGCTATTGCCAACTTACAAGATTCTGTTAGAAATAAGGATAACGATGCTTGGAACAAGTATATCGAAAAGGAAATGGCCGTTATTAGAGATTGTACTTTAAGAGGTTTATTAGAATTTGATTATGATAACTCTACTGAAATTCCACTAGATGAAGTTGAACCATGGACTGTTATTGCTAAGAGATTTACCACTGGTGCTATGTCTTATGGTTCTATTTCTGCTGAAGCTCATACTACTTTAGCCATTGCCATGAACCGTATTGGTGCTAAGTCTAACTGTGGTGAAGGTGGTGAAGATGCTGAAAGATCTGAAAAATTAGCTAACGGTGATACTATGAGATCCGCTATTAAGCAAGTTGCCTCTGGTAGATTCGGTGTTACTTCTTACTACTTATCTGATGCTGATCAATTACAAATTAAGGTTGCTCAAGGTGCTAAGCCAGGTGAAGGTGGTGAATTACCTTCTCACAAGGTCTCTAAGGAAATTGCTAAGACTAGACATTCCACTCCAAATGTTGGTTTAATTTCTCCTCCACCACATCATGATATTTACTCCATTGAAGATTTGAAACAATTAATTTACGATTTGAAATGTGCTAACCCAATTGCTGAAGTTTCCGTTAAATTAGTTTCTGAAGTTGGTGTTGGTATTATTGCTTCTGGTGTCGCTAAGGCCAAGGCTGATCATATTACCATTTCTGGTCACGATGGTGGTACCGGTGCTGCTAGATGGACTTCCATTAAGCATGCTGGTTTACCATGGGAATTAGGTTTAGCTGAAGCTCAACAAACTTTAGTCTTAAACGATTTAAGAGACAGAGTTGTCCTACAAACTGATGGTCAATTACGTACCGGTTTCGATATCGCTGTTGCAGTCTTACTTGGTGCTGAATCTTTCACTTTAGCTACTATTCCATTAATTGTTATGGGTTGTATCATGTTAAGAAGATGTCACACTAACACTTGTGCTGTTGGTATTGCCACTCAAGATCCATACTTAAGATCCAAATTCAAGGGTCAACCAGAACATGTTATTAACTTCTTCTTCAACTTAATCGAAGATTTCAGAAAGATTATGGCTAAGTTAGGTTACCGTACCGTTGAAGAAATGGTTGGTCGTACTGAAAAATTAAGAACTAGAAGCGATTTAGGTCCAAAGACTTCTCACATTGATCTTGCTGCTTTATTAAAGCCATCTGAATCCATGAAGCCAGAACCACAAACCAGTATTGTCAACATTAAGAGAAATGATGTCAGTTTCGAAGGTCGTATTGATAACACTTTAATTGAAAAGTCTGAAGGTTCTTTGAACAACAAGACTCCAACTGTCATTGAAGGTGTTGAAATTATTAACACTGACTTAACCGTTGGTGCCACTTTAGGTTACACCGTTTCTAAGAAATTCGGTGAAGCTGGTTTACCACAAGATACCATTTCTGTCGGTTTCCATGGTCATGCTGGTCAATCCTTCGGTGCCTTCTTACCACCTGGTGTTACTTTCAAATTAGAAGGTGATGCGAACGATTATGTTGGTAAAGGTCTTTCTGGTGGTCGTTTGATCATTAGACCAGAACAAGGTTCTACTTTAGTTACTGAAGACAACGTTATTGTCGGTAACACTTGTTTCTATGGTGCTACCTCTGGTCAATCTTTCATTTCCGGTTCTGCTGGTGAAAGATTTGCTGTTCGTAACTCTGGTGCTGAAATCGTCATTGAATCTATTATTGGTGCTAATGCTTTCGAATATATGACTGGTGGTAGAGCTATTGTCTTAACTGAAATGAGTTCTATTAACGCTTTCTCTGGTGCTACTGGTGGTATTATTTACTGTTATTCTGAAGATAAAGATCAATTCAAGGTCAACATTAACATGGAAACTATTGAACTAGCTGAAATTGAAGATGAAGATGCCACCTATGTTAAGAAGATGATCCAAGAACATTTCGATTTAACTGGTTCTAAGAGAGCTGAAGCTATTATTGCTGAATTCCATAACCATGTTAACAAGTTTGTCAAGGTTATTCCAACTGATTACAAGAAGGCTCTTGCCATTGCCAAGGAAGAAGCTGCTGCTGAAGCCAAGGCTGCTGCCATTAAGGCTGCTGAAGCTGAACAAGCTAATGGTTCCTCTACTTCTCATAAATCTACAGTTCATGAACCAAAATTACAAGATTTAGAAGATTACATTCCAGAAAAGAAACCTGCTAAGAAGGTTGGTGCTAATTTCATTAAATATAGACGTAAATTACCACAAATTACTGTTCCACCATCTGAAAGATTGCAAAATTGGGATGAATTCCAAAATGGGTTATCTGCTAAAGATATTAAGACTCAAGCATCTCGTTGTATGGATTGTGGTACTCCATTCTGTCAATCTGATTTGAATTATGGTTGTCCTGTTTCCAATATGATTCCACAATTTAATAATTTTGTTGCTAGAAATGAATGGGAATTAGCTTTAAAGACTTTATTATCTACAAATAATTTCCCAGAATTTACTGGTAGAGTTTGTCCAGCTCCATGTGAAGGTTCTTGTACTTTAGGTATTTCTGATGACCCAGTTGGTATCAAGTCTATTGAAAGACAAATTATTGAAGTTGGTTATAAGAATGGTTGGATGAAACCAAATCCACCAAAGGTTAGAACTGATAAGAAGATTGCTATTATTGGTTCTGGTCCAGCTGGTTTAGCATGTGCTGAACAATTAAATAAAGTTGGTCATAATGTTACAATTTTTGAAAGATCTGATAGATTTGGTGGGTTATTAATGTATGGTATTCCAAATATGAAATTAGATAAATCAATTATTGAAAGAAGATTATCATTAATGAAAGATGAAGGTATTAAATTTGTCAACAATACTGAAATTGGTAAAGATATCTTATTAGAAGATTTAAAGAAAGATTATGATGCTGTTGTCTTTGCTGTCGGTTCTACTATTCCAAGAGATTTATCAATTAAAGGTCGTGAATTTAAAAATATTGAATTTGCCATGTCATTATTAGAAGAAAATACAAAAGCTTTATTATCTAATGAATTAGCATCAGTGAGAAAACAAATTGAAGGTAAAAAAGTTATTGTTATTGGTGGTGGTGATACTGGTAATGATTGTTTAGCCACTGCAACACGTCATGGTGCTAAATCTGTGGTTAATTTTGAATTATTACCACAACCAGTGGCTAAGAGAAATGAGGATAATAATCCATGGCCACAATGGCCAGTAATCATGAGAGTTGATTATGGTCATGAAGAAGTTAAAGAACGTTATGGTAATGATCCACGTGAATATTGTATTATGTCTAAGGAATTTATTGGTGATTCTGAAGGTAATGTTACTGGTATTAAGACAGTTAAATTAGAATGGACACGTAATGTTGATACAAAACGTTGGGAAATGAAAGAAATTCCAGGATCTGAAGAAATTTTTGAAGCAGATTTAGTACTTTTATCAATGGGGTTCACTGGACCAAATATGATTAAAAATAAGACTGTTGAAACCAATGAAAGAGGTAATATTAAGACTGTTGATTCTGAATCATACCAATACAACACTAAGGATAATATTTTTGTTGCTGGTGATTGTAGAAGAGGTCAATCATTAATTGTTTGGGCTATTCAAGAAGGTAGAAGATGTGCTAGATCCATTGATACCTTTTTAGATTGCAAACCAAGTTATTTACCTGATTTAGGTGGTAAGACACCACGTACATTTAATTTATTAGAAGAAGAAATTGCAGCTTCTGCTTAGAATAAATTATTATGTTATGTTACGTTATTTATTTATTTATTTATTTATTTATTTGTATTATGTTATTTATTTATTTATAAACTCCCTTTTAATGATATAAAATATTGTATTTACTATTACAAATGTATATATTTAAGCAAATATATTTATTATTGAAGATAAGAAACTTTTTTTCTTTTCATTATTTTGTGATTGAATATTATTATTATTAGATGCAGTGTTGTTGTTGTTGTTATTGTGAGTGGTTGTTGTTGTTGTTGTTGATGGAGAATGTGAATTTGTTGTTGTTATTGGAGAAACAATATTCCCTGCTCCACCTCTACCAATAACGATTGGTGGTGGTTTATTTGAACCATTATTATGACTACTTTTCCTTCTATTTTTTTTCATTTTCACTGTTTTGATTGTACCATCATTTTTTGAATGTGAGATTGTTTTAACTAACCGAAGCTTATTATTATTACTATTTTGTGAGGGGACATTTTGTTTTGTATCAATAAATTTAACTTTATCTAATTGTGTTGGTGTTGTATGTTCATGTGAAGTCATTGGTGAGATATGTGATCTAATATTACTTAATACAGTTGAAACTTTATTATTTTCTTCAAAAAGATCTTGATTTGTTATTGGAGTGATATAATCATCTTCATCTAATAATATTGCGTCCTCATCTGTGTGATTATTGTTTGTTGATTTTGAAACATATAATGCATTAGTTTCAATTGGATTACTTTCTAAAGATTCAATAAAAGGTTGATTTATTATATCTAAATCAGTTATTATTGTATCATCATCAATAGTATCAAGATGATTATTCTTCTTTTTCAATTTCTTTTTATTCTTCAATTTGTTATTATTATTATTATGTAATTTTTTAATATCCCCAACATCCTGTGATTTTCTTGTTATAGTTGGATCAATATTTCTTCTCATATTACCTGCGCCCCCTCTGCCCGTAGAATAAATTGGTGATATAATGTTTGGTGTTTGTGAACCTTCTGGTATAATCTTTGGTGATGATATCTTTTCATTTGAATAATGTATATTCCCTGCCCCACCTCTCCCGGTGGATATTCTATATTGTGACATTGTATGGGTGTGTGTGAGTGTGTGTGTGAGTGTGTGTGTGAGTGTGTGAGTGAGTTTGAGAGTGAGTGTATCGAGTGTGTAGGTGCTTAAATAGTTGTGGGGTATATATAACAAATAAGTATGAATCATAGTTGATAAGCAGTGAAAAAATAACGCCATACCCAGAAAAGTTCCAGAGACAAACCCACAAGTTGGAGGAAACATTTCATGACACAGCGCAGAGATTTGTCGGATTGCCAGAAAACGTGCCCGCTGTGGGAATTTCCGCGGGGTTTGTTTGCTGCGCACTGAGGATTCTTGCGGATTCTCGAGAGTTTCGCGCTGCGAAGACACACTGGGCGTTGCAGACAGGGTATCGGTGTTAACTTGTTACCGCCGTGCGATGCTGCCATGCTGCTCTCACATATGCTGCTATCACAACAGTACAAGAGTGTATATTAACGCGGGGTTTATCAACTTATAATGTTGTAAAAGAGGAGTTATTGTATTGCATGACCACATTGTTATAGGACATCCCATTGTATACCCCTTGTTTTTGTCTGTTTATATATATATACACATACATACATACTTGTACTTTAACATTCAAACATTTGGTTCTCGCAACAAACCACGGGTGAAAATATTTTAAATAATAACACATAATAATAAAATATTGCAATATGATTAGATTATCAAAGAATATTATTATTAAATCGAGCAATAAATCTTTGATCTCTACAAAGAAAAATATCTTCACCAAAAATACAAATTATTTTTATACCACCAAGACAAATTTAGATCAATCTCATAAAAATAATGATAGAAGTAAAATTTGGTGGTCAACTACAATTACCGCTATAATTGCTAGTTCCTTTGGTTATATAGTTAATGATTATTTAATAAATAAAAATAATAATAATAATAATACTGTATTATCAACAGATCATCAGAATATAATCACTACAATAGATCCAGATAAATTAATTCAAAGGGATAATAAATCTACATTACCTGTAAAAGAATTGGATCCATTAGAATATAATACAAATAAAGATGAATTAAATAAATTAATCATAAATCTTAAAACTGTATTAGAAAATAATAATGATAATTATACCATCACACCAAATGATTTAAAACAACATTCGGATTCTGATTTTAATACACATCATCCACTGGATAATCAACGTCCATTAATCGTCTTATTCCCACATTCAACTGAACAAGTCTCCAAGATCTTAAAACTTTGTCATGATGCTAATGTTCCAGTAATACCATTCTCAGGTGGTTCTTCTTTAGAAGGTCATTTCTTACCAACAAGATATCCAACAATATCAATTGATATTTCAAAATATATGGATAATGTTATTAAATTCGATAAAACTGATTTAGATGTTACAGTACAAGGTGGTGTTCCATGGGAAGATTTAAATGAATTTTTAAATGATCAGGGGTTATTATTTGGTTGTGATCCAGGTCCTGGTGCACAAATCGCAGGTTGTGTAGCAAATTCATGTTCAGGAACTAACGCATATAGATATGGTACAATGAAGGAAAATATTTTAAGTTTAACTGTAGTATTACCAGATGGTACAATAGTTAAGACAAAGAAAAGACCAAAGAAATCAAGTGCAGGTTATAATCTTAATGGATTGTTTTGTGGGAGTGAAGGGACTTTAGGTATTATCACAGAAGTAGTAGTGAAATGTCATGTTAAACCAAAATTTGAAAATGTTGTTGTCGTTTCATTCCCATCAATTGCACAAGCTGCAGCATGTACAAGTAATATTACTCAAGAAGGGATCCCTGTTAATGCAATGGAATTATTAGATGATAATATGATGCATTTAATTAATATTAATGATCAAACAGAAAAGGATGATTGGATTGAAAAACCAACAATTTTCTTTAAGATTGGTGGTAATACAAAAGAAATTATTAATGAATTAATTAAAGAAATGGAAAAGGTTTCCAAAAAACATGAAGCAATTAATTTTGAATTTGCACCTGATGAAGATTCTGTCACAGAATTATGGGAAGCACGTAAAGTAGCATTATGGTCTGTCCTTGATAGTGCCAAGAATTTATCTAAAAATGCAAAGATTTGGACCACTGATGTTGCAGTACCAATTTCAAAATTTTCTGAAATTATTAAAGAATCTAAGATTGAAATGAATAAATCTGGTTTAATTAATGCTATTGCAGGTCATGCTGGTGATGGTAATTTTCATGCTTTTATTGTTTATACAAATAAAGATGAATTAGTTAAGTGTGAAACAATAGTACATAATATGGTTAAAAGAGCCCTAGATGCAGAAGGTACATGTACTGGTGAACATGGTATTGGTATTGGTAAAAGACAATTTCTTTTACAAGAATTAGGTAAAGATCCAGTAGATTTAATGAGAAAAATTAAATTAGCCATTGATCCAAAAAGAATTATGAATCCAGATAAGATTTTTACTATTGATCCAAATGAACCATTGTATGTTGAAAATGAATTCTAGAATCATTGTACTTCAATATGTTTTTATATATTCCCATTTTTTTTATCATGTCACTTGTACGTATATATATATATATATATCTATAAATTATTATTATTCTTATTAGAATATATTACATTAAAATTATGACCATAAGGTGTTGTGTTGTGGTAGTGATTATGTAATCCTTTTACCTGTATCCTTAAACGGGGACAATCAAATAACAAGAATTTCAATAAAGATAAGATTAAAAATGACTTGTCCCTTATAAAAGAGGGGAAGAACCAATACAACAAGAGGACAACAAGAGTATTGGTTCTCATCATGTTTTAGATTAAAACAAAATTAAATCCGATTAAACAAAACTCAGTAGTCCCATATGCAGTTAACATTCTTTTATCCCTTTGCGTTTCCCTTTTTCTAAATGAGGATTGTTATAATAACAATAATTGTTTGCAACATTGAGAAGTGGAGAAACTAAAGAATAAAATTGATTAGAGATAACAATATGGAAAGGGTGAAAAGGGACACCTTTTAATGAAATTTGGGGTATTACAATACTCTTAACGCCGCTTTCTAGACTCTGGACTTTAAGGAAAAAAAAATTCTGTTTGGACAACAACACCACTGTATTTGTCTTCTTAAGTCTATAATAATTCAAGTGAGGGGAAAGAATAAATAATAGAAGAATACAATACACCTACGTGTGATTCAACTTTCTTATTTCCGATGATTGAGTGATGTATGATTGTGTGTATCAAAAATGGAAATATAGACAATCACACCTACTTAGGATATTACCCAAACAAGAATTCCAGAAGCCTGTAGACCACTCCCAGTTATTGTCCTTCTTGTTGAGGTAACTGAATAGCTACCAAACCAATACGCACCTAAAGACAATACAGCGATTGTTCCTTTTTGGCCATTACCTAAGAATTTATTTATCTTATATTGGCAAAGGTGCTATCGCCTCGCAAATGAACAACGAGAAATATAATCAAGGTTACTTTGTATTGCAACATTGGTTAAACAAGCACAACAACAACAAAAAGAGGAGTTAGGAATTAAGACACTGGATGACGGTGCAGTAGCAAACTGATATTATCTTTATTTGCTCTTTTCGTAGAAAAAAATAAAAATGGTAGTATTGCTATTTAGTAGTTAATGCAAAAAAGAACAATTAGTCAAGTATCGCAGTTTAAATTTTGGGCTTTTTGATTTCACCCTCTCTTGCATGAAAGTCACTGACATTTTCATTTACTTATAATCTCATTCAATCTACAAACTTGGATTTAAACCTTCTATATAAATTGGAAGTGAATTATTCTCACCAGAGAGAGGAATTCTTCTTATCTTGAAATATAAACCACTGCATTCTCTCATAATACTTTCCAAATGATAACTTTGGAATTTCACAAACATGTCCCTAATATTGAAGAAAAAATAAGTAAACCTTCAACTATATATGCTCAAGCAGAAGTATTTACGTCTGCTTCATTTTCTGCTACAGATTTGAAAGAAGAATTGACAGAAGAAGAAAAAGTGGCTCAATCTAAGATACTGAGGAGGAATGAAAGAATCAGATTGAAAAATATTACACAGAAGAAATATAATATGGAACATGAAAAAGAAGAAGAAGTTATTAAAAATGAAGAATTACACCATAAATCACCGCCTTCTTTCAAAAAACCAATCCCTTTCCCTTCTTTCAAACCATTAGTAAAGAATTTCTTTATTGTTGACAAACAAAGAAATGACACAGTTAACCATCTTTAGTATTTAATAATATACAACCGTTTCAATTTTTTCCCAATAAAAAAGACAATAACAATTTATTCCACTATATATATAAATGTATATGACCTTATTTGTACTCAATATGTTTTATAATAATCGCATATAATAATAATTTTTTTATTCAATATTATGTGTCAGTATATTTTTTAATCGTTGTTTACAATGATGGATAACCAATAACACCGCCTCATATATGAGTTGGTACAATCTACATTCACGGTGAGTCACACAAAAATAAGTTTAAGATCTAAAGTCCGATCTTTCTTATCAATTATCTCAACTTCATATATATGTCTTATCTCTCACGGTGTTTAACTCACTAATGTTTACAACTCGCCCTATCTACGTTATCTAAGAGATCTATTTACATCTAAATAAACCATTCACTAATGTTACAAATGATCAATCAATTTACCAATATCACTCAAACCACCTAACTCTTTACCTTTACACACTATAATATTTGTATATATTATCCCCATAGTGATCATCTATCTTTACCACATTGGGTGATCAAAGAGGTATGGGTTATCTGGAGATTATTTTCCAAAATTTTTCAAAATGAAATTTTTGATCTCTTGACGTTTTTTTTTATTTTTTTCAATTCAGTTTATCAACAATAATATTCAATGAATGTATCTAATTATTGAGTCACTTTTAATATTAGCTAAGAATACTTTTTTTATTGATTAGTTTGTTTATTTGTTGCCATTAAACATACCAATAATATAATCAGTGATTAGATCCATCTCCATATCTAGTAATTCATTTTATCTTTTCAAGAAAGGAAAGAATAACTAAAATAAATTACAATATCAAATAGTACCTTATAACCATATACAGGAAAACTATTCAGCATATAAAAGGTCTAGAGAAAATTCTAATATTTAGTGTGTTTTGTTTGAACTAGAATCTAATTATCACTTATATATATCTACATTTCAAAGATGGCTACCGCTACTTTATTAAGATCCAGCCCTTGGAAAATGGCTTTCACTCGTACTACTCAATTAAGAAATCAATATCAATTGAACTTATGTGCTAATTTTCATCAACAATTATCCCCATCTTTAGTTAAATTACATTCTGAGCTCAAATTAGATGAATTACAAACTGATAATACTCCAGATTATGTTCGTCTTGTATTAAGATCTAATGTTTATGATGTCATCGATGAATCTCCAATAAGTCATGGTGTTGGTTTATCATCTAGATTGAACACTAATGTTCAATTGAAAAGAGAAGATCTTTTACCTGTCTTTTCTTTCAAATTACGTGGTGCTTATAATATGGTTGCCAAATTAGATGATTCTCAAAGAAATCAAGGTGTTATTGCCTGTTCCGCTGGTAATCATGCTCAAGGTGTTGCCTTTGCTGCCAAACATTTAAATATTCCAGCTACCATTGTCATGCCTGTTTCTACTCCATCTATTAAATATCAAAATGTTTCTAGATTAGGGTCTCAAGTGGTTCTTTATGGTAACGATTTCGATGAAGCTAAAGCTGAATGTGCTAAATTATCTAAAGAACGTGGGTTAACAAACATCCCACCTTTTGATCATCCTTATGTTATTGCTGGCCAAGGTACCGTTGCCATGGAAATCTTAAGACAAGTTCATAACGCCAATAAAATCGGTGCGGTCTTTGTCCCAGTCGGTGGTGGCGGTTTAATTGCCGGTATTGGTGCTTATTTAAAGAGAATTGCTCCACATATTAAGATTATTGGTGTTGAAACTTTTGATGCTGCTACTTTACATACTTCTTTACAAAAGGGTAGAAGAACTTCTTTACCTCGTGTTGGTACTTTTGCTGATGGTACTTCTGTCCGTTTAATTGGTGAAGAAACTTTCAGAGTCGCTCAAGAAGTTGTTGATGAAGTTGTGTTGGTTAACACTGATGAAATTTGTGCTGCCGTGAAGGATATCTTTGAAGATACTAGAAGTATAGTTGAACCATCTGGTGCCTTAGGTGTTGCTGGTATGAAGAAATATATTTCTCATTTACATCCAGAAATTGATCATTCTAAACATACTTATGTTCCAATCTTATCTGGTGCTAACATGAATTTCGATAGATTAAGATTTGTTTCTGAACGTGCTGTTCTTGGTGAAGGCAAAGAAGTGTTTTTATTAGTTACGTTACCAGATATCCCAGGTTCTTTCAAGAAATTACAACAAGTTATTCATCCAAGATCTGTTACTGAATTCTCTTACCGTTACAATGAACATCGTCATGAATCTAGTACTGATGTTCCAAAGGCTTACATTTACACCTCCTTCAGTGTCGTTGATCGTGAAAAGGAAATTAAACAAGTTATGCAACAATTACATACTTTAGGTTTCGACGCTGTTGACATTTCTGATAATGAATTAGCCAAATCTCATGGTAGATACTTAGTTGGTGGTGCTTCCAAGATTCCAAATGAAAGAATTATTTCATTTGAATTCCCAGAAAGACCAGGTGCTTTAACTAAATTCTTAAGTGGATTAAGTGAATCTTGGAATTTAACACTTTTCCATTACAGAAACCACGGTTCTGATATTGGTAAGGTTTTAGCAGGTATTTCAGTTCCACCAAGAGAAAACTTAACTTTCCAAAAATTCTTAGAAGATTTAGGTTACAAATATTGTGATGAAACCGATAACATGGTTTATCAAAAATTATTAAAGTATTAAGTTAACTAAAATACTCATTGTGTTTTTTCAGTTTCTACTTCTTTCTTTTAAATTTTAATTTATTCAATAATAACATTTATATACATTTAATTATGTAATGTACATATAATCAAGACTAATGAAAAGTCCTTATTAATATATAATATAGATATAATTCCATAATAATACCATGAGCGTATAATATACTTAGAAAAAAAATTCGATTGTTTTTTTTTTGATTTTGTTTATTATTTTATTGTAGTAAAACTGTATGTATATAATGAAAAATACAAATATTGCTATTTAGAATGTGGTGTTATATTAAATTATAGTTATGAAGATTCATGACATAACATGTAATTGATGTATTATAATTGTGTAGAGACTAAAATTCTGAATCAACAAAAAAAGATTGAATCATATTTAGATAAATATGTTCTATGATTCAAAATTTTAAAATGATACAACTGGATTGTGTAGATCGAATTGATCCTTTAAAAGTAGAAAAGTTGAAGAAATATAGAAAAAAAGAAAAAGAAGAAGAATATTATAAAATGGATTTGATTATTATCATATCATATTATCTTAAAATTTTAATAAATTTCTTAAAAGATTCTACCAGTAACCTTAGAAATAACATGTAAAGCAACAACAGAGAAAATAAAACCAACAGCTAAAAATAAAACAACTAATGGATCCACTCTTAAACCATTTGCTTCATCAGTGAAAATCTTTAAAATTGAGTTAGAAGAACCACCAAAACCAGCACTTCTAGTAGAAGTTGGGGTTTGTTTTGCGGCTTTATCCTTAACGGCTTGAGCTTGTCTTCTTTTTTGTAAAGTACGTTGACCACCTGGAGGAGTTGAAGACATTATGTGTTAATTGATTGTATTTGAGTTGTGTTTGCTTTCTTATAAACCAATTGATCAAACTTAACCTTTAAAACATACAAGAGTGAAGATCACTTTAACGCTAAGGTGTTCAATAATAAATTTCAATTAATTGATTTTATTTTGTTTGAAATTTAATTGTGCTGTTTAGTTTTCCTTCCTTCCTTGCCAAATGGAATAATATCATTGCACACGAAACAACGCGTTAATAGAGGGTAAATCCAATTATTATAATATAAAGATATGACACAAATTAGTTGTTGTATAAAACGTTTATCATTAGCTTATTCTTACACAAATATATTTATAAAAATTTATATTTACACAAATTGAATATTCAAATATTCATTCCAGGAATAAGACCTATATTTCTTTTCTATTTTATCCGTAGTTGTTTTTTTTTCTTTCAATGTATTTTTTGGTTGTTATTATTATTCTATTTGGGAACTCCTGGTATCCCATTATTTTTTTTGTTTCGTTAAAAGTCTAGTAACTCAAATTTTATTATATTCTTTGAAATATACTGTTGATACTTGGTAAATGTGGTTGTGGTTGTGCGACTGGATGGACATGATTATGTTGTTCAATAGAGTCATGATGATGTGGTAAACTTGAATGATCATTAGAAGTTTGTCTAGCAGATCTTAATAAAGTGGAATAATCTTGATTTTTCATATTACCACCATTCATTGATACACTTGAGATAGATGATGCAGTATCATTATCTGGTGAAGTTTGTGAAAATGCAGATGGAGAAACTTCTTTTGATGATGAAGTTTGTGATTGTGCAGTGCCTGATCTTTTGGCACCTAATTCAAGATGATCTTTATATTCTTGTTGATTTATTATTGAATCGGATTGATTTAATATTAAAGAACGTTTTGGTGATTGTATTGGTGAGACGTATTCTGGAATTTGTAATTGTGGAGTTGGTGAATTTGAAGATGAAGAGGATTCAACTGCATTTTCATTAGCTTGAGATGTAATATCGTTAACATGTAATGAATTTAATCTTGAACCAATATCAGTTTCACTTCTATTTGGTAATAAAATAGATAATTCAGGTAATGAAAGATTTCTATATTTGTTTTCCAATAACAATTGATCTTCTTGAACCGACCATGGAATGGAATGTTTCTTTGGCATGGAATGAACAGGTTTGTTAACATTTGAACTTGGAATATCAGTGAAACTATAATTATGGTTAAAAAGATGAGTGCTATTGACTGGAACATCTAAGTTAACAGCAGAATTTAAAGCTTGTTTATGTTGATTTGTAGAAGTTGGGCCAGAAATACTACCACTTTTGTGGTTTCTAATAATTGATTCTCTTCTTTGTTTGGAAGTTGGTAATTGATAATTATTGAAGTTGATAGACATAGAATTTGGTGCAGCAATAACAGAAGATCTTCTAGATGAAGAAGTACTAGATGCAGCCGCCAAAGAATATCTTCTTTGATAATTAACAAATGAATTCTTTCTTGATTTAGATGTAGTTAATGTAGTGTTTAAAGCGTTATTGAAAGATTGACTTGCAGAAGTAGGTGAAGTTGGAGCTAAGACAGAAGAACTACGTCTAGATCTAACAAATACTTTTGGAATGAAACCAACATTTTCACTATCATTAGATGTTATAGTACTATTTTGTGAATTTACTGGGGTCATTGCATAAGAAGTTAATGAATGAGAGTAAGATCTTGGTTTAACAAATTTTTTCACAGTTTCATTTTCAGTAATCACATTATTTGGTGAATCCATCATTGGTGGTGCAATAAATGATGATTGGTTTAATGAAATCGACCCGCGAGGTGAGAAAGTTGAATGAGTTGGAGAAGCAGAATTATTACTGTGGATAATATTACTTGTAATACTAGAGTTTCTTCTATTTGAATCAAATGTATGGTTGTTATTATTAGTAGTATGAGTAAAATTCAATGGTGCCAATTGAACAGTATTAGTTGTTGGTGGAGGAAGCATTTGATTTTGTTGTGGGTTAATAATAGGCAATTGAATCTTACTTTCATTCTTTTGAGTTTGTGGTTGATTTTGTTGAATTGATTCTTTTGTCTTTGTTGATTTCTTTTCCATAACACATGGATTTAAAATCTTAATTTCACCTGGAAAGATAGTAACATCCATTAATGCGGTCTTATTGGATTTTAAATTACCAGATTTCAATCTTCTCCATCTAAATTGGCAAGCATTTGGTGTTCTGTTTTCAAAATATTGTGAAATTTCTTTCCAACCCATCTTTTTAATTTCTTTCAAATGACGTAAAAGAATATCATCAATAGGTTCCCATGAGGATGGGTTCTTATTCTTTGTTGAAGTTGACTTGACAACATCTTTTGAAGCAAGTTTATGGGTATCATTACTTATGGATCTTTCCATATTATGTGGTGGTGGTGGTGGTTGTACAATATTTGAAATATTAAAATTATTGGAAGCAGTAACTGTTGAGGTCATATTGTAAATTATGAGTATGAGTCTTTTAAAGAAATTTAATGCAAAAAAAACGTATTGGGTATTAAAATATGCAAATTATATAAAATGAACGGTAAAAAATGAGAGATTGTATGTGTTTGTATAATGTAGTGTTGTAAGTGGTTTTGTTAGTCAAAGATCTATCTTTCAAGATTATACATAATAAAAGATATGAATTGACATAATTATTGATAGAGCAATTTACGTGTATATATAATAAAAAAGATAAGAAAATAGGAACGACCATCTGGAGAAGAGAAAATCGAGCAACCATCCATTCATTCATCGGCGGTGACAAAAGATAATGGGGAAACAAGAGAGAGAGAAAAAAAATAAAAGAGATGAGGTGGTGGGTTTCTATTGTGTGTTGTAAATTATTATTTACTGCATATTGGGAAAATTCGATTGAGTGTTGGTCATTGGGAATTGGTTGCAAATCTTGAAACCCAGTGGTTATTTTGTTGCTAATTACCCTCGGAGATCCCACATTTGAGTATTGTAATTACTATCGATACCATAGTAAATTTTATTTAATGTGAAAGCAACCACAGTGGGAATTTGGAAATTTACAGAGAGATCTAAGAAAAATACCCCATTTTTAAGGCAAATCTTTTTGTTGCGGTCTGAAAGGAAAGAAAAATAAAAAAAATTTACAACGGGCCATCACCAGAGACCCCACTATGTCCCAAAGAGGGAATGGCGCAGGGGGAAGCACGTCAGGACAATAATAATGTATTGTGTTTTTAAGAAGATAATAGCGATGAGTTAATTAGGATTTGTATTGTGTATCTCAAAGGAAACAAAACACGAAAATAAAAACACGCAAATTTAAGTCAAACACAATAGAGCCACCCGGACATAGCCGAGGACATTGTCCTTTTCTCCTTTTTCACTTTTTTTACTATTGTTTAGTTTTTTTTATTATCTTTCCATTATGAGAAAATTTTACAATAGGCTGCAACGGGAAATCTCAGGAGAAGTATTATGCTACCCAATGTGGAAAGTGGGGTCCCACTGTTTTCTTAAATAGTATCCTATTGTTTCAGATAGACATGAGATTAAATAAGAGTCAAATTGATAAGATATTACTAGTACATAGATGATAAAAGATAAACGATAACCAGATATTGATAAGAAATGAAACGATTGAATTATACAGGAGAGGTAAAAATGGGATGCTCGTCAAGAAAAGAATTCACAAATGGAAAAGAAGTCGAGGAGAGAGTGTATGTCAAAAACCTGGAAGAATTTTGACATTGTTATTCTATAATAAGCCTAATTAAGTAACCTTCACTATAAATAAATTTCTTGGGGATTTTCTTTATTCCAATTTCGAACCGGATGAAAAAACCTAAAGTTCTCTTTATAACCGAAGAATTCTATCCCATATTGTATTAATTCACTATATATAAGACAAAAAATTATTATCTTGGATTAACTTTGGTCGTGATGCATGATATTGTCCAGGATAATAAATTCATTAGAGAGGGAGGGGGTTACATATTCTTTTATGTTCTTTTTCTATTAATTTTATTCAGTATTATAACTTCTATATAATAAAAGACATGTGTTTTTTTAAGATTTAGTTTCCACATTAATTAAATTGAAAATCTTAATTTAAACTTGTTATTCTTGTTTGTTTGCGGCTGACCTTCATTAATCTTTTGTTTATAATTATTAGTATTGTCTTATATTTTTATTATGTTATGTTATTATGTTTTTTCATATAAATAAAATCAGCTGATTTTTTTCTATTTTAATTGCAACAAACTTGTTTAGGCCTTAATTACTAACCGTCCCAATATGGAAACGTAGCCACAAGGAGACCAAGAGTAATCAACTAATTAAGAAATTATTAATTCATTTATTCGAATAGCCATTTAGATCCGTCACTGTGTTTTTTTTTTAATATTTAAATTTAGGTATATGAATAAATAAATATTCTAAATTAATAATTTCATATTACTTCTTTGATATCATATCTTATGATGTTGGAAATGATCTTCAATGTACGATTTGCAAGTATAGTTCCTTTCTCCCTTCACACTATTCTAACTTATCAATTCCTGTTTTTGCTTATTTTCTTGTTTATTTTATTCCTTCCATTTGACGTATTCTTCACTACATAATTTGATTCTATATGATTGATGTTTTTTAATATCGTCTCCTTTTTGGGATGGAGGAAATCAGCTTCCTCTTACCTTAGTTAAGGCCATTGAAACCTTACATTCGGGTTTGATTTAATAATTACCATGCCAAGTTCCTATTTATCTTGTTACAATAGTAGTAATACTAGTAGTAGTAGTATAGTATAGTATTATTTTAAATTATTATAAAGAGTAATAGTGTATATATCTGGGCATTAAATAAAAAAAAAGATTAACAGTAATAGTGAAATGAGAGAGAGAGAAAATATATGATGAATAAGTAGTAGTAATAAAAAATGGTATGTTTAGTGCTTCTTGTTGTTGTCTTTGAAATTAATTATAATACAAATTGATCATTATTTTTCTTCCTCTTCAGCGTCTTCCTTAGCAGTGACATTTTCAACTTTTTTCTCTTCTTCAGCGTCTTCAACATCATCGACTAATGAAACTTGACCACCTTCAGCGGCAACTTTCTTGAAAGAGGCTAACATATCAGATAAATTACCAGTAATATATGTATTATTATCAGCCCCAGTGGTTAAAGAAATACCATTACCTAAAAAGGCTTCAATTGGATAAGCACCTAATGCAGTACCGGCAAGACCAGCATTAGTTCTTTTCTTTTTAGCATCTTCATTATTTTCATCAGCATCAGTGTCATCAACCTCCATAGAATCATCTTCAAGATCATCATCATCAATTCTAGAAGTGACTTCTTGATGGAATCTTTCTTGTGGCTTCTTAGTGGTAATATCGAATATAGTCTTATCGTCTTTAAATTCATAATAATTATATATAACTTTTCTTTTCAATTCAAATGATATTGGACGATCATAATTCTTAGCCCTTATTCTATCAAACCATTGTGAAATATTTTCACCATCTTTTAATAATGCTACAATAGTAATACTCATATTATCACAACCAATACCTGTACCTTCAGTGGTTGGTGAACAACAAACATCAATTATACGAGAGGAAATTTCATTTAATGTCATGTCACCCTTTTTAATACCATAATGAATCAAATCAACACATTCTTGAGATGTTAAGCAATCCCAAATACCATCACATGCTAAGATAACAAATTCATCATCGTCATAATTTAATTTATGTTGAATAATATCAGGTACACATGTAACAATTTGTTCATATGGACCTAGAGTATCATTTGATTTAAATTCAAAATCACCAATGGCACGAGATAAAGCTAAATTACCATTAACACGATCCATTTCAACAAACCCATCAGCAGCAATAATACGTGATTTTTCTGAAGCTAAAGTTGGTTTATGATCATATGATAAAGCTTTAGCAATACCACCAGTAGATAAAACACTTCTACTATCACCAGAATTACCACAAATTAATATTTTTTGTAATTGTGAAATTAAAACTGCAGTAGCAGTACACCCACTATGATCATTTTTCAAAATTGGATCTTTTAATAATTCTTCATCAGTGGCTAAGAAGGTATCAATTAAAGCTTGAGATAAATTACCATCTTGGAATGATTTTTGTTCTTTTAAAATTGAAGCCACTTTATCACCAGCAAATTGTGCAACACCAGCACCACCATGACCATCAAAGATTGTATAAAATGCGATATGATCTTTATCTTTAACAGACATAACATTTGGTTCAACGATATGTGAATCTTCCATTGACATTCTCCAACCTTGCATGGCACAAAGACCGAATGCAGTTAAGATATCTTCACCGGAATGATGTTCTTTGTCGATAACTGGATTAGAAAGAATTTGACCCATTATTTATTTAATTTTTTGTCTGTGTGTGTATATGTATATTAATGTGGACCCTTATCAAAATTAGTCTATATTTACAATATGAATGTATTAAAAACCGTTAATTAGATTTTGAATAATAATAATAATAGTAATATTTAAAGGAGTGGAATATTTGGTCTTTTTTATTCAGATCTTCTTGTAATTCAATTCAAACAGGTTTATCTGTTTTTCTGATTTATTTACTTTGTGATTTCTTAATGAATTGTTCCTCTTGGAAAACGAATAAAATATATTGAAATCTCTGTTTTAATTGTAAACTGATCCTTTGTCCAACTGTAAAATATATCTTAATACAAACTAAAGACAATTTTAACAGATCAAACAATATAGTACTTATCCACCCATAATAATACTAATAATAATAATAATAATAATAATGAATTGCGTCTATCACAAATTAAATTTCAAGTTTGTGTTTTCTTCAAAAACTTTTCGACCATTTTATCATTGGCCACGACACCACTAAATAATTGAAAAATTTCAAAATTTTGACTCATTGAAAGTTTGATGAAATTATCAAATTTAATTATATTATAGTAGTGGATTAACTGATGAGTAGTATATTTTAAATGTCAATAAAGAACAAGTATATATTACAAGATATCTTGATAGTTCGTTTCGTGATATACTTTATTTCAGAGTTGTTTTTTTTTCTTCAAATTCTGTTTTACATTCAGTATTTAAACTACCGTATCGGTTGATAAAAGAAATATACAACTACAAGAAAAGTTATAGATTATTATACCCTTTTTAAGCATAAATCATTCATTAAAAAAAAAAAAATATGACTGCTACTATTAAGATCCAACCAGATTTGGATACCGTCAAACAATTGGTCGAAGAAAATAATGACTCTTCAATTAATATGTATCCAGTTTATTCATTCTTACCTGCATTAGATTTGACACCACATGTAGCTTATTTAAAATTAGCTAATTTAAATGATGAAAATAGACATGAATCATTTCTTTTAGAAAGTGCTAACACTAATATGGAATTAGATCGTTATTCATTCATTGGTATTAAACCAAGAAAAATTATTAAGACTGGTCCAAATGAAGGTATTGAATGTGATCCATTAAATCTTTTAGAAGAAGAAATGAATAAATGTAAATTGGCTACAAATATTCCAGGTTTACCAAAACTAAGTGGTGGTGCTATTGGTTATATTTCATACGATTGTGTTCGTTATTTTGAACCAAAGACCGCTAGACCATTAAAGGATGTCTTAAAAGTTCCAGAAGCTTATTTAATGTTATGTGATACTATCATTGCTTTTGATCATTTCTTTCAAAGATTTCAAATTGTTCATAACATTAATTTAAAGGAAACTTCTCTAGAGGATGGTTATACTAAAGCCACTGAAATTATTTCAAAGATCGTTAATACTTTAAATGATAATTCTAAACCAATTCCATATCCAGAACAACCACCAATTCAATTAAATCAAACTTTCACTTCTAATATTGGTGAAGAAGGTTATGAAAGTCATGTTCGTGCTTTAAAAGATCATATTAAGAAGGGTGATGTCATTCAAGGTGTCCCATCTCAAAGAGTCGCTAGACCAACTTCATTACATCCATTCAATATTTATCGTCATTTACGTACTGTGAATCCATCTCCATATCTTTTCTATATTGATTGTCTTGATTTCCAAATCATTGGTGCTTCTCCAGAATTATTAGTTAAATCAAGTAATAAAAATGTCGTCATTACACATCCAATTGCTGGTACCATTAAACGTGGTAAGACCCCAGAAGAAGATGATGAATTAGCTAATGAATTATCAAGTTCTTTGAAAGATCGTGCTGAACATGTTATGCTTGTAGATTTGGCACGTAATGATATTAACAGAGTTTGTGATCCATTAACTACAAATGTTGATAAATTATTAACTGTTCAGAGATTTTCTCATGTTCAACATTTAGTGTCACAAGTATCTGGTGTCTTAAGATCTGATAAGACTAGATTCGATGCTTTCAGATCTATTTTCCCAGCTGGTACCGTCTCTGGTGCTCCAAAGGTTAAAGCTATGGAGATTATTGGGGAATTAGAAGGTGAAAGAAGAGGTGTATATGCGGGTGCTGTTGGTAATTGGTCTTATGATGGTAAGACTATGGATACCTGTATTGCATTAAGAACCATGGTTTATAAGAATGGTATTGCCTACTTACAAGCTGGTGGTGGTATTGTGTTTGACTCTGATGAACATGATGAATATGTTGAAACCATGAATAAAATGTTAGCCAATCATGCTACAATTGTTCAAGCAGAAGAAGCTTGGGCCTCTAAAGTTGGTAGCATATAAGTCATGTAAATAATTTTTTATAAAAGAAAAGTATTTTATATAGATAATATTTGTTTACTCATTTGTATATGATAATAAAGACCATTAATGTTACAGGGTTAGTCTGATAAAATTTTTAATATTTAAATATCAATGCAATACAGCAAGTTTTGATAAAAGAAGAAAGAAAAGAAAAAAATAAGATTTGGAACGAATGTTGAATGCGTTAAAGTAATATACACGAATAAAGTATTTAGAATGCAGAATAAAATCAAAAGCAAAAATATATATAAACCACCCGATGTTGAATCAGAAAGAATTGTAGATAAAAGAAAAGAAGATAAATCATAAGATCTTCTTCACTTATATCAACAACCTTTCTTTTTAGCAGCACGTTAATAATTAGATAATTGAAAGAGAGAGTGATAGAAAAAGATAAGAATAAAAACTGTGAAAAATTACCAATTAAGTTGATTATTTTTGGTATTTAGCACGGTAGTTCTTAGCAGCAGCAACCATGTTGGTTAAAGAAGCTCTAGTTTCTTCCCAACCTCTAGTCTTTAAACCACAATCTGGGTTGACCCAGAACTTTTCAGCTGGATAAGTCTTTAAGATGTTTTCAATCTTAGTGTTGAATTCTTCTAAAGATGGAACTCTTGGGGAGTGAATATCGAATAAACCGAAACCTAAATGGTTTGGATAGTCACGGAATTCAGCAATGTAGTTAGCATCATCCTTCTTGGAGAATTCAATAGAAACAACATCAGCATCTAAAGCCTTAATATGCTTTGGATCTAAATCTGAGTAACAGAAATGAGAGTGAATTTGAGTATCATTTTCAACACCAGAGGTAGCAATTCTGAAAGCTTCAGCAGCCCAGACAGTGTAAGCAGCTCTTTCTTCACCTTCTCTTAATGGTAAACCTTCTCTTAAAGCAGGTTCATCGACTTGAATGATCTTAACACCGGCAGCTTCTAAATCATTAACTTCATCTCTTAAAGCTAAAGCTAATTGGTAAGCTTGGGTCTTTTGGTCAACATCATCTCTTGGGAAAGACCATCTTAAACAAGTAATTGGACCAGTTAACATCCCCTTAACAGCCTTCTTGGTTAAAGATTGAGCATAAACAGATTCCTTGACAGACATTGGCTTTGGTCTGGATAAATCACCAACAATAATAGGTGGTCTAACATATCTGGAACCGTAAGATTGAACCCAACCGTTAGAAGTGAAAGCGTAACCCTTGATTTGTTCACCGAAGTATTGAACCATATCGTTTCTTTCTGGTTCACCATGGACTAAGACATCTAAATCAATTTCTTCTTGGAATCTAATGACCTTTTCAATTTCAGCGTTAATGAATTGTTCATATTCTTCAGCAGAAATAGTACCCTTGACGAACTTGTTTCTGTTGATTCTAATATCTTTAGTTTGAGGGAAAGAACCAATAGTAGTAGTTGGGAATAATGGGAAGTTGAACTTCTTTTGTTGAGCAGCTAATCTGGTAGCGAATGGAGCAGCTCTGGTGGCCATCTTATCATCAATAGCGGCCATTCTAGCTTGAACAGCTGGATCGTTAATCAAAGCAGAGTTAGATCTAGCGTTAATAGAAGCAGCGTTAGCAGTTAAAGCAGCGGCAACATCAGCACCAGAAACGTTCTTAGCAATGGTAACAACTTCACCTAATTTTTGAGTAGCAAAAGAGAAGTAACCCTTTAATTCAGCATCTAATTTCTTTTCATTTTCTAAATCAACTGGAGTATGTAATAAAGAAGAAGAAGTAGCGACAACAACTCTGTCTTGACCGAACTTGGCAACAGCCTTGTTAACAAATTCAGAAGATTTGGCAAAATCATTCTTCCAAATGTTTCTACCGTTAACGATACCGAAGGATAAGACTTGGTCATCACCAACAATAGCAGAAACTTGTTCGAATTGTTCTGGAGCTCTAACAAAATCGAAATGGTAACCAGAAACTGGTAAACCCTTAATAGCATCTAAGTTTGGAACAACAGTACCGAAATAAGAAGCTAAAGTAATTTTTGGTAAACCGGCTTCTTGACCTAACTTGGTGTAAGCAGTCTTGAAAGCAGCTTGGACGTTTTGTGGTAAATCTAAAACTAAGACTGGTTCATCAATTTGAACTTCAGTGGCACCAGCAGCGGCCAATTTCTTTAAGATTTCAACATAAGCAGGTAATAATTTTTCTAATAAAGATAATGGATCTAAATCTAAAGAATCTTTGTCAGCCTTACCTAAATGTAAGAAAGAAACTGGACCAACTAAAACTGGTCTAGTTTGAATACCTAAAGCTTTAGCTTCTAAGAATTCATCAACTGGCTTTTGACCATTTAATTTGAAGGAAGTAGAATGGGAGAAAGTTGGTCTAACGTAATGGTAGTTAGAATCGAACCATTTAACCATTTCTAAAGCAGTAACATCAACAGCCTTTTGAGTTTCAGTGGCTTTTCTTTGTAAACCTCTACCCATAGCGAAGAAAGTATCAATTAAAGGTAAATCGTATTTAGCATAACGGTCTGGAATAACATTGAATAAGACTTCTAAATCTAAGACTTGATCGTAGAAAGAGAAATCATTGGATGGGATAATGTCAACACCAGCATCCTTTTGTAATTTCCAGTTAGCGGCTCTGATATCTTTACCGACTTTGAATAATTCATCGACGGTAATTTTACCATTCCAGTAAGCTTCAGTAGCTTTTTTCAATTCTCTGTTTGGACCAATTCTTGGGAAACCTAAGACAGCAGACTTAACCATTTTTTATTATATATGAGTTTGTAGTTGTTGTTGATTTTTTAGGAAGGGGATAAAAGATAAAATAATTTTTAAATAAAGAAAGTGTTAAAGATAAGAACAAGAAATAAATCGATGAGATGTCCTTTATATATTTGAAGATTATGAAAAAAAATGTGATGAAAAATTGCAAGGTATCTATCGATCGTTAATTGAAATATCCAAATGTTGAATATCTGAATGAAAAATCAACTCTCACATTAGAGTATTACCACAATTTTCCCACTTTCTTTAAACGTTATTATGTGAATTCCGAATAAAAATAATATGAATATAGTAACAAAAAATGAAATAAAATAAAGGAATATAATAGAAATTTTAACGAGTCATCATTCAATTATATTTCAAACACACTATAAAGAATTGGGGGAAATAAAGAGAGTAAATTAGGGTAAAGATTACTCATAATAAAATTCAAATTCAAGTTATGCATAATACTGGGTCACAAAACTATAATTATTGTGTGAACAAAAGTGTGTAAATAAAAACTGCGTAAAAAAAAATATTATTATTGGGGGAGGGAAGGGTGATTTACAGCGTTACAGGGTGCGACCAGTCGTTAGGGTTGGCCATGTTATCACCAGTAGTATCGTGATCGAGTATGGAGGTTTCATGGTTCAACTAGACCATATAATGGAACGAATTTGCTACGAATTTGTTAACATTTTACTATGCGATCAGCTTAGAATTTATTTTTATTGCTCCGTTCCCGGCCTGGGAGGCTATCCCAAAGAGAATATTTGAGACATTGACTCCGATTACTATGAGATTTCTACACTGCACTGACTCATTAGACTTCTCCCAGGTAGCTTTTCAGTGCTTGAACTCTCAGTCTGTTTTTCTTTGGTGGTTGTAGAATACACTGTGAATTTCACACAGTTAAGACAAAAATTCAAACTGTGTGAAATTAATTGTGATAATATCACATGGTTATTTATGTAAACTGTGGAATAAATTTAGCCGGAAAACCCTGACTGGAATATATGCCCTTAAATGTTACAGTTTTAACAAGACCCGATGATAAGTCAATTGAAGTTATAGGGTTGAAATATTCATAAATTTTTGGATCAATTTCAAGATTGAATTAAACGTAAATGGATAACTGTTTTGGGAATATAATATTCACAAAAGTACAGGATAAGCAACAACAACAACAGTAGCAACAAATCAATTATGCCTAAACGATCACCATTAGCTAAAGAATATCAGAAGGAATTGTCAAAATATGACGAATATATGAGACAGATTGTAGGACTAGAAAAGATTTCTACTACTTTACTTCGAAAGATATCAAGTACCATACGTATATTGGAAGATATGGAACATGATGAATTGATCCAATCAATTATAAGAGAATCAAACGAAGATCCAATGGGATATATTCCACCAATGTTATCTGATAATGCAATTCGATTTGTACCGGGAATTGAAAAATATAATAAAATGATAATAGATATTTGTAATCAATCAAATAATACAAATAATGAATTTGAATTAATGCCTCCTGATATTCAAGATAGTTATAAATTTACTACAGATACTCCTATGTTACATAAAGATTTAGAAGAACCAAAATAATGAAAATAATTTATTCATATAATAAAGTATATACCTAGATAACAACTACACTTTAATTAAATTTGTACCATTAACTAAATTTTCAGCACAATCTCTCTCATTTAATAATGCATCTAAATTATAATTTATAATCTTACTCTTAGAATCACGTACTAATGTATTACTATCAACATAAAATTCTAATGTTTCATCTTTATATTCTCGTCTATTACTCCATTGTCTTTCTTTAAATGATAAAAATTCATCTAATTTTAATGGTAATACAACTCCCATAGGTTTACCCATAACATTTAATGTACAATTCCAACCTAATTCATCTAAGATTTCACAACCCTCACGAGTCTTACTAATAAGTCCTAATGCGAAAAATGCTGTAAATTTAATACTAGTAATATTTGCATCATATGCAATACGAACAATATCCTCAACAGTAGAATAATTATCTAATAACGATATCCCTAAAACTGTAGATCCAATATATCCATTGCACCATAACATACTTTTAATTTCAATGGGATCAATTTCATCAATATTTTCATCTTCTTTATCTAATATGGAAACATATCTTTTCAAAATATTAACACCTTTTAATAAATCACCAGATTGACTCAATAATGATATACCACCTTCCGTCTTAGCTAAACTTTCATAAAAATGTAGTGGTAATTTATCACCAACATCATATTTTTTTGATCCATATATTGATAATGAAGATTGGCCACTTGATAAGAACTGCTCCATTCTAATCACATATTCTCTATTTTTATTCATGATCCATGATCTTCTTTCTTGTTCTACAAAATTAATTTCATTTAGTAATTTAAATCCAAATGGTTTACTTAATAATTCAAATAAAATTGGAGATCTGATGAAAACCATTTGATTCAAAAATGTCTTAATGGAAAGTTTTGATTCACTTGAAGTACCACTATTTAAAATGTATTCATACAAAGCTTTATCTGCTAAAGCAACCACATCGGGACAAAGATCATATAATTGTCTTGTTAATAATTCAAGTTTAAATTTTTGTAATCTTGTCACTATACCTGCATCATAATTAACATTATTATTGTTTTTAGTCAATTCATTTAATCTATTCCCCACATATTTTGTAGTTCTAATTCTCAAAGTCTCTTGAGAGGCAGTTAATGCTTTACCGATAATAGTTCTACAATGAATAGAATAAACTAGATTTAATTCTGGTAAAGTTAACATAAGGAATTTTGTACCAATATGGGATCCAGGTTGAAACATCTTGTAAATTACAGTGAAAAAATTCCATCTTGTCAAAAGTTTAATACCATTTAATGTTTCTGTTAATACACCTACAAACTTAAAATAACCATCCACAATCTTAGTCTTTAATGTTGTTTCACTAAAAATGTTATCATGAACATTACCTTCCATAGCACGATATAATAAAGAAGCTAATTGTGGAATAATCTTTGTATCTTCGGTAATGATCCTCATACCTTCGGGATTTGTAGTTAACATCTTGAAAAATTTGCAACCAACTTGAATATATCTTTGGGATAATCTACTTCCCTTGTCAACATTCGAAAATCTTAATCTTAATGGTCTGTAGAAAACTAATAATCTTCTAATAAATTTGGTGGAGCGAGCTAATTCTTCTAATTGTCTCTTATTCATTAATGGACCTTCTAACAATTCTTGGATTATATTCCAGTTCCATTGGGAAAAATCTTTAGTTTGTAACACTTTACTATCAAATACCATTTTTCTAAACCTTATATCGTCCACTGTAGTAACTAAAGAATTGTCCTTAATTGTCTTTGTATATTTTCTAAACTGCTCTTTAATATCAATATCACTCATACCCATAGTGTTACGGTTACGGTTTAAATTATTAACCACTTTACTAAAATGGAATATTTCTTGATTCTTAGCTAAATCAGCATTTTGTGTCTTTTGTAAAACCGGTACAGAACCTTTATTCAATAGATTCATTTTTAAATTTAAATATTCACTTAATAAAAATCTAGCTTTCATTAACATTGCATTATGGGATTCTTCTTTTAAATTATAATTTATTAATTCAGTAATGTGGTCTTCAAATTCACAAATATCTAAAGCCTCAATAATCAGTGCTAAAAATTGATTGCTTGGAATTGAATCTTTGTAAAGTTTGGATGGTTTAGGTTTAAGCATTGTATTTCTTGTTCTTCCTTTCAATGATAATGGTTTGATGGTTAAAATATCAAGAAACATATCAATTAAATAATGGGCACATAACGGGACTTGGAAAAATATCAATAATTCTTTTATTGGTTTGAAATTGTTCATACAATACAGCATGAACCCAGCATAATTTTTCAAGGCTCTTGTAATCAAGATTGTAATAAATTGTAATTTTTCAATGTTTAAAGTCTTTTTTGTATTCATATCTGAGAAGACTGCAGAAAGAACTGCAATATCAAAATCTTTAATATAATATTTTCTGGTTCTTGGATTTTCCATTAAATTTAAAATGGAATCTTCAATAATTGATGATAACTCAAATGACGAGCATTCTTGTAATAGTTTACTTAGCACATGGATCCCTTGACATTCATTAACAATTTTCGGAGTTTTCACACATAATTCTAACAAGGTTTCAACTTCAGTAATTCTTAAAATATCAGTATTCTTCTCAATACAATTTATCAGTATTTGTAAAATATCTGCAGTAATTCCGTCTTCATAGTCGGACATTCTTCGAATTAATTTCAATGCTTGTTCTCGTTCAATTTGGTATTTTTCATCTTTATCGAGTGATTTATCCATAAACTTGTCAATTCCCATATCTATTAAAGTTTTGATGAATTCTTCGCCATTAATCAAATAACGACAAATTCTGTAAGTGGCTGCGCTTATAAGACTATCGTCACGAGTAAACAGAGATTCGATAGTCTTCATAAAGGATGTCAATACCAAATCTTTCCGAAGTTCAGGATGGTCTTTCAAGACTTCAATCAGACTGTTTGCCTTATTTAAAATAAACTCTTCAGACACATCGCTTTCTTGCAGACTTTCCATATAGTCACTAATATACCAGGTTGCACTTTCAATAGCGGCTGCCTCTGATTTATCTTTTATCGTATATTGACTTAGATCACTCTTTTCGTCACTATGACTATCATCGAATGAACTGTTATCAAAGTATGCTTCTTTGGGATGTGATTTCTTAGGAGTCAGAAAAACATCTGAATCATTTTTTGTAGATGTTGTATCAGAAGAAGCTCTGATATTTAGATCTAACAAATTTATCCTCTTAGCTTCAGTATGTGGTGAATAATCATCCATATCAGGAAAGTTGATCAAGTCTGGAGTTCTGTTACTAGAGTTAGTTCTGATTTTTCTAACAACTCTAAAACTACTATTTGGACTATGATTAGAGGACACTTCAAAGCTAGACTCATCATCAGACTCATCTAAAGAATTCACTGAAGTGTAATTTGTTTTTATCATCTGGTATTGGGTTTTCAATTTGTCTAATTGTTTCTCTAATTTCTTAAGATTCATATCAATTTCTCTGATTTGAGTATTAGTCTTAATTCTTTGAGAATGTTTTTGTAAATGTTCTGTGGAATAGGTGCCGCTAAATATCCCAGTTTCAGATGTGTTCTTTTTTCTTTCAGTGTCAAGTTTTTTGCTTCGAAGTGCTTCTAACTCTTGCTCCACTTGTTCAATCTCTAACTTTAAATTTTGTCGACTTTTCGTTATACTGGTCTTTGGAAACCCAGCTAAAAGAGGGCTGGTTGGGGACGTAATACTTAAATTTGGTGTTGCTGTATTACTTGGATCATTTCTTCGGGTTCTAACGAATGAAGTAGAAAGGACTAGATTATTTTTATTAGGAATATTATTAGTTGGTGATGTGAGGGTAGTATTGTTACTGTTGGAAGATGTATCATATATAGATTTTCTAATAGTACTAGCATTGTAATGATGTGCTGTTGGGCTAATTGGTTGTGGAATTTTTCTCTCCAGCGATTTATTTTCTTCACTCATATTTGAAGGTTGTCTTACGGTATTTTAGTTACAATTCCAAACTTATTTCAAATAACGCCTGAAAAAGAAGTAATATATAGAGAGTCAATATTATATATGAGTGTATTGGCAGGTATATAAGCAGTTGTGATTATTATCCGGTGTCTGTTATTCAATTAACTTGAGTTTCTTATGGTATCGATCATACTATCAATAATTTCAATTCAAATTTCTATATCAAAAACAAAAAAAATCAATTGTTTAAAAGATTCTAATGAATATATTAAGAGGAGTTTGAATAAAAATTATAAATTGTAATGTATCTAGCTATATGATCCAAACAAGAGGCTCTTCTATGGTACTTATTTACTTGGAGAAGGATTGAACCACAATTACTTGAACTATTTGGAAACTGTATAACTTGAGATAATGGATGGGTTGAGATTGGAGATGGCTCACGCAATAATAAGTAAACAGTAATAATCTGTCATATCTTGATATCTCCAACATTTTTATATCATTTTCAATGGTATTCGTAGGAATCGTCATACTAACAACATCGGTCAGATATAAATGTATCTTTAACTAATGAATATGAGATACATAGAACTCATATTTCAAACAGTAAGGTGTAATAAACTTTCATTTAACGTTCCCATTTATATTATGAACCTCTAATGTGCATGTTTATTCGGAATTTGGTTTGGGTATTTCTTGGGAAATGAATGTAATGATACTTGTTAAAATTTTGTTTTGATAAGGCAGTGTTTTCTATGAACATATAGAGGTTAGTTTAAATCTATTTTTTCTAATGAGGGTCATCCTTCATAAACAGACGTTTTACTTGTTATGAAGATATCAACTAAGCAGACGGTCGAAAGGTATAAAATTAAATTTCAATTTGATATTGTTAAACAGGTACAACTATTTTTCCTAAATGTGATTTAGAAGACTCCGGCATAGATTGTGGCACCCTCAATGATGATATAACTATCATTTGATTATGTTAATGGGTGGGTGTTGAATATTGGACAAATTAAAGGTTTGTAATTCTGTTTTATCAAATTTTGTTACCTCCTTCATTGTATTGTACGATATTGTTGAAGTTATATTATTGAGTGTGGCGTAATACACCTCAGTCATTTATTTGTTCTCTTCAATATATTTTAAGTGGTTGTTAACTTGTAATTTATCTATCTATATTTACATGTTTTGTTAGTGAAGAATATATAATTATAAGTTGAATATTATTTCTCTTTGAAAGAATCCCATAATTCTGATAAACTTTGGTCCTTTTCCTGAGCTAATAACTCTTCTTGTTGAAGTTGATTATTCTTATTTAATGGCTTGAGTAAATTTCTAAATCCTTGTGAAAATTCATCAATTGTATCTATATCATTAACCCAACATGTTCCAAAAAGAGCCATTGAAAACAAACCTGTGGAGAGACCAGATGATAAAGTTATTGCTTTAGATCCCAACGTATCAATCTTATTGATACGTACCCTTATATTTGATTGAAATGCAGTTGGCTTATCTGAGTTTAAATTTAATAATAAAGAGATGTTAGTATAACGGTTGATCATTTTTTAGTAATGGGTTTGTAGTGTACATACATTTTAAAGAGAATAAAGTTTTGTGAGTCCACTTCGCAAAAAATAGAGATACCGCTGAAGCACTTAAAAACCTTAAAAATTCTCTATGCCTTCTATATTGGTCACCTTGTAGCATTATTAAGAAATATAACGGGGTATATGAATACAATAATTGTATTACTTATTCACTTCGATGTTTTGTAATGTTAACCCTTGTTAAATCAAAATTTCCTATTTCGTTATTATCGTTTTTTTTAATTAAAGGTTGAAATTTAATGTTAAAAGGTACATGTTAAAATATAGATGAATATATATTTGAAGGTTAAATATATATAGTGATTTGCAAATTTTTGTTAATTGAGATATCGATTATGTTTTAATCTTGTCTCATCTTTAAGTTTCTTTTGATGACTTTATCCTTCTTTATGATATACACAACTGCCCCCCAACCGGATAAAGCATCACGATCAGCAGCATTTAATAGAGCCTGACTTATAGTTTCAAATAAGTCTTCAGCCTCTAAATTCGGTTCATATAGCGATTCACACATACCAAATAATTGATCAGATGCGGTACCACTCACTATGAAATCTTTAGCTTCATCGACACAACCAATTAAATCGAAACCGGCAATATATGGTTTACCAGTCTTTGAATTTATACCAGCAACAACAGGACCTACAAAATATGGACCAAATCTTTTTTGATATAATGTTGTAGAAACTAATTGTGTAAAAGTTTCCGGTTCAATTGGTCTATCTTCTTTTAGTTTATATATGTTTGTCTTATAACGGAAAACTTGATTAAGAGTAATAACATCAGAAGCTAAACCTGTTATCCCTAAAAAGACATGACCAAAATTAGAAATCTTTTCAAAATTATTTGATACACCAAGAGATTGGTTCCCTAGACGTAAATCTGATGCAATGGCTACACAATCTTTACCAGCCATGGCAAGAACAATACCACCATTAATAGAACTTGGGTCAGACATTATTTATTTGTTTTGTTTCAATTTTATGTGAATAGTATGTGGAATAAAAGTGGAAATCAATATATGAAAAAAACACCGATTGGATGGATTTAATATCTCTACTGTATATATCTAGTTATGTCAAAACGTTTAACTTTACTTAAACTTTATAGTTAAGTCCCTACTTAACGATTCAATCTTTGTTTTCAATATTTCAAATTTAGTGGCAAATTTCATTAAAAAGAATAAGGTCAAAAACAGGGTAACTTTTTTAAAGCAAAAATTTTGGAGATAAAAAGTCGATTTCCATTTTAATGTACAGTTTCCAATTTAGGAAGTAACCACTTCTTTTGGGTAAATCATACCCGTTTAGGAAACATAGATCAGAAATGGAATTCCCTTTCCGAGTAATTTCCTAATACGGTAATTTACTGTTGTCATTTCCAAATTTTCTTGTTAATCTTTTTTTTTTTATTTAGGCGTCAGTTCTTTTAAAATGTATAAATAGAAACGCGAAACTGGGTTATTTTCAATTATATTCTTTTTACGCGTTACTTTACTCTTGCCACAGGATCTTTCAAATTACATACTTCCCAGAAGTGGAGGGTAAAAAAAATATTAAGTTAAACCAAATACACAATACAAACATGAGTCAAGTGGACCAGATACCAGTCACCGATCCATCTACATCGTTGATGTCAACAGCTCCAAATGAACAAGATCAACAATTATTTGTTGATCCAAATGGTAATAATATTATTAATGATGATCATGGATCACATCTTGCTGAAACACAACAATCATTAAATGGTACACAAGATCAAATTAGTCAACAACATCCTGAATTATATGATACTGTGGAGGATCAAGGTGAAGATGATGTGGCTTTAGTGTCATTTGTTCCATTGGAAAAATTACAAGTTAATGGTATTACTACTACAGATTTGAAAAAATTAAGAGAAAGTGGTCTTCATACTGCAGAAGCTGTTGCTTATGCACCAAGAAAGGCTCTTTTAGAAATTAAAGGTATTTCTGAAGCTAAAGCTGACAAATTATTAAATGAAGCAGCAAGATTAGTTCCAATGGGGTTTGTTACTGCGGCAGATTTCCATATGAGAAGATCAGAAATGATTTGTCTTACTACGGGGTCCAAAAATTTAGATACATTACTTGGTGGTGGTGTTGAGACTGGTTCAATTACTGAATTATTTGGTGAATTTAGAACAGGTAAATCGCAATTATGTCATACTTTAGCAGTTACATGTCAAATTCCATTAGATATGGGTGGTGGTGAAGGTAAATGTCTTTATATTGATACAGAAGGTACATTTAGACCCGTTAGATTAGTCTCAATTGCTCAAAGATTTGGTTTAGATCCTGATGATGCACTAAATAATGTTGCATATGCTCGTGCATATAATGCTGATCATCAATTAAGATTATTAGACGCAGCAGCTCAGATGATGAGTGAATCAAGATTTTCTTTAATTATTGTTGATTCTGTTATGGCTTTATATAGAACAGATTTTTCAGGTCGTGGTGAATTAAGTGCTAGACAAATGCATTTAGCTAAATTTATGAGAGCATTACAAAGATTAGCAGATCAATTTGGTGTCGCTGTGGTGGTAACAAATCAAGTTGTTGCCCAAGTTGATGGTGGTATGAGTTTTAATCCCGATCCCAAGAAACCAATTGGTGGTAATATTATGGCACATTCTTCCACGACAAGATTAGGTTTTAAGAAAGGTCGTGGATGTCAAAGATATTGTAAAGTTGTTGATTCACCATGTTTACCTGAGGCAGAATGTGTATTTGCCATTTATGAAGATGGTGTTGGTGATCCAAGAGAAGAAGATGAGTAGATTATATTGAATCTACTCTTCTTAATAATAATACAAACTTTGCATACCCACATACACATATCTATATTATATATTATACCATGCTTATCACATATATATATTCACTCAACGTATCAAATAAATAATTTAAAATCTCACAAACCAGGGCATCGCCGGGGAATCGAACAGAATCCAAAGTAGAATTTATAAAAAGATAATTATCTGTAAACAATTGCCCACCAAAGAAAATCAGAGAACAATAGCTAAATATACCCTATTTCTATTGTTATATTTGTCTTTTTTTTAACAAGCGCGATTTGCGGGAGTTTTCTATGTGAACTTCTTCTATTGTTTAAATAGTATTGCGATGATTCTTCAACAAAATTGTGATTTTTCATTGTTGCAAAATTTTGTAATGAATTAAAATAATCAATAAAAATAATGTGGGGAGGGATTCAACTTGAATTTGATTCCAAGGAAATTATTTAAATTCATTTGATCATTTCAATGATTAGAAAGGACAAGTACCTTTAAAGAGTGGTAAATTCTTCGACTGAAATAGAATTTAACCTAAGATTATAAGAAGGATTTACATATAAAGGGTAATTCAATTTATATATAAAAAAGACATAACAAATAGTGTTGCAACAAATATATAGACACATTCTTACCCCCCCCCCCAGTTTACCTATTCAGTATATTTCTGTTGTCGTTGTTATTGAATCTATTTGAGATATTGTATACTGGTTGCTTAATTTATCAATTAAAATAAATTTGTAAATAGACATTTACCCTTTCCCCCCACACTTTCATATTAAATAACAGTATCAAACTCCATAATAATACAACTTTCTTGTCGATATGATGCTGAAAAGTTTACTTCCCGGGTCCAAGAAAGATAATAATAAGGATAAAGATCTTTTAAAAGTTAAGAATAGTCATAATCGAACCATACCAAGAAGTATACTTGATAATTCTAATGATATCGTTAATACAACCAAACCACAACAATTTGAACCCGTGGTACAACAACAAACCTCTTTAATAAATACAAATTATGATTATACTCCATTTTATAACGAAATATTGAATAATAATGTTACTACAAATACAAATATAAATTTACCATTTGGTGATGGTTCAAATAAAGTATTCGGATATGAAAATTTTGGTAATACATGTTATTGTAATTCAATATTACAATGTTTATTTTATCTTGACACTTTTAGAATTAATATATTAACATATCCATTGCATAAAAATACACAATCTAATAATATTCATACAACAAATAATAATAATAATAATAATAATAATAATACAACTTTGATAGAAAATAATAATAATATACTTTTAAAAAGACATAGAAAAAGGGTTATGAATGGGACTAAAAAAAGATTTTTTACTCTCGAAAGTTTTCAACCCATTATTAAAAATAATTTGACAAAAGATACCCCTTCAGAACAATCAACTAATAACAACCTTACCAATAATAATAATAATAGTGGTAGTAGTAGTAAAAAATCAGTTGTAAGAAATAATATTTATGATAATACAACAGAACAAACTCAAAGAAGATCTTCATCTTTTACTGCATTTACAAGACATAAAAGAAATAAAAGTATTTCTCCAGAGACTTATTATAATAATGCAACTGCACAGAATGATTCAGAAAGTGGTAATGAATTGGAGAAAAGGGTTGAACCACATCATACTACAGTTATGGTTGCAGATTTTGCTACAGAAAAATTACATGATGGTTGTGAAAGAATTATAGTCGGTAGAAATGATTATATTTCAGTGAATTCTAATAATAATAATAACTCTCGTGTATCTTCTGCTTCCTATTCATCCTCTTCAATACATTCTTCCAGATCACCAACTCCATCTCCACATGCCCCATTGTTAGGTCCTTCTAGATCTTATTTAAATATGGAGAACTCATTAGGTCCTGTTAAATCAAATTCTACTGTAAATTTTGCAGAAAATAATAACAATAGTAACAATAACAAGGACATATATACAAGTGAAAAGAGGAAAAAATCTGCTTTAATAGATGGTCCAATTTTAAATATTGATTATATGGTTAACGTTACAGCAAGACAAAATATTTATAATGGTTTAAGAGATATCTTTGAATGTATTACTGAAAATGACAGATTAACAGGTATTGTTTCTCCAATTCAATTTATGCACATCTTAAAGAAAGAAAATATCCTTTTTAATACCTCATCACAACAAGATGCTCATGAACTTTTAAATTTTATCTTAAATGATGTTAATGAATATTTACAAAATTTTAATGAATCCTCAAATCAAACAACAAATTATTTACCTCATGAAGAAAGAAATTTTATATTAGATCAATTTCAAGGGATAATTCTTAATGGTACTAGATGTTTAACTTGTGATACAAAGACTTGTAATAATGAACCATTTTTGGATTTACCTATTGAAATGCCAAATGAAGAAGACAGTATTAATATTCAAGATTTCTTGAATGATTATAATCAAAGAGAATTCTTAAGAGGTCCAAATAAATTTTATTGTAATCAATGTTATTCCCTACAAGAAGCTGAAAGAATTGCAATAATCACTACATTACCACCAATTTTAGCATTGCATTTAAAAAGATTCAAATATTCCGAAGAATTAAATACCAATGTGAAATTATTCAATAAAGTTTATTATCCTTTAATTCTAGATGTTTCGTCAAATGTGGATTCTAAACATACAGTTTATAAAAGATATGAATTAACGTCTGTAGTGATCCATATGGGTAATAGTCCACAACATGGTCATTATGTGTCTCTTTGTAAGAGTTCATTATATGGTTGGTTATTATTTGATGATGAAACCGTTGAATCAGTTGGTGAAAATACAGTTCTTAAGTTTATTGGTGATGAGGTTGATCAAAGTACTGCATATGTCTTATTCTATAAAGAATTAATTGAGAATAATGTTGATACAAATGATAAAGCATTAAAAGAAGAAACTAAAGAAGTTGAATTAAAACCACAAGATCTTGTTAGTATCTCTGATATTATTCCAAAGAGTAAAAATGAATATGAAGAACGAATTGATAATTTAATCAGGACAGATGATCATTTGAAAGAATTACAAGAACAGCAATTACAAAAATTGAATCAATTGAATAACATGAATGGATCAAATAATGCAAGTTTTCGTAAATCAAATAGTTATGCTTCAGAAAGAAGTATCAACTCATTATTACCATTAAGAAATAAGTCTGGTAGCACTAAAAATTCAGAGAAAAAAGAGAAGAGGAGATCTAGGTTGATGACATTTATTATGAAGTAAATTTCTCCTATAGATTAAATTTTATCGTAAATAGATTAAGTCATTTCAGTGAGTGGGCTTATTAATGTTTATTGTTATTTTACTAAATAAATTAATTATATATATATTCTACAAAATAATGATTGGCTTGTTATTTTTTTAATTCAAGGAGAAGTGAAGAAAATGTGTATGTTGTGTATGATTATTAAAGTTTTCTTTTAACTTACACTGGAGGAGCATAGTTAAATAAGTAGGAGACGGATTCACCATTATGTAATCTTCTAATAGCTTCAGCTAAGGTCGGACTTATATCGACTTGTTCAACAACAGGTAAATCTAATTCAACTGGAACAGTATTAGAACAAACAATTTTTGTTAATCTACTGTTGCTTAACTTTTCTCTAGCATCACCAGAGAAAATACCATGTGTAACGATAGCTAAGACTTCTTTAGCACCATGTTCTAATAAAGTATCACAAGCTTTCACTAAAGTACCGCATGTATCAGCCATATCATCAATCAATAAACATGTCTTGCCGGTAACATCACCGACTAAAACCATTCTAGAGACTTCGTTAGCCTTTTGTCTTTCTTTATGAATTAAAGCGAAATTTAGATCCATCTTATCAGCTAAAGAGGCAACTCTCTTAGCACCACCTGCATCTGGGGAGACTAAGATAGCATTATCTAAATCAACCTTTAATTTCATATAATTTAAGAAACTTGGTTCAGCGTATAAGTTATCAACTGGGATATGGAAGAAACCTTGAATTTGAGAAGCATGTAAATCCATAGTAATAACATTATCACAACCAGCAGTTTCTAATAAATTGGCCACAAGCTTAGCAGTAATTGGTGCACGAGACTTATCTTTTCTATCTTGTCTAGCATATGGAAAATTTGGAATGACCGCAGTGATTCTTCTAGCAGATGCAGTCTTACAAGCATGGATAAGGATCAATAATTCCATTAAGAAATCATTAATTTCTTCTTGACCAATCCCAGTTTGGATAATGTATACATCTTCATCACGAATACTTTCACCAATAGTGACAGAGGTTTCTTTATTGGAATATTGGTAAACACCAACTTTACATAATGGGATACCCAATCTCTTAGAAATTAACTCGGCTAATTCTGGATGAGAATTACCAGCTAATAATTTTATACTGTTGGAAGTCATTTCAGAACTGTCTTTATTACTCATTAAGTCGGTTTTATTAGATGATGTGACTAAACCTTGGTTTTCTGGCATGTAAAATGATTTAAAACATAAATCAATATTGTATCATCAAGAGTTAAGAATAGATAGACAATGGGCTAAAAGGATATTAAGCTCATCGATAAATCTTTATTTCCAATTTTAATTTTTTTTTTATTAAATTTTCATCTTGAAAAATTTCAAACCTTTTTCTCCTTTGGTGAGAAAAATGACATCTGCAAAATAACTTGAAGGTGTCAAAGGGCTTCCGTTATTATGAGAAATGAGATTAGTGTTAATAATGGAGAATTGTCAGTGACACATCTGTGACTTGATAATATTTATGATGTTATTTTTTAATTGGGTATCTATTATTGTTAAATTATTTAATATACATATAAAAGCACACCTAGAACTTTTCCACTTCTAAGATAATTTTACCTTGAGCTCTTTGTGTCTTTAAATAAGAAAATGCACCTTCAATATCTTTCCAATCATAAATTTTATCAACTCTACAAGTAACCACGCCAGTTTTTAAGAATTCACCACATTTATTAATCCAATCGTTCTTAGATGCAGTCTTAGCATTTGGATCAAAATAATAATGTGTGTAATCGTAAGAGTAAAGCATGGAGCCAAACATCTTTCTAGCATTAGCCTTTGGATTATCCCATTGATTGTAAATATCATGTTTATAATCGGCAACATAATCACCCACGGTGGTCAAATATGCACCATTCTTATGAATTAAAGAGGTTGAATGAGCAACAATATCGTACCCACCAATAAAATCTAGAACCACGTCAAATTTACCTTGTAAATATTGTACTTCAATTTCATTACCAGTAGATTCCTCTATAACGGTTGTTTTTTGTTCGTCAATCATGGCTCTTAATGGTTTACTTGATTTACCTCTACATTTCAAATAATCGACAAAGATTAAGTCACCTTCTAAATCTGGGTAGAATTGTTTTAATGCTTCAGTAGATGAACCTGTAGTGACAACCACAATTTTTTTAGATAATTGATAATATCTTTTTAATAATTGAATAGCACACATCCCAACAGAACTAGTACCACCATTAATTAAGACATTGGAATCTTGTTTTAAGAACCCCTTCGTGTCTAATCTATCTAAAATGTTGAAAGCAGCTCCAAGAACATATAAAGCACCAGCAGCTTCCTTTGGATCCACATTGACAGGTCTTGGTAAAATTGGATCAATACTTGGATCAATAAGAATGGAGGTTTGAAGACAACCTTTAGCTAAATGTGGATGGAAATAAATACCAAACACTTCATCACCTTCTTGCCATTTCCCACTTAAATTTTCACCTACTTGAGTAATAACACCACTATATTCTCTACCTAACCCAGCTTCACCATAAATAGCTTTTGTATACCCATTTTTAATTTTCAAATCTACTGGATTTAAACCAACATATTTAACTTCAACAATTAACTTATTCTTGTTAACAGGTAATCTAATCTTATTTTCATATGAAAATGTTACTGGACCTTTATCAGAATGGAAAACTTGTGCCTTTGTGGCAATCTTTTTAACATGTCTTAATGGTCTTGCAACTCTTTGCATCTTAACTTCATCAGATTTAATTTCTCTTGGTGCTTCCACCTCTGGATCTGTGGTTAAATTTTCCAAAACTGGATCTTTATTTGCTAATATCTTGTCTGACATATTTTGTGTTCTGGTTATGTTGTTTGAAAGTTAGAAAGTTTGTAACCGATATTTTTAATGATCAGTATATTATATTCTATCTGAGGGTCTGCTTCAGATATAAATATTCTTATGATATATTGATTTGTTTAAGGTTTGACATATTTGAATAAATATTTACTACCTTGTTTTTTGTTTGTATGTTATGTTTTTCGAATTTTTCAGAATGCGTTAATTTCAAGACGTCAGAATTTACCGAAAGAGGGAATTATTGATAGAGGTTAACTGCAAGGGTACTGTTTCTATTAGAATTGCAGAAGTCTGAGTTTGGAGAGAAGGACCATTAGCAAAGTTCAGAGTTTGTCAAATCAAATTTCAAAATGAGTGGCTATTTGAAAAGTTTCAATTGGAAATAAGTTCATTTTAAATAACAAAAATATTTGCATACATAAAATCTAGAAGCTTCATCAATCTCATTATAAAAAAAGGCATAATCTAATAAACATATATTAGTTTTAAGCAACGTATCCTAGTATTCAAGATATTTTGTTTAAATTCAAATATTTGTATCTTGCATCTTTCTTTTTTTTCGAGCATTGTAATTTCATCTCGAATATTTCTCTGACAGATTTAGATTTGATGTAATTTTCCAAGACTGTTATTTTTTATTGTATGCCATCCACACACCCGAATTGCCTGGTTTATTTTCGCAAATAATCTTAATTTTTAAAACTTCCAAATGCGGAAAGTATATGTATTTCTTTCAAAATCTCAAATTTTCAAACAAAAAAAAGCGACGCAGAAAATAATGTTTTTGCGTCCCAGCATTTGGAAATAGTTCCCGCTCCCCCTGCAATCTGTCTAGAAACTTTGTGGGCATAGCCCCACAGCTCTGATTCTCAGAGAGGGATGCTTTCACTAACTATCATGGATTCCTGTCTACACTCCTGGACCTCTCCTTCTAGATCCCCCACTAGCTCCCACCGCTAGACAGAGACTTTCTCCCCACCTGTCTCAGAATCCTGTTTGTATGGTTCTATCGCAATGGTTTCAGTCCACTTTGATCATTTTGTTTAATGTTCGTAATAGTGTACAAGAAATTTATATAGTTAAATTATGGGTATATTATAGTTATGTAGGTTATTTTGATTACTAGAGTTTTGATTTTTTTAATAAACCGTAATCAAATCACACAAAAACGTATGTACTAAATGAGATATAACTAATGCTATTGGAATTAAAGATAAATTATTGAACTTTTTGAATTGAATATGAACTATGAGAAGTAATAAATATTTGAAAAAAAAACATTTATGATATTAAGAAAAGAAAGGATGGGAGAAATTAAGAAATATTATTAAAGTGGAAAACAAGTTACTCCTGAATTAAAGTTTTCAGAAAGGAAGGAATAAAAAAGAATTTAGAAAATTATAGAACTATAATTATGACATTATATTCCAATATTGAATTAGAAAAACAAATAGTTAAGATCGCTATTGAACATTTTTTTACTAACAAATATAATTGGTTTTTATTATTAATATTATAATTAATCAAACCTTTTTTATACAGTTGCAAAATGGGTATTTCTCGTGATTCTCGTCACAAAAGATCAGCCACCGGTGCTAAGCGTGCTCAATTCAGAAAGAAGAGAAAGTTTGAATTAGGTAGACAACCAGCTAACACTAAGATTGGTACTAAGAGAATTCACTCTGTTAGAACTAGAGGTGGTAACAAGAAGTTTAGAGCTTTAAGAATCGAAACTGGTAACTTCTCTTGGGCTTCCGAAGGTGTTGCTAAGAAGACTAGAATTGTGGGTGTCGTTTACCATCCATCTAACAATGAATTAGTTAGAACTAACACTTTAACTAAGGCTGCTATTGTCCAAATTGATGCTACTCCATTCAAGCAATGGTTTGAAGGTCATTACGGTCAAACTTTAGGTAAGAAGGTTGCTAAGGAAGAAGTTGCTGCTCCATCCAAGAACGCTGAAAAGAAGTGGGCTTCTAGAGCTGCTTCCGCTAAGATTGAAACCGCTGTTTCTTCTCAATTCTCTGCTGGTAGATTATACGCCGCTATCTCTTCTAGACCAGGTCAATCTGGTAGATGTGATGGTTACATCTTAGAAGGTGAAGAATTAGCTTTCTACTTAAGAAGATTAACTGCTAAGAAATAAGTTATTTACTAAAATTTTAATTTTAATTTAATTTTAATCTTTCATGTACCATTCTTTATACTTTTATTTAGTTTTACTAATTTAAAATCAAATAAACATATATCCATTTAAAACCATTTTCTTTATATCTAATAATTTTTTATATAGTACGATGTAATTTGTTAGTTATAGAAGGGATATTTTCTTTCTAAGTCAGAATTTAAATAAAAACTTCCTGGAAGTTTAACTTTCTAATTATGCATATCAACATATACGTAAATAGTAATACTGGAGTAAGATATATTGTATTTGTTTACAGAAGATAAGATTAGTGTAAGAAATTGTTTTACATTTGAATAATGATCAGAAAAGGCAATAAAATTATTATCTGCATTCCTTAAATAAGGTTAGAACAGGTCTGTGTAAAAAGTTTTTTTCATCATTAAAATTATATGAAGGGAAATGATATATGAAAATATGCACAACTGATAAGTTATTTAAATCATAATTAAAATATATGAACTCATATATGTTAATAAGTATAATTTCCTGTAATTATCTCGATGTGTATGTAGACAATCTTTCCATAGTATTTCCCTTGTTCTTCTTTAAAATACGACCAAAAAAGTTAAAAATGATTGAAAGAAATTGTAAAATTGTCAAGCGTCCCATTTAAATACAAAATTTTTAAATTGAAAATATTGAAAATTTTGAAAAATTGAAAAACTGTAAGAAAGTGATGAGATTAAAATGATTAGGGTTTAACATACACTATGAGTAGAGTTTAGTTAATTGTAATGTCAACATTTTCCCAGATGGAGATAATTCTATTTTAAGAGAGAAATTTGCAATAAAATAATGGTAAACTTATTAATACCTAATGTCCCAATTGATGTTACGATTGGGTTAGATCAATATTCATTTAATGTGTCAAAGGGACAAATCTTTAATGGTATAATAAATATACCAGATGGAATACATATTGTACATTTCCAAAATGGTAATATGAGATATGGTTATTGGTTTTATCATGCAAGAGATAATAAATATAATTATTATTTACAATACGATGAAGTGGATGAGATCTTTAAGATGGAAGTAGAGGATGATATGATTAAATATGATAATATTTTAAATGAATATAAACAAAGAGGTACATTGGCTGAATATCCTAAGATTCAAGATGATGAGCAATGGGGGTTCTTAGTTTCTTATATTGAATGGAATCAAATTGTAAAATTCGTTCAAAATAATAAAAAATACAGTATCTATATCGACTCATCAATTACTACAAAGGAAGAGAATGATATTTTAAGTAGAACATTAGGGAATCCAAATGTAGAACGACAAGAGAAATGTTTAAAATATACTCCAATTAAATTTAAATCTAGAAATGCGATTCGACAAGGACATGAAATGGAAGATTTTACTGATAAATCATTTTATTTTAACGATATTATAGTGTCAAAATATTATCATGGTGATATTAAATTATATTATAGTGAATTACAATTTTGTTATATGAATAGTGTCATGTTTGGTAATTATGGTTCTAGTTTACAATGGCATTCAATGATTGAAGTTATATGTTTTACAAAGAAAATACGAAATGATGATAAGGCAATGACAACGATTGATGAGATCTTGTATGAACAGTTAAAGTTATTACCTGAAGAATATACTGAATTGTTATTGAATGAAGATATGTGGAAGAGATGTTTGATAGATTCATTTCAACGGTTAAATTTAATAAAGACAAGAAAGATAATAGAAGAGAAATTACCTCATCTTTTTGAAGGTTCCAATAGTAACCATACAGGAAAGGTACCGGTTGATGAAGATGAAGATGAAGATGGATATAGTGAAGGGAATGCGGGTGTGTTACCTTCAATTGATAGTGATGATGAAGATGAAGATGGACCGGTAATTGTTGAAACCTTAACGTATAGATAATTTTGAATTAATTAAGTAGTCTGGAACATATAAACCTTGCATAATAAAACACAGTGTATTAATTACAAATCGGATTGTTTTGATTTTTGATTATATGAATCAAAAAATCCCTCCTCCACCTCCATGTACCTCCTCCTTGTAACAAAAAAGGTTTAGATACTTGTTAGTTTGAAATCACTCAACAGAAATACAATTTCCTCCTAGTAATTTGAGCTTAAAACAACAAAGTTCAAAACCGATTCCACCCTAAACTTCTCACCTGTCCTTACTTCTACCTTCTTGTAATCTCTCCCCAATCTCTCTCTCTGCCCACCACTGTCTCCTTCTCTACTAGTCTAGCACTCTCTCACTCACTCATCCCAGCCTAAATGGAAATATTTCTTTCCACGGAGTTCTCGAAACATCCAGAAAAATCTCGCAGGAAAGGGGGCCCCTCAAATTTTAGAGTGTAAAAAAAAGCGAGTTTAAAATAACAATAATGTCGATCTAATAGTAATAATAGCAGCAACAATAGCAATAGCAATAGTCGAGGACCCACAATTACTGGATTGGGAAGTCCCAGTGTAAGAGACCTGGTGACACAATATGGGTTCTTAAAGGTTATTACTCCTTCTGGAATAGGCTAGACATACTTTTCCATAATCCGGTGGAAGGTCTTGGAACATTGCTGTCAGTCAGTGGGTGGGGGACAAAGAATCCTTAGGGGATGGTTACAACCCCATTAATGAAATAATTAATATATAAGGGACTCACTGATCATATTCTTATCTTGAACTTTTAAATACTTGTGTTATTTATATTCCTGTTCAATTTACAAGAACAACAACCAAAAGAGAAGTCCTTTTAAACACTCTCTATTTACAAAAAAAGAACAATTCAAAGTTTAATACAAACAAATGACTAAAGCTGTTGGTATTGATTTAGGTACTACATACTCATGTGTAGCACATTTCACCAACGACCGTGTTGAAATCATTGCTAATGATCAAGGTAATAGAACTACTCCATCTTATGTTGCTTTCACTGATACAGAAAGATTAATTGGTGATGCTGCTCAAAATCAAGCTGCTATTAATCCACATAATACTGTTTTCGATGCTAAGAGATTAATTGGTAGAAAATTTAATGATCCAGAAGTTATTAATGATGCTAAACATTATCCATTTAAAGTCGTCGATAAAGAAGGTAAACCTGCTATTCAAGTTGAATTTAAAGGTGAAACTAAAGTTTTCACTCCAGAAGAAATTTCTTCTATGGTCTTAACTAAGATGAAGGAAACTGCTGAAAACTTTTTAGGTGCTGATGTTAAAGATGCTGTCGTGACAGTTCCAGCTTATTTCAACGATTCTCAAAGACAAGCTACTAAGGATGCTGGTACTATTGCTGGTTTAAATGTTTTAAGAATTATTAATGAACCTACTGCTGCTGCTATAGCTTATGGTTTAGATAAAAAAGGTCAAGGTGAACATAATGTGTTAATTTTCGATTTAGGTGGTGGTACTTTTGATGTTTCTTTATTATCCATTGATGATGGTATCTTTGAAGTTAAAGCTACTGCAGGTGATACCCATTTAGGTGGTGAAGATTTCGATAATAGATTGGTTAATCATTTAGCTGAAGAATTTAAGAGAAAAAATAAGAAAGATATTACTCAAAATCAAAGATCTTTAAGAAGATTAAGAACTGCTGCTGAAAGAGCAAAGAGAGCTTTATCTTCTTCCGCTCAAACTTCTATTGAAATCGATTCTTTATTTGAGGGTATTGATTTCTATACCTCTTTAACCAGAGCTAGATTTGAAGAATTATGTGCTGATTTATTTAGATCCACAATTGATCCTGTGGAAAAAGTTTTAAGAGATTCTAAATTAGATAAATCTCAAATCGATGAAATTGTTTTAGTTGGTGGTTCTACTAGAATTCCAAAGGTTCAAAAATTAGTCTCTGATTTCTTCAATGGTAAAGAACCAAATAGATCTATTAATCCAGATGAAGCTGTCGCTTATGGTGCTGCTGTTCAAGCTGCTATTTTAACAGGTGATACTTCTACAAAGACTCAAGATTTATTATTATTAGATGTTGCTCCATTATCCTTAGGTATTGAAACTGCTGGTGGTATTATGACTAAATTAATTCCAAGAAATTCTACTATTCCAACAAAGAAATCTGAAGTCTTCTCTACTTATGCTGATAATCAACCTGGTGTGTTAATCCAAGTCTTTGAAGGTGAAAGAACTAGAACTAAAGATAACAATTTATTAGGTAAGTTCGAATTATCTGGTATTCCACCTGCACCAAGAGGTGTTCCACAAATTGAAGTTACTTTTGATATTGATGCTAATGGTATCTTAAACGTTTCTGCTTTAGAAAAGGGTACCGGTAAATCTAATAAGATTACTATTACTAACGATAAAGGTAGATTATCAAAGGATGATATCGAAAAAATGGTTAATGAAGCTGAGAAATTCAAGGAAGAAGATGAAAAGGAAGCAAACCGTGTTCAAGCTAAGAACGGTTTAGAATCTTATGCCTTCACCTTAAAGAATACAGTCAATGAAAATAATTTTAAGGAAAAGGTTGGTGAAGAAGATGCTAAGAAATTAGAAACTGCCGCTCAAGAAGCTATTGACTGGTTGGATGCCTCTCAAGCCGCCTCTACTGATGAATATAAGGATAGACAAAAGGAATTAGAAGCAGTTGCCAACCCAATCATGACCAAATTCTATGGTGCTGCTGGTGGTGCTCCAGGTGCCGGTGGTCCAATGCCAGGTGCCGGTCCAGCCCCAAGTGCTGATTCTGGTCCAACCGTTGAAGAAGTTGATTAATTAGAATGATCTCCACTTCTCTGGGGTTTTTTTTTATAAATTTATATATTCTCATTTATAGCTAAATAACAATTCAAATAAACTAGTTGCAAATAATTCTAAGACTTCATTATCATAGTATAGATCTCTATTCCACTCACCTAGTTTTGTTAAACATTTTATTAAGCATTAATATGGAATGAAATTTAGCGATGGGCTTTATGGCGTTGTTTTTTCGATCTTGAAATGTAAAAATTACTTAGGAAGAAACACGTAAAGATCCAGATGAAACTGTATTCAAGGTAATAATATGTACATAAACTATCCTATCGACCCTATACTAAATCACATACACCTTTTCAAGTATCTGTACTTTTTTAAAATTGTTCAAGAAATATGTCAAGTCCCCACGAGAGTTTTGATTTCAGATCAGATCCTCCAATACTAGATGACAATTTTCATTTGGGATCATCCCCCAAAACGCCATCCAATGCCACAGAGAACGCAAATATAACAGATATAAGTACAAAAAGGGGCGGGAATGTCGTAAACAGTATTATATTTGACAGATCTTCCAGATCAGCAAAATATGCTGATAATCCGCATTATATTGGATCTTCTCCGTTAACCCCAAGAGATAGAAGTGAACTCAAATTTAAAGAACAACAAAAGAAATTTAGAAACCAGCGAGTCAATGAAAAAGAAAGAAAGTCTGTAAAGAATAGAGGTGGTCTGGAAAAAATGGAGGATTTCATTATGAATGGTGAAAGAAAGAGAGAACTTGATGATATGGCTAGATTAGCACAAGAGAATGCTATTCCAGAAGATATGGTAGATACTTTTGAGAATGAAGAAGAAGAGCCAGAAATTTTGGATAGCTTCAAAAACGATGAAGAGAGTGATGATGATTTAATTCAATATTTTGAAGATAAAGAAAAATATGAAAAAGAATTAGAACAGCTACTATCCGAATTGTCTGTGTCGTAGATATGTTACCATATAAACCAAATTATTCTGAATAAACTTTGTGCTAATATCTACATTTATTAGATTCGTTTGATATTACTTTCATTGAAAAAGGCCGTGCCAAATAGGTCATGGTAAGGTCAGATTATTTCAAAAAAAAGACACTTTAACGCTCCGATAAGGCTGCCTCTACTCTAATCTTGAGTTTAGTTTTATAGAATAGTTTGTTCACATGTAAAGTGTTTATTCGTCAATGTTTTTTTACTTTGCAGCTTTTGTTCAATAATTTGTTTGGCGGCTATTAGAAATTCATAAAGTTGAAAATACATTACTTTTTAAGATATCTTTTTTTACTCATTAACGATCAATGGATGAGAGGTAGATAACCCACTCCCATTACATCGAAGTGATTTGTGTTTGTATCATATCTAATATTTATTAAACTAGTGTTATCAATATAGAACTTTTAGAACTAATATGAGAACCATTCATTCAAAAATAAATAAATCAAGTAATCTACCCCTTACCAAAAAGAACATTAACACACACCAAGACAAAAGAAAAAATTTGAAGAATATAGATGCCAAACAAGAATTAGGTCAAAGATTATTAGTTAATAAAAGTTCTCTCAAAAGAGAGAAGGAAACACATCTAGAATCTGATTTTAAAGAAGAGAGACAAAAATTAAATAAGAGATCCAGACATTCTACAAGGATACAAAAAGATGATCAAACAGAAATTGAAATTAATGATGCAACAACTCTTTTTTTATCTAAAAACAACTTAAGATTGTTACAAAAAGAGATTGGTGAATTAGAAACAAGAACAGAAATATGTAAACATTTTCTATGTAGTAACGAAAACATGGCAAATGTTGAATTTTCTAGACTTTGGTTTTTGTTCGAATTGGAAATGTCAGTAAACGGAGATATAAATTTAAGGAATGACTGTTATTACAATAAAATTTATAAAAATATGGATAATGTATGGCCAAAATCTAACTGTTTGAAGGACAAATTACCTTCAAAGTTGGTCCCAATGCAACTTTCACAAATTATTCTTCCAAAACCTTTGAATATAAAATTTCATGGAAATAATTATAATGAATCTTTATCTAATATGTCTGTGTTAGTGGAAAGTATTGTGGAAAACACTTCTCCTATTCGAAATAAGAAGCGTCAAATGATTCCAACAAACAAATTGGCAAAAAGAGATAAAAAAGAAGTATTTGAAAATATCAAAATTGATGTTAAAACCATCCTTCAAGATAAAACTTCCTCGACAATCGTTTTAGAGTCAAGTATTCTAGAAGATAAACCTCCGAATAGTGATAAAACTAGGATTAAATTAGGTAAACTATCTTACTTTAGAAGTTAAAATGTTATAATATGTAAGAATTAAATTACATTAAAGCCTCGAACACCTTAAACACTTATTAAACTAATCATTGCTAATAAATACCTACATTTATAAATTTATTGATTTTACCATCGTAAGTTTTAGTCTTTTTGTTAACTTTCATCGTTAATTAACAAAAAATTTCACAAAATATATAAAAAAAATTCAAGTCTACAGTATATTCTTTGCAAAATTATTCAAAAGACACAACAAATCTTAATGCTCATGATTGTTGATTATATACACCAGTATGCAGTCCCTTCTATATAGAAATACACAAATAGCTATAAAATTCTATCTTTTAACCTTTTCTTTAACTTCACCATCATTAGTAGCATGAAGTCTAATAACATTTGGATAGTCCGGTCTGTTACTCATATGGCCTTGATGCCAGTCGTAACTTAGGGCATATGCAAAGACAGTACCATTTCTGTTAAAATTGACTACTGGAATCGACGCTTGCATAGATGGGAACCCCCTCAATCTATGCCTATGATTTTTATCCCAAAAATGGAATGAACCATCACCACCTGCAGTAGCAAAAGTACCATATATTGGATGGAAAGCAATACTATTAACAGGATATACTAATGACTGCGTTTGTGTACCGGCAGCTCTGTTAGGGGATGTTTGACGATGACATTTGAAAGAGAACCCACTCTTCTTTTGTACTTCATCATCAACGTATCTAATAGCACATCTACCTTCTGTAGAACCAATGGCGTAACCATCCCCTTCATTATAACATGCAACAACTCTTGTTTGCCATTTTAAAGGTGATTGTGTAGCTTTAAAAATAGTCCCAGGATTACTCAAATTTATAATCGCTATATGTCTTTCAGCTGTACCCACGACCAGTAGTGGTCCTTTATTATCCATAGAATACACTCTTTCAGGCATCATTACTGTTGATACAGGTTGTGGTTGTCTGAAATCCCAATATTTTATCGTCTTATCCCATGAACCTGTTACTAAACATTCTGTATTGGTAGGCCCACAATTCACAAATCTAAGACTTTTCACTGGCGCATCATGTTGCCCTATTTGTTGAGATTGACTAGTAGCTACATCAAATACTTTAACAGCATTGTCACACCCACCAGAGGCGACTTTAGTACCATCATTACTCCACCTTGTGGTCAAGACTGGACCTGCATGTTCAAATTGAGAACGACCTTGAGCAACACCATTTTGAACATCCCAAATTCTCACTTTACCATCCCATGAACTGACCGCAAATAAGAAATCTTGTTGCGGTGAAAAAGCAATATCTGAAATGGAATCATCTGCTGGATTCTGTATCACAATATCGTTGGCTAAATCCTTCTCTGTATTCATCGTTACCGATGTCCCTGTATTATTTGAATTATTAAAGAATGACATTATAAATTAAAATTAACTTTCGGAAACCGTACCTTTGCAAATAAAAAATGTAAATCTAACTTTATTCTACTGACAAATTCAATTGACCACTTTATTTGAGATGAGATTTGCTCAATAACACTTTAAACAATTTAACCATTTCAATTGGAATTAACTTCCAATTCATCATTTTTCAGAACAGAAAATAAAAATCAAAAAGAGCTTAAAGATTAATATATCGTTCAAAATTACACATAATCATGATAGATAATACATTAAAATGAATGCGATAAATGCTATTATATCTTATTAATACAAAATAAAGGTATATAATTATCATTATATTTTAATAATGGAAGGATCAAATCACGGTGAGTTAAGTCCACACATTTAAATTTGTAAAAAAACCATTAAAATAAATATACTAGTATAGAAACTATTTCACCTGTAAATAGAATCAAACTATTGCCAATCCATGAAATTGAAATCCATATCATTATCTTCTAAGATGTTTGATGCGACAGCACCATCATTACCATTATCGCCCGTATCTAAGTCATTATCAATTGAAGGATACGATCCAACAGTATCACCGTTTGGAATAACAGAATTCAAAGTTGGTTGATCATTCGGAGAACCATCAACGTTAGAGAAATTGAATCCAGCAAATTCATCCTCATCTCCAAAATGAGCTTGTAATAAATCAGATTCAAGTGGATTTGTTAATCCATGAACTCTTTCATCGTTTTGCTCCAATAGAGGCCCTTCAATGTTCATTAAAGTATCAGTAGGAGCAATTGTTTTATCTTCTTCCTTATCTTCACTTGGAGATTTTTTACTATCAGTAAAGCTAGGGTTACTTGTTTTTTTCTCAGTAGATTCACTCTTGCTAACTCTTGCCTTCTTTATCTTTCTCTCTTTCTTATGAGGATGTTCACTGGTCTTTTCAGTTTTAGTAGGTTCTTTTCTCTTTCTTGTATGAATATTTTTAGCTTTCATTTCATCATTAGCATCTTCAAGAGTAGTCTTACTTTTTCTGATATCAATTACACCAAAGGAGGAATCAGAAGACGTTCTCTTCCCATAATTGGCCTTTGAATTATCTAATTTCTTATCTAAATCATTAGTTTTGTTTTGAGAAGAATCCGAACCTTCATCTTCCATGACAGTGGCCAATGGTGTATTTTTGATTTGAGCAAATGATGATTCGATGGCTTCTTTTTCATTATTGGATGGCGTATTTTTGAAATCTTTCTTGTGTGATTTGTGAATATTATTATTAGTATTGTTATAATTAGAGTTTGGAGTATGAACTTTTCCATTATTATTATGATCAGGAACAACAGTTCTTGGTGAGATTTGATCTTGTGGAGATATAAAACCTAAATCATCAGCAACATATGATGGAACTGCACTCTTGCTTAAGTTATTGTTTGATACAGATAATGGGGTCAATGAAGAATTTGAATTTGAGTTAGCTTCATTAATCATATTATGTGGAGACATACTACCAATAGGTGAAACCGCTCTTGAGTTTGCTTTGTTCTTTCTTGATCTTGGTGTCTTTGCCGAGGATCCAGGGGTAGTCACCGAAGGAGTAGATGGTTTAGATGTTGGCTTCTTCTTTGGTTCACTTGTAGAATTTCTTTTAACTTTTGATTTTTGTCTCTTAAGCTTTAAATTCTTTGGAACCTTACCATTGTTAGGAGCGGAAAGAATATTAGTATTAGAATTGTTAGAATTCATTGGAGTCCCAGCGTTACTAGAATCATTCTTATCTTCAGTTTTGATTCTGGACTCAGTCGGAGTTGGAGGAACACTAGTCTTATTTATTGCTCTATTTCCTTGAAAGAAATTATTACGATTATAATTCATATCAGCAGGATTGGAAGCCATTGGACTAGCCATTGAAGATTTAGTACCTTCATAAGACGCCATACTATTTGGGAAACTACCCAACATGTGTGCTGGATTGCTATAACCTTGTTGTGGTTTCCAAGGAGGTACGTTAGTCGTACTATCATATGGTGAACCTTGTTGATAAAGAGGACTATTCATTGCGGTTTGATTTTGACCTTGAGTTGGTATTGATCCAACCGATTGTTGCGCTGGTGCTCTCCTCTGTTGTTGTCTTTGTTGTTGCAGCTGTCTTTGTAATTGTAATTGAACTTGAATTTGTCTTTGTTGTAATTGTTGTTGCTGAACTTGTTGTAAATGCATTTGAGCCAATTTTGCTTGATCCTGAGAGGTAGGTGGTGGATTCATACCATTTGGATTATAAGAATTGGCATTACCCATTTTCTTATTATTCATATTTGGATTGATACTAGGACTATTATTGTTAGCATTATTAGCGTTGTTATTATTGTTATTTAATACCATATCATTTGATCTCACCGGGTTACTACTATTATTACTGTTTATAGTACTACTACTAGTTGTCTTACTAAGATCAAAATTTGGACCATGAATTAATGATAAAATAGAAAAAGGATCCATTGATGGATTACCATATTCACCTCTTTGTTCGGCTAAATTTTGTAATTTTGCAGCATATAACATTTGACCTTTATGTGAATTATCTCTTCTTCTTTGATTTGCTACAATTTGATAATATTTATTAACAATTTCAGAACCACCACGTCTTGTAGTGGTATTAAATAAATCCCAAAATATTTGCCACCATTCAGTTAAAAACCCCTTTGATGTATCAGAAAACTGAAATTGTACTGGTTGAGCTGGATTAATAATATTAGCTTCTTGCATAAAAACTTTAGCAGAATTTTTAAAATTTGATTTTTGCATGAAATCAAATATATAACTGTTTAAACTATCTTTTGATTTTTGTAAAGTAGAATTTGAATTATTAGGAGAATTAGCCATATTAGTATTGGAATTAGAATTTGTATTAGAATTAATATCAAATGCATTATTATTAGTATTATTATTTGTATGTGCCCCCATCATACCTCTTTGGCCTTGTAATTGAGCTTGTGATAAAGGTTGGGGATGTGGTTGAGTTGGAACTCGTGGTTGTGATTGTTGTTGTTGCTGTTGACGCGCTTGTTGTTGTGTTGGTTGTTGTGAGTATGCTGGTTGACGTGCTAAATATGCAGATTGATTAGGCAAGAATGCAGATTGTTGAGGATATGCTTGAGAATGCAGTTGCTGTGATTGTTGTTGTTGAGTCGGTATTGTACGAGTAGGACCTTGTTGTTGCTGTTGAGGAACTTGAGATCGTGCTTGAGCTTGAGCTTGCTGTTTCATGTAAGTTTGTTGTTGTTGTTGTTGAGATGCATATTGTTGTGGAGGGAATTGTTGTTGTTGATTAAGCGAGTTAGGAGGCACATTAGAACCAGCATTCCGTATAGGACCATTTGAACGAGGTCCCATATATTGTTGTTGCTGTTGTTGTTGTTGTGACTGTTGTAAAGACGGTATTTGCTGCTGCTGTGGTTTATGTTGCTGTTGTGACATCATTTGTTGTTGTGCAGAATTATAACCTTGTTGTTGTTGTTGTGGAGGAGGTCCATTTGGAGAAAATGCATTTTGTGGAGGATAAGAAGTAGTAGATGAAGGATTCTGTTGTTGTTGCTGTGGCTGTTGTGGTGGATACATTTTCTGTTGTTGTGGTTGACTTTGTTGTTGTTGCTGTTGAGATTGAGGTATAGGAAAATGACCTTGATTTTGTGAATTTTGACCTTGTTGAAAAGGTATATCACTTGACATATATTGTTGTGGTCCATTAACCATTGTAGAGGGACCATACGAATTTACAGGCATTATTTAAATATACTTGTTATTATGATGAAAAATATTAGGTAAAAAAAAAGTTGAAAAAAAAAAGAATTATTACAATTGAGTTATAAATGTCAAAATGAGTGAGTATAGTAGAATGTTTAAAAATTCAGGGTGCTTGTGTATATTAAATCTTTTCAAATTAGTTCGATGATATTTAAAATGTTTATCTTAAAAACTTTCCAAATAAAATAAAAAAAAACGTAAAGTAAAATCGAGAAAAATAAGGAGGAAATACAGAGAGATATTGCGCAAAAAAGGGTATATGTATTTCTATTACTTATTCAAACCGTGCTATATGCGTTATTTATTAAATGTATAATAATAATATACCAACTTTAATGTAAACTTGTAGATCTTAACTTTGAAGGGATGGTGATAAGAATCCTAAAAGTAAAATTTTTGTATTTTTTTCAATGATTGGCAAAAAAATGGGTTTTTGTCTTAATTTGCTTTTTTTTCTCTTTGTGGAAGTGAAATTTCAAATATAAACCCGAGATTCCAAATTTCTAGAAAAAACAAACAAACAAACGTTAAATGTGTGCGGAAAAAATAAACTTTTGGAAGCAAGATTTTATGTGGAAGAAGTGATAAACAGTGAGATCTGCCGGGCCTTTTGTGAGAATCCGTCTATAAATGTCTTAAATATTTACTGTTATACATTGACTAAACAAAGACGAGAGAGAACTAAAACAACTCTCTGTAAAACAAGGAATGGGCTTAGAACATTGTAAACGAAGCAATAGAAAAAAACAAAAACAACAACCATTCTACAACTACATAATATCGGCTTTCCATTTTCTTTTGTTATGTAATCCTTCTATTTTGTATTGTACCGATAAAGTGACAAAATACAAGGGAAAAAACATGAATCAATATATCTATATATTTTTTACGTTACTTATATTTGACTAAGCGTTTACTCCTCATTTTTATTATTTTATATACAATCTAAGTAAATTCGCTAGTAATTTCCATTGGTTTGTCAATTCACATGCAAATTCTTGCTCGTATCTTGCTTCCACCCACCAACAACCAATGTAGCAAACTTCAAGAATGTTGCATGATTAAAGAAACAGAGAGATGAAATTTTTTTTTTGCAATTGACTATACAAACAACACCTTAACGGGAAACTCTGCCCCGTTTAAGGAATGAGTTGAAATAAAGACATTCCAGAAAGAAAATACTGCCTTTTACGCTTTTTTTTTCTCAAATGTGCCCACTTAATTTCACTGACCCCACGGGTTAAAATCAAATCAAAATTTTCTAACCCATAAAAAAAACACTCACTGTTTAAATTTGTATTTGTTTTTTTCTTTGGAATCTCATTTCTATGCATCAACTTAACATTTTACACGATAAATTAAATTGAAAACGGTGCGAAAATAAAAGCGATTCGGGAAAAACTTTAAATCCGTGTTGCATATATTTCCTATTTCATGCAAATCATAAATCTTGACCCCAATTTATTACTTTTTTTTCTATTCTATTCTTGTTTTGATTGCCTTGATTAATTAAAAGATTAGAACTAAAAAAAATAACAAATGTGTTAATAATTCATTTTAAATTTTTTATTTGACGAATAGTATACAATGTATATAAGCAGTATGTAGTAGGACATATAAGAGGTGAAAGAAAATGATTCAAAAAATCATTATATTTAAGCAATGACTGGAGCTAAGACAGCATTAGCAGCCACAATACCATCATAATTAGTGTTTAAGAATTTTAATAATTCAACAACTCTTAATTTAATTTCTTCAGTTTGGAATTGTCTTAATCTTTCCATATTTTCTTCTCTACCTAAAGTAGATTCTTGTTCTAATTTAATTCTTTCATTTTCTTTAGTGAAAATTGCAGCGAAAATTTCAACGACTCTTGGTGTTTCCTTAGTAATAATAGCATTATTTTCTTGATATAGTTTCATAATTAATTCAAAAATTGGTGTATATTCTTCATAACCAGTTTGGAATGGTAAATGAGATAAAATAGCTGGGATGGTTTGTTCTAATGGAACTAAATTTTCATGTTTTAAGATCATTCTACCAACACAACCACTAACATTAGAATAAGCTCTATCAACAATTTCTCTAGTGGCTTCATCATCTTCAGCAGCAAGGGCCTTTTGATCAGCAGTGTTTAAAATTTGATAAAGAGCCTTTAAGATTGGTTCATAAACAGCAGAAACATCAAATGGAGCATACTGACATAATAAACCAACACCATAAGCAGCGTTACCTCTAACTTCTAAAGATTTATCAGTAGTTAATCTAATAACTAAAGCTTCTAACATTTCTTGGATGAATGGATTGGTTTCCTTCATACCTAAAGCCAATTCAGAAGCAGCACCGACAGCAGATGATCTCTTATTCTTAGATTTGGCTTGGAATAAAGCTAAAACAGTTGGTTTCAAAGATTCAAAAACCTTAGCAAAATCACCAGCTAAAGCATGAGATAAACTGACTAAAACTTCTAAAGCAACATCTTGTAAAGTAGCTTCAGTTTCAGAAGCATCCATATCTTCATCCTTTGGAACATCTTCTTCTAAGTCAATAGTTTGACAAGCATGAGTTCCCTTTAAGACACTAGCAACTTGAACTAATAAAGTTTCTAAAGCAGTAGCATCACCATTATCCATAATAATAATAGCACCGAACTTCTTAATCATAGTAGCAAAATCTTCTAAGATAGTAATAATCATAGTGGTTTCGAATTCTTCAACTAAGTTTTGAATGCAGATTTCTCTAGCATTCTTAATGACCATTAAGACACTATCATCAACATAAGAAGCAGCTGGTAAACCCTTTGGATAAGTTTCTTCAACGAATTTAGAAGCTAATAAGACAGCCTTAACAACATTCCAGATAGTGTTTAGAGCAGTTTCTCTTAAACCATAAGATTCATCAACTTGCTTGTTTAAGATTTCTAAAGACTTTTCAACGTATGGTAAGAAATGTTCTTTAGTACCAATAGCTAATTCAGATAAAGCAGCAGCGGCAACTTCCTTTTCGTAAGAGATACCGGTGTTAACAGTGAATTTACTTTGTAAATCTTCTTCAGAAGCTTCAGTAAGAGCAGTTAATTCTTCTTCATCACCATCGAAATTGAATTGATATTCTTCTAATTCTAAAGTCTTGAAGATTTCTGGTAAGATTGTGGCTAAGAATGGAGCAAAATTTTCACCGTAAACCTTGGCTAAGTTAGCAATGAAAGCGTAACCAGATTCTCTTAATCTAGCAGATTCAGTCTTAATAGCTTCATAAGCAGAGTTGACTAATGGTTCAGCAAATTCGGCAAAAGTGTCAGATCTAACAGCTCTGGCCATGGTGGAAATATTTTCGAAAGTCATGGCTCTTAATTCAATATCATCATCACTCATACCTTCAATTTGACCACAGTTTTGGATAAATTGTTCTAAGTATTGAACACTAGTTTTGAAGTATGGGATGAAAGCAGTACCAGAAGCAAAAGCAGCAGAACCGATAGCGGAGACAACAGCACATCTTAATTTAGAGGATTGGTTAGATTCTAACATATGGAATAATTTGTTCATTAATGGTTCTAAGTATTCAGCAATAGCATCGAAGGAGATAAATTCTAATAAACCATCTAGAGCAACAGTGGCATAATGGTAGATAACGACGAACTTAGCAGAGTCAATGATAGAGATGATTAATGGTAAGTAATCAGCATGGAATTTGGCAACTTCATCTTGTAATTCAACAGTTAATTGATGAACACATTTTAAAGCAGCTAATTGAACAACTGGTTCAGCATCCTTTAAACCGGTGATAGTGGCTGGAATAATCTTATCGAATTGAGATAAGATGTAATCTGGAGAACCACCAACAGCGACAGAGATAGCTAATAAAATAGCTCTTCTTTCGAATGGGTTAGAAGATTGTAACATGGCAGGAATATGTTCAGAGATAACAGCAGCAACTTGAGATGGTGGTAATTCAGAAGCAGCAAAGGCTAATAATCTAACAGCAGCTAAAGATGGAGTGTTTTCTTCATTTTCACCAGCTTCATCTTCGTTGTTTAATTCATCTTCAACATCAATTTCGCCAGTGGCAACTCTTAAAGCAGTTAAAGTAATTTCTGGACCTAATTTACCTTGAATAATCTTAGATTTTCTGTAAGATAAAGCAGAGATAATAAATTGGATACCGAAAACTCTGACGTCTTCATCAATTTGATCGTTAATGGCAATTTGTAAAGATAATTTAATTAAATCAGCAATAGCGTTACCGGTTAATTGAGAATCTAATAATAAGAAATCGTTTAAACAATTGTAGATTAATTTAGCATTGGTAGTATCATCAGCTTTAATAACGGCATCTAAAACGTTAACAACAGATGGGATTAAACCAGCAAATTTGGCAGCTTGGTTTGGATCAATATTTTCTTGTTCTTCAATTAAAGCAGAAACATTGTTTAAAGCTTGAGCAGATAAAGATCTGGTTTCTAATGAAGCAGTATCATTAATGGTTTGAGAGAATAAGTTTAATAAATCATCAATGTAAACAGTTAAAGCAGTGTTAAAATCTTCTAATAAAGATAATAAGATGAAGACAGCAGTTTGTCTACTTTGAGCATCATCGCTGGCAGCAGCTTGAATTAAACTTGGAACTAAATCTGGCCATTGGTTAGATTCTAATTCTTGGTTACCGATGGCAGCAATAACACGGGCATTGGAATGACGAATGATTTCCTTTGGTTCAGTAAATGCAGTTTGTAATAAAGAAGCCTTGATTTGAGTCTTAGTACCAACATCTAAAGCATCCCAATGTTTAGTAATTAATTTTCTAGTTTCCACACCAGCTAATTGTTTTAAAGCATCATCAGTGTTATTTTGAAGAATGTGAATTAAAGCTGGTAAAGTTTGTGGTTGCTTGTAAAATTGGGTTTGTAAAGCCTTAGTAGCTTCCTTTAACCCAGCAGAGTTTGGTTGAACAATAGCACTTAAAGTTTGTTCAAGTTGGCTCAAAAATTGTTGGTCCATTTCGAGAAATCGTTGGGTATTTTCGGAGATTACGAGTCGTTATTCTTGAATTGAGAACAAGCTAAAAATTTAAGCAAAACTTGTTATAAAAAACAGTTGAAACTTAATCAAGTAAGTTTATATGAGAATCAGCTTATCAAAACAACAAAGAATTTAATTTATTGAAAATTTTTTTTTGCGAACTCATCTCATCGCAAAAGTTTCAAATTTTTTTTTTCACAACACGTATTTTTTTTTTTATAAAATTTATACTGTAACAAATCCAGAAAAAGAAAAAAAACAGACAAAATAGAACATATACCAATACAAACAACGCGAAAATGAATATAATACAAACCATAACGTATCCTTAGAAATATGACAACTTGGAAATTATTGTAAGCTACAATTAGTGATGCTAGTGTTGTATCTTATTTGGGAAATAGTGTTACATACAAGTTATATATCTTCATTTAGTTTGATTAGTTTCTTTCAAATCACTTTCGATATCGTCTAATCTAGAATCAATGTCATCAATCGTCATACCAATCAAATATCTATATTTGCTAATCTTCTCAGTGACTCTGTAATCAGTTCTATTGTTACATATTTTCTTCAATGTGGCTCTACGTTTCAACTGTAGATTTGTTAACTCGATGGCTAATTTACGTACAACAGAATCTTTTTCATCATCCTTTATGTCAACGTTATCCTTACTTTCTTCTTTTTTCTTTTCTACATCTGAATCATCAGCTTTATCATCTCTTATCGAAGATTCTTCATCTTGAACCAACGTGGCCAATCTTAATGCTTGTGATTTTTCAATACACTGAATATATTTACGTTTATAATCATCAATTGAATTCTTTATCTCTTCGATGTTACCCTTAATCTTATTTTCATCATTATTATAATCCTTCAAAATATTACTTGTCTTATAAGCAATAGTATCATATTTTTGTTTATTTCTATTGATCTCTGATTGAAGAGCGTCTACTTTCAAAGTTAAAGTGTCAATATTTCTATCAATTTTATATGTGATTTGATTGGTAACATCTCTTAATTTTTGGGTCTTACTTTTCACCTCTTTATTATTAGGCTTTGAAGTCAACGTATCCGGAAGTAAAAGTTCTGGCGATTCCAATACAGTTTCTAATTGACTATGACTTTTAAGTTTTATTTCCTTTTCTTGATTCTTTACTTTTTCTAATGGCGCTAACTTTGGAGTAGCTAATGTATCTTTTGTACCTGAATCATTTAAAAATGCTTTATCCTTATATAACATTGGAGACTGTTCCAAAAGTTTAGGAGTGGCCACTTTCGAATCCTTAATGACAGTGGATACCATTAGTGTATCTAAAGTAGTGGAAATATCTTCCAATGAAGATGGTATACTATCAGTTTGGTTTTGAATTTGATCTTTATTTAACGGATTATACTCTTTCTTCACTGTACTTTGAATTGGTTCATTTATTGTTTGTACTTGTTCTAAACTCATATTTGCCAAATGATTACGATTTTGATGATTAATATTTGAATTATAAACCACTGGACGCGATGGTGGTCTTGATAAAGGTTCTGGATTTTGTTGAGAAGATAAAATTTGTTGAGTTGAATGAATTTGTTGTTGAGATGGTTGATGTGGTTGCTGTAATTGTTGTAAAGGTGGTGCTTGAGATACCATCATAGACGATATTATATTAACCTTTGAGTTTGATGCTGGTACCATATCATATTTGGCTAAGATAGAAGCAGGCGTTTCATTATTTAAATTTATTACTTCCATAGATGAACCTAAATTGTACAATTTACTACATAATTCAAAATTTTGATTTAATGCAGCAAGATGTAAAACGGTATTACCAATATTATCAGGATAATTTAAACATGTTCTTAATAATTCATAATTATTATTACCAATTGCAGTTAAGATAGAATCCATATATGAATTTATTATTTGAGGATCTTTAGATTGGTTGACAGATAATTCAACCAAATAATGTACTGGTAATCTTCCATTAACATCAGGGGTTAATAAACAAACATTTAAGATATTGATAATTTCATTAAATACTCCTTGGTTATAACAATTATTGTAAAAGACAGCTTTAGTGATACAATTAAACCCTAGATTATTACAAAGTAAAATATTAACATTTAGTTGAAGTAATAGATGTATCAATGGAATATTACCCATTGCAGCTGCCCAATGTAATGCAGAATGGCCCTGATCATCAATTTGATAATTAATATTTAGATTTGATGGTATTATAGACAATTTATCCAACATCAATTTAGTCTGATCTGTAACTTTTTCTGTGGCTAATAATTTTAACATAATTTGTTTATATTCAACTTCAGATAAGGGTAAATTTGATTGTGAAAATATAGAACCTTGCAAATTATTATCGGCAAAAATATTAGTTTTATTATTCATAAAAAAATCATTATTATTTTTATTGTCATTCATATTCATTAATCCACCAGATTGTTGATTTTGATTTTTTTTAATCTTATTATTCTTTTGAACAGTTGATATAATTTCTCTATAATGTTCATGTTCTTGTTCATAAACACTTTTCTCATTGTTATTTTTATTATTTTCTTTTACTCTTTGATTAACAAAAGATATAGTACTAGTGTTTGCCTTTATTTTTGACTTTTTTTTAGTAGAATTCTTATTATCTTGTGAAGATGTATTATTAGTAGTAACAAAATTACTTAATATTGGAATATTCTTAGTATCCCCAGAATATGGTGCCATTGGATAAAATTGTAATGGTTTTTGTGTTGTAGAATATAATTCTTTCGGTATTGAACTTAAATCTTCATGGAAACTTTGATTCTCAGTGGAGTTATTATTATTATTACCATTAATATTATTGTTATTGTTATTAACTTTTAAAGTGTTTTGATTAACAGTAAGATTAGTATTTGAATTATTAACACCACGTATCGTTCTCATATCACCACTTCGATTTAAATTTATATTCAATTTAATATTACTATTTGATGTATCTGGAATAGTGGATTCACTATTCATTGTATCAGTTCTTTTAAAATTAAAACTTCCATTAATATTCCCATTATATTGTTGTGGTGTTTGAAAGGTTATATTGTGTAACGGGCTTGGATTTATTGTACTGTTAGTGTTATTATTACTATTATTACTGTTATGATTGGATTTAATTTTCTTATTTGTATTTGATAAAGTCCTCTTGGGAGTTTTATGATAACTTGATGGTGATGATATTATAGTTCCAGGTGAGTTTCTTCTTAATACACTATTCTTAGATCTTTTATATGGAGGATTATTTGGATCATATTGAAAATTTAAAAGTGTATTAATTAATGGATCATCAATTTCATATTTTATTACAATTCTTCTTGCATCTTCAATAGGCACCCAAGTACCTTGAAAACGGCCATACCCACCTTGAACCTTTTCATGTCTCATGAAATTTGATTCCTTTTCTAATATTCTTGTTCTCTTAGTCTTTGAAAATTTAGCAATTTTAAATGCTTGTGTAACATTAATCCAATTATCTTTAATTCTTCTCATAATAATTCTTGATTCAAAACCTTTAAAATAACATTCAAAGACTTCAACATCAGAATATGTGGCAATTTCAATTACTGGTGGTTCATTTGGAATCATATTAATTGGATTTTCTGATTCATCACTCATTGATGTTATTGATTTATTCATTTGAGATTATTATATTACTATTATTTTCAAAACCAATTGAGGTCTCTTGGATAATATGTTCGTGTTTAGTTAAATTTGTAAGCTTCTTGCTTAAATTTCTTAAAAATAATATTTTACTATATTGATAAGGTACTTTTTACCATTGAATATAATACACAGTATCTTTTAAATGATGTGTTATTTTAGAGAATCAAACACAATTACTGTTCTTATCCTTTGCAACTAGCAATAATGAAAAAAAAAATACACAATTAAATTCCCCTCTTTCTCTTAATTCTTACCTGAAGAACGTATATTTAATTATACTTTGATACCTGATCAAATGTAAGGGTTGGGTCAAATCAAATCAAAAACAATTAGTCGATAGTGAGTACTTCAGTACTTGTAGATTGATTGAGAAAGCCGTTCAATCACCATATATCACAATAATAACTTCTAAATATAACTAAATATAATAAAATGAAGTAATCAATATTGTTAGTTGCAAAAAAACTGCACAAATTGAGATCGCTCGAGAAATTGAAATTGCAAAGTGAGATTTAATAATAATTAATATTACCCGATCGGGTAAAAAGTGCAGCGCGTATGAGATTAGTCGTATTCTGTCATATAACAGGGCAGTAGTCATAGTCTATCATTTGTCTATACCTACCATAAGTTATAGTGTGTGTGTGTGCGTATGGCCTTTTCAATTATTTCTTTCTTATATATCTATCTCAACTCTAAATTGGAAATAAATTAAATACATATATAATAGTTTTGTAAAAGAAAAAAAAGAAGAAGTGAGTGGACATTTTATATTATTATTTAGAGTCACATATCAATATATTCTATCAGTGCTACACTCTGATGAGTTTTGTATAGTGAAGTATATTAACCATCTCTTAAACTTAACTAAAGTATATTAAGGTAAAGTAATAAATAAATAAATATTTAAAGGGCGGTTAATTTTTATTTTTTATGAATCTCAAATATTCGTGCACTGTGATTTTGGAAAGTTATTGAAATAAAATTGAAAAATTACACAAAAAAACAATTTGAAATTATTATTTCAATAAGGAAACAGTGAGAATATCAATAGTTATCAATTGGTTAAGATAAAATAAATAAATCAGGAGATTAAGTCATAATGTTACCATTATATCTGTTAACTAATGCAAAAGGCCAACAATTGAGTGTTGAATTAAAGTCAGGTGATATTGTAGAAGGTGAATTGACGAATGTTGATAATTGGATGAATTTAACTTTATCAAATGTTAAAGAATATAAGAAAACTTTATTATTTGATGGATCTGATAATGATCTTTTAAATAAAGAAGATGTTGAAATTATTAAATTAAAAGAAATTTATTTGAAAGGTATTTATATTAAATATATTAAATTACAAGATAATATTATTGATACTTTAAAACAACAAATACACCAAAATCAAAATAATAGAGATAATAATAGAGATAATAATAATAGAGATAATAATAATAACAATAGAGATAGAAATTATCATAGAGGTGGCAATAGATATAATAATAGAGATAGAGATAATAATAATAGAAATTATGGTGGAAATCAAAATCAAGGGAATAGAAGATATTATAATAATAATAAAGATAATATGAATAGAAGAAGTTACAATCAAAACAATTATAACAACAACCATAACACAAATAATCAATATAACAACCAACAACATCAACAACAACATTATCATCAACAACAACAACAACAAGACTCAGCCCCACAACATAGTAATAACAACAACAATAATAACAATGGTATGGGTGGTTATGTACAATATCATGACGTTAATAACAATAACCGTACTGTTGAATTTTAATTAAGTTTTTTTTATATATAATTGAGTTTACTAATGTCAAATATAAATATATATTAAATACTCACATATAAAAATGTATAAATATGAATTAATGTAAGTTATTAAAATACCAATTACTGTCTTTTTTCTTTTCAAATGTTTAAACATAAGAAAAAAAATATATTATATATTAAATGTAAAAAAAGTTTTATGTGTATAAATATTACATGTGTATTTGTTTTATATATCCTTAAAAAATCGTGATATTGATAAGTTAAACATATGATTAACTTATCAAGATTATTTGCTTTTAATGTCTATTTAATTATTATTATGGCAATGTAGTATACAATATCTTTTCCTTTTTTAAAAAAACTTATCAACAGATAAAAGAAGAAGACAGATGAGAGGAGGCGGTTTTGAAATAAAAAATATAACACGGTCATTAATATTATTCGTCAAAAAAACACATCAATTTAATGTTGATATCTCATCTTGAATATTCTTTTCACAAAAATCAATGTCACCAAATAACCCAATGAACCCATAGCTAACCCACATAATGTATTGAAAAGTAAACTATAACAAATTGAAATGAAAATTGATGAAAATCCACGAATGTTTAATACTTTAAAAACATAATATAATGAAAAGAATTCCATGTATAGAGCACATGAACTTGATAATTGAAATGATTTCCATCTCCATGTTCTAGCATAATTTTCTGTAGAGACTGTCATCATTAAATATGCACTAATTATAGCAATCTCACAAATGACAAAACATAATAAAATAATATTAGCTAAAAGGAACCCATATAAATAATAAAATGTTGTCTTTTCTAACCAAACTGATTTATAAACATATTGTAATTCCACATAAATTATAATAAATGGGAAAATACCACAACCAAGAATAACCATGAATGTAAATGAATCAAATGCTAATTTTTTCAATTGAAACATAATTTTATTTCTCATAGCTTTTAAACCATGTGCAGAAGTTAAATGTGCTGCATTACGATCAAATGATTTTCTAATATCAAATGCATTCTTCTTAATTGAATCACTTCTTAAGCGAGCATAATCCTTTTGATTACTTCTTTGTGCTAATGAACCACCAAGAATACTTAATGGAATGCAAACAATAAAATATAATGTAACCAATTTCACAATAGTACCAAATGGTAGAGCATTTGTAGAATCGTGTGCCCAAATAATACTATTTAATGAAATGGTAATAATCATCACTAATAAAGGTAATAAAGAACCACAAACAATTGGGAAAACAGTAGAGTTAACAACTAAATTTTTCAATGAACCACGTCTAGTGACTAATTTATTATTTTCTAAAGCTAAAAAGGTCCCGACATATGATGCCATAAATGCACCAAGAATGAAAAACACTAAAGCCATTGATAACACAGTATGCCTAATGTTATGTAATTTATTTAACGAACATGAAATCGTTAATGAACCCACAATAGTAAATAAGAATTGAACACCCATAGAGATTAAAAAGATAAAAATATGTGGTAATGGAGATCTATCATTATGATACCAACTTCTTGCAGTAGCAAAAAGTGAATTCTTATTCTTATCATCTCTGATTAAATTATTTTTCTCCATTAAAACGCTTGAATCGTTATAAATATCATCAAATCCATTTTCATCAGTCTTATTAATCTTAATTAAAATCAACGAAACAATAAAAGTCATTAAAAATGCGATCCCTACAGAATTAGCTAAACTAATCCAATGGAATTTAGATGAAACTTCATTAGATAATTCACCATTATGGAAAAACATTTCATATCTATGTTTCCAATCAATATCGAATTCTTCTCTCCAATACACAGAATAAGTAAAAGGAATAAATGTTAATTCTTCAGGATCTTCTGGAACAATGACCTCATATTCTTCATAGTTTTTAGAAGCACCTGGACAGTGATAATCAGAGACAGATTTCGGATAAACTTCAAACCCAACAATAGTGAAATTATAATCATCAATGGCATGAAATCTAATAACTAACATGACATGGTTATTAACATATATCTTACCAGTGTCTTCATCAACATACCCTAATGGGAACCCAGAAGCATAATATTTCTTTTGATCAGTGGTAGAGATAAATGTGGTAGCAGCCGGTAAATCTTTATCAATAAGCCATTGTACCACATAACCCTTTTGAACTAAATCCTTTAAGGATTCCATACCTTCTTTGGTAGTTTTTCTAGCACATAGAACAGTACATTCGTCGTCTCTATTAAATGCTAATTTATAATCACTTTGCCATTTTCTATCACCTCTAATAATTTCATTTAATGAAAGATGTAATGGTTTTTTATGCATTGTTGGTGGACATGTAAATGGTAAATCATAATAAGCATATGGCAATTGTGTCACATCAGATTCAACTTTATTAACGATCAATTCCACTGGATCACCAATCTTATATATTGTCGGCGTTAACCAGCCATCATTCGTGGACATTATAACCGAAAACAAAGTTCGAAGGACAGCAAGGGCAACTAACCCAAGTATTATAAGTGTATATGGTAATCTCATCTATAATTTGGTATGTGATAAATATTCGCTTAGTGGAACAGAAAATAAATAATAATAATAATAACAGCAACAAATAAAATTAATTCTGTATCTAACGAGGAGGGAAAAAGTTTGAACCTTGTAATATATGATATTATTTCAAACTGTGGACGTTAGAATATCAACTCTTTTTTTACTTAATTTAATTTAAACTTAGTTATAATGGCTCTTTTTAAAGAACACGATTCATGTACTCACGCGTTGAGGAAAGATTAATAGGGAAAACTAATTAGTTAGTTGTCTTTCTAGTGAGGATATAGAGAAGTAAACAAATTGACAGAAGATAATTGAATTTGCAATGTTATCTTTAAACGGGTTTGTTTTGATACGATATCTTGACAGCTTGTTTATTTACTCACATAAATTTATCCATTCTTCTTGATCTTTAAAATTCACATTAAATTGAAAAATTAAAATAAAAAAAAAACATACAGCACATAACAAACAACCTTTGTTTTGTGGTAGATTTTTTATTCGGGAATTTTAATATAACGCGTTTTCTTCCCCGGTTTCTTATAAAGTGTGCAGTTCAGGGTAGATTAATATAAAGTTAAGATTGTTTAAGTAGTAGATGTATTATTATAAATTACAACCATATATCCTTATATATGCAAAACAATAAAGAAGGGAATCAATTATATATAAGTAAGAATTTCGGCGGTGTCAAATCTATAGCCTGCAGAAATTCTTATCATTAAGTAAGTACATTTATAGATATTGGTAAAATAGTCAGCTAACCAGAGCATAAGTTCACGAAAAGAACAGGAAAATATTAATAAATTTGGAATAGGGAGTGTCTGTGTTTGTAAGGAATAAATAAACGGTCTATATAGTAGTCTTTCTTCATCTTTTAGATCTCTATAATACGTGAGTAGAGGAAGAGTGACTACCGAAATAATCTTCTTCTGACTTCTTATTTAAACCAGGAGTACCTCTTGGGCTACCATTTTTATTACCAACATTAGGAGATAACATCCCAGAGGCTAATAAATATGGACTAGCAAACCCAGTGGAACCAACACTTGTATTAGCTGCAGTGGTAATAGTATTTATATTTGAAAATGTACCATCTTCAGTAGAATTATTTGTAATGTGACTCTTACTATCATGATGTGGATCAACGCTAAGTGGATCTTGGTGTTGTTCATCCCACATCTTACGACCTTCATCATCTTCATCATTATTACTATTCTTATTCAATAATCTTTGCTGTTCTCTCGCTCTAGTTTCTTCTCTAGCCTCGGCTAACATTTCTTTAGCTTTACTTAATGAAACAGTCGGTGTACTGTATGAACTAATAACTGGAACAGATGTATCAATATCAATTGTGGTCTTAATCAAATTCGCTATCCAACCTCTCATTTCTTCCTTACTATCAACAGCAAAATAATGAATACGTGGTTCTGTGAATGTTAAACCCTTTCTAGAACCAGGTTGAGGTGGCAGCAATTTGAAACAATAACGACCTTTACCAGCAGTAGCAGCAAATAAAGAAACAAACTTATCATCTTCTCTTGCTGGAACCACTCTGTAACCAGTGACATCGATTAACCCACGCTCTTTGGTATCCGTTGTATTAGTAAAATAAGACAATCTAGTACCTTCTAAGATGAAAAATCTGGTTCTCCATGTACTCATAGTACCACTTCCTTTTTTACTCATCCAACCAGAGAAATCTGCTGTCTTTAATGCCTCCTTCACAGAAACGTTTCTTAAACCTTCCTGGAATGCAGATGTCTTTTGCTTTCTTAATGGTTGTCTTGTAGTCATAGCACGTAAAGTCTTTGGTTTCATAGCTTCACTTACTGATCTCTTTTTCTTATCATCTTCTAAGATTTTCTTACTCATATCAATTTGTGTAGTAGAATTATCCTTTGCACTGACTGATCTACCCTTTTCTTTTTTAACAGGAGAAACTGTGGCAGTTTTAGCATTTTGAGCATCTGGTGTAGAACCAGTAGCCTTTTCAGTAAATTCTTGTCTTACAGGACTGGAAATAAAACTATTCTTCTTTTTAACAGTGAAAGAATTACTTTTTCTGACAGTATTACTACTTGGAGATCTTTCACCTTTACTGAAATATGATAACAAAGATGAATTTCTCTTAACTTTATGACCACTATGTTTAGATTCTCTAAAATGAAGATTCTTATTTTCAATTTCTTCCTTCACAGTGCTTTCAGCAGGTGGATGAGATGATGACATTGAAGAGGATTCATAAATACTTGATGTTGGCCTGTCTGAGACAGTACTTGTTTCATCACCATCATTATCACCATCTTCATTGTTTGTAGTAGATGGAATACCTAAATTTTCACGTTTTGGAATTTGTAAATTGTTAACAACGGGGTTTTCGAATGGTTCATCTTGAGCTGTAGTAGTTGTTTGTTGCTTGTTTAAAGCTGGGCTTTGCTTTTGATAAAGAGAAGAAGGGGAGTAAGTTAAATTACTAGTGGCCATTGGGGTGTTAGTTCTTCTTACATTAACCATAGGAGATTTTGGTGGTTGTACAGGACTTGGGTATGATGGAGGTTTTGGAGCTCTTCTTGGTGAAGCAAATAAGTTTTCATTTTCTAAATCTTCAGCAATTGGTAAGATAATAGTACCATCTTGAATATCTCTTGTTATTTGATCATTTACCATCAAGGAAACAGGTCTATTGTTGGAACCACTATTGATTCCGGATGGAATAGATTTACTTGGTTGTCTGGATGGTAGATCAACCATAGATCGAGAGATCTTTGTATCTTTTTGGGAATCCTTATCAACTTGTGCAGGTGGCATTAATTCTTTTGAGATCGCAGGAGCGGCCTTAAGACCACTTGATTCCTTTGACTCATCAAAAGAAGATATATTATTTACTTGTTGTTTCAAAGCTTCGATTTCTTTGTACATTTCGAATCTGGTACCAAATGAGCTGATATCTAATTCTTTCAAATGAGCTAACTCTAGCTCTAAAAGAATAGCACCCGATATTTTATGTTGCTTAAAACGAGAAGCAGATGCAACGTCGAAACCAGAATCAATGAAATAACTCGTAACTTGTTCAGGAGTCCAGTGAGTAACATCATTAGGATTTAAATGCTTACCTTTTTCATGTAATTCATTTACATTATCATGACTTTGGGATCTATGTGAAAAACCTGTGCCAGGTCTAGATGGATAATTACCAACACTTAAATCTTCTGTACCTGTTATTATGGTATCGTCATTTACACTTTGTCTAGCTGAGGTATTTATACTAGAATCTACAATGTGTAAGGATTCAGTAGGTTCGAATGATAATTCTTCAATTGCTTTATCAATATCACTCATTGTACTCTTCAGTGATATGTTTCTAGCTAATGGATGGTCTTCACTATCATTCTCTAAGATTCTATTAGAACTACGTTCATTTGCTTTAGTGTTGGCCTCAGTGGTACTGACAGCATCATGAAATTTAGAAAATGGTGCAACTGAGGCAGTTTGCATTTCCTGTGGGGTGGCTAACGCACTGTTTGACCCACTTGGGGTACGACCATTTTGAAACCCATTATTGCTATTGTTATTATGGTCCATAGTTAAATTACCTGAAGAACTATTTAATCTTTTTAAAGATTTAGCTCTCATTAATGTAGATTTTCTTTCAGTACTAATTACTTGTGTAAATACAACTGGATACAAACCTTCTTCTTTAGTTCTTAAATTTTTACCAAAATACCATCCATCATTATATTCTTCATCATCTGTGATGACCTGAATCTTATCACCAGGTTTCATGTTTAATTCATCTTCCATTCTTTGTGAATATTCATTAATACAAATATATATTGGGAAAATTCGTGGGGTATCTTGACTTATGGCACTATCCTCATTAAGGGTAGTTTTTGAATTCTCTGAGTGGACACTTGTGTCGATGTCTGACAACATAGACGACAATTTATTACTCATCTTGCCTGTATTAATATTTATAATACTGTGCGTATGGATGTCTAAATAAAGTTTTTATATCTAGTCTTGATAAATTTGTAAAAATTGTCAACTGACTGATTATTATGTGCTCTTAAAAGATCTTTTCAAAACAAAAAATGGTATCAATTATCATAAAATAGAGTTAATTTAAGTTCTACTCTAGTTATTTTAGTCCAATATCCCTCTCAATAGCCTCTATAGATTTGACTCAGGGGTATTTTGATGGAGTTTATTTGATGGTTTATTTCTTTAAATTCCTTGTTGTCAACTTAAATTTTTCAGTGTGATTTTTTTATTTTTTTTATTTTTTTTGTTATTTAATTTTTGCAAGGAAAAGCTCAATAGATTAACAAAGAAAGGAATAACTGACAGATTAGAATAAAGTTACTATTATTTATTGTTAGTTTGAACAGAGGATTAACGTAGAAGTGTGGGGTTATTGAATCATTTATATATGTAAAATTAAAGAATATATTAATATTAAATTTTCTTGCAAAAGAGAATATACGGTTATATTTTTTGATGTATATATTTTTGTTTAGTAGGCATTGATCAACTATCTACTCATTTGTTTTCTTAGAGGACTTGGACGTATCGATAAGGATTGACATACACATTTTCGAATGTAACATGTTGATTTAGAAGAGTTTGATTTCATAAGGGGACAAAGCATATGTCTAATATCATATGTACCAGTAAACATACCCAATCGAACTGAATCTTCTGGGTAATTAGATGAATTCTTGGGATAACGATGTCTCTTCTGTCTGCGTAAGAAATTTGAAATTGGATTCCTAGATGGATGTTTTCTTATTGTTTTCTTGGTAATATGTGTTTGTGCTCCTTTCGATCTTAAATTTTTATCAATGCTAAAAGAACTATATATTACAATTTTTTGTTTTGATGAAGATGTTGTTATTGTAGCTTCTGGTAATAACGTTTTTGTAGAATTATAAGGTTGGGGTTCAAATTGTTCGATATATTTGTCTGAAAGAATATCGATTTGATCATCTTTATCATCATTATCGATAATATCAGAGTAATTATAATATTTACTACCATCTTCAAAACATGACACCCTTAAAAGTTTATCATCTTTTGTTGATGACGTTTCTGGATTGCTATTTAAAATATTGTCCCAAAAATTATCTTCATATGATACAATATCCTTAGAAAGAGGGAAGGCTTCTATTGGAATTCTCCTAACACAACAATCACTTAAGGTCATTGTAAGCTCTCTTTTATTTTTCCGATTTTAATAAGGGCTTGATAACACACACACGCACTTCACTTAAAGTAGTTTCAATTCTTATAACTTTGCTCGAAATGTCTTGTAGAAGAGCTAATAATCTGATATTTATTTCAGGTGATGTTAATCTTTATTTCTTTTTCTTTTTGCTCCTTTTGTTGCAAAGTTAAAAGCAGTAAATGTGTTATTTCTTAGTAAATTAAGTTAAAATAAATCAAAATAAATTATCAAAAAGGAAGAGTAATAATAATACAAATCATTAAAACCTTTTTTATTGTTTCCTTTTCATCAATAGTGTGACACATTATAATGTGTCTTTTTTTAAAAAATTAAGCAATGAGACACAATAATAATATATATTTTTTGAAATAAAAAATTAAGGTAGTACTGGATGTGAGGGATAATCATAACAACTGTTCATTTATATGCAAAATGGGTAAAGTTCATAATTGACCTTCAATGATTTTGTAAGGGACTTCTTAACTTATGATAAAATTTTGGTGTCTCTTTGGATAGTTTTCCTTTTCAATTTTAATAGAGTTATCTTTCTTAAATCAACTTTTGATCTGCATAATGCACATAATCCAATAGTGCTATGTTGTAAATATCTACTTGTATTTGAATTATTAACCATTTGAAATAAACAATCAAGACAGAATACATGACCGCATTCTGTCATCATTGCCATATCTGGTGATTCAAAACAAATTGGACATTTATATTCTTTAATTGGTTTATAAGATTCTGGTGGTTTTTTAGATTTTTTCAATGCCATATCATCTTCTTCATCATCTAAAATCTCCACTACTTGCTGTTCTTCTGCATCTAAATCAATAGTTGGTATATGTTTATCATTTGATGTTATGGTTGGATCTTGTGTTGGAATAATAATCATATCATTATCATTAACTTCCGGATGGAAATCGTCTATATCAGTAGGCATCTCTTCTCCATCTTCATTACCAGATAATAATATTCTATGTTCTTCATTACTGTTCGGAAAATCTTCTTCTATTGTATAGTCATGATTTATACTTAGTTCACGTTCCATTGTTGAATCTTCTTCTGGCACAAAAAGGTTTCTATTATCAGACCGCCTATGAGACATATATTGTAAGTCCTATAATTTTAAATATTTAATAGAATCAATACTCATTTATAAGAATATGAAGAACAGATTATTATATGAGATGTCTTCTATACCTTTTTGTAGAAATTGTTAACACCTACTTATTCACAGATCAATTTTCAATAAACCTTTAATGAAGTTTGAAATTTCGAAAAGTGAAATGTCTGCTCAGGACTGCGATTCCTTTGTAACACCCACACCACATATGTGTGTTAATATTTTACAAAAACAGTCTGCCCTTCACATATCCTATTTGGGAATTATATAATTTTCCAATTTTTGTGCGTCGCTTTTTTTTTTTGCAAATTTTGAAAAATTCCCTTCTGGAAGAGATATTCTTTCTACTGTGAATATGCTAAGTTTAGTATGTGACTGTTGAACTCCTTCTGATGGGATTGCTTCTCTATTGGCAGGACGTCCTCAGCAATCTCTGCCTAGCCTGCCTTTCAATCCCACTAGACTCCACTCTCTAGGCTGGTGTCCTCTCCCTTTCACAGTAAGAGTCTCTCTATCTGCCACCTTTTGCACTGTAACCACCAGAGGTGACCCCCTCGCCTCATCGCATTAACCACACTGTAGTGGGTAATTACTAACTTTGACAAAATATTTCAAATTTTATAGATTGATTAGTGGTAATATTTTTATAGATATATATTGTTAAATAAATTTATTATTATATTTTACTTATATTATCACTCTTAAGAGACCCAAACAACTCAATACACGGTAATAATGTCAGGTAACGGTGCTCAAGGTACTAAATTCAGAATTTCTGTATGTTAATTTTTGCTATAAAACTAAATGATATGAAATAAAATATTAGTATTAATTGAATAAAAAAGTGTTAAGAAAATATATGAAAATCCATTAAATGTATTACTATCTATTAGATTAAATGATGACCACTTTTATGAAAGGTTCAAATTATGTTTTAATCAAAAAGTTGGTGTGATCGAAAACATAGTGGATATAAATTATTAAATTGGAACAACAATAATAATAATATAATGTGTTTTTTGAACATAAATCTATTCAATAAATCAAAACTCTATGAACAAAATTTTACTAACAAATATATTTTTTGTTGCTTTTAATATTATATTATTAGCTCAATTTAATTTTTTTTTAAATAGTTAGGTTTACCAACTGGTGCTATCATGAACTGTGCCGATAACAGTGGTGCTAGAAACTTATACATCTTAGCTGTTAAAGGTTCTGGTTCTAGATTAAACAGATTACCAGCCGCCTCTTTAGGTGATATGGTTATGGCCACCGTTAAGAAAGGTAAGCCAGAATTAAGAAAGAAGGTTATGCCAGCTATCGTTGTTCGTCAATCTAAATCTTGGAGAAGAAAGGATGGTGTTTACTTATATTTCGAAGATAATGCCGGTGTCATTGCTAACCCAAAGGGTGAAATGAAGGGTTCTGCTATTACTGGTCCAGTCGGTAAAGAATGTGCCGATTTATGGCCAAGAGTTGCTTCTAACTCCGGTGTTGTTGTTTAATTTAATTTTAATTATTAAAATATAAATAAATATTATATCTCATTTTCTATATAAAAATTAAATCTAAAACCATATTTAGTTCAAATTTATCTCTCTATCTGATCTTTTACTATAATAATAATAATAATCATACAATTTTTTTTATTAGTTTGGACTATAAATATATATATATCTTCTATTTAATTATTATTTACAACTGCATTATCACCATTGTTGTTAGTAGTATCAATTAATTCGACATAATTACTTGGGATAATACCAGTATCTCCATTAGCTCTTCTTGCCTTCCACCATCTACCTTCAATATCTGTTACTCTTAATATTTCACCTTGATCAAATGATATTTCATATTGATCATTAGAATCTGCCTCATATGAATATAATGCTTTGGCAGAATATGGAAAATTATCTTCTTCACCCAATTCACTATATAAACCCATTGTATCTGTCATCATAGTATCAGCATTTGTAGTCGACATGAATGTATCACCCATTGTAGTATTTTCACGATTGCCAGTGTTATTATTATTATTATGATCATGTGAAGACTCAAGATTCTCATTATTTCTATATTCCATATTCGGAGTATATCCAGGTTCAGTATTTTCAAACCCACTTAATGCATTTGAAGACATATAATTATGTTGTGGGACATATTCATTAGAGTTAACGTTCGGATTGTTTTGATAACTTGTTGTACTAGCAAATCTACCGTTATTCATATTATTACCATTATTTAAATTATTATTTGTAGGCATTCTACTTGATCTACGACGAGCTCTTAATCTTGCATGCTCTAATGGGGAAGGTTTAATACCTTTCAAACTAAACCCATCAATCCATCTATTTACTGGTGAGGCATTATCACCACCAAAATAAAATAACCAAATAAAATTTACTATAGATAATAATATTACACCCGCTGAAGCAGCAGCCTTTCTGGATCCAACACTATAAACTAAATTTGTGGCACTATTTGTATTATAAACAAAACAAATAGAAATGGCACCAATGAGAAATGTTCTATAATAATCAATCAGATCAAAAGTATAAAATAAAATTAATGCTACAATAACGACAAATTGGAATGCAATCCCCCACCAGGTGAAACGTGGGAAAGTTTCGTTATCTGATGCAGCAGCTGCCGACCCACCAAGGGTGATGATCCATGAGATGAATGAGATGGATATGGTGGATAATGCAAATGGATCTCCTAGAAGATTTTTCATTTCAAATGAATGTTGAAATTTAGATCTCGGTCTAACAGATCTCTTGGGTAAATTCATATTTTATAAAGAAGAAGGGAAATGAATGAGTGGATAAGTGAATATTCCCTTTTGAGAGCTTTAACCGAATATATGATTATCTAGTTATATCGGAGGGGTTGGATGATGACTCTCTTATATATAAGAGACTTGTTTTGTGGTTTGGTTTGGAAGATATTCGATGCTCAACATTCTTCAACACGTCAAAATCTGAAATTATGTAAAATCTTTAATTTGTAAATAAAATGAAAAGCAAGCGCGTAAACACTTGCCCACGTATCATTTAAGTCTATATATTAAGAGTCTAGACTAAGAGGACTGAATGATATGAACCGTCAGGATATCCTTGCTGGATGAATATTGGTTATTAAAAAGTGACAATGATAAATGTATATAATGTATAAAATAAATAAGTAATTAGGAAGAAAGAAGTCATAAAAGTTCTTTTGTGAAATATGATTCAATCCAGGGTTGCATTTTTAAAGTTCCAATGATACAGACAACACTCATTACCACACCAGTAGTGATATATATTATGCTGCAAATTAAATTTCTCCTTCTCTTGGCAATCACAGTATCTTCCTCATGTGAAGATTTCCAATGATTTGTACCGAAATAATATCTTCCCATAATTCCAGGTAAGATGAATGTGTATGCAACAGAAGTAGTGCAACCTAAGAATATACTCATTTCAATCAATGATTTTATGAAGAATGACGACACTATAAAACTTACAATCAACACTAATGTAGTTAATGAATTAAATCTTGGATCACGCATTGTATTTTGTACAGAACTCCGAAGCCAATCCGTATATCCTTCTTCGATCATTTCATCAATTGACACGCGACGACCTTCTAAAGTAATTAAAGGAGTTGTTTCATTAATATCACTGTTTGTATCATGCAGAGTAGCGTCTGTTTTATAATATGTTAATACATTTGGTGTGGTAATTGTGGTGTTGCCTGTGGAATTACTTGATGATGAAGTGTCAGTTATACTTCTAGTTAAATCATCTTGTACATTATAGAATGTATCAAGTAAATGATACAAAGCAGCTCTTAATGGACATAATGACAAAGGAAAGGATAAAAGTGCAGCACATATGAGACTAAATGTAAGTAAAATGGTCAAAAATTTATAGTTATTGTTTCCAGAAAATAATATTGTAAAACAATCACTTGGAATATTGGAACCATCTGATAGATAGTTGCAATAAAAAATTGAACCAAAATAGCCATAAATTAAACAAATGGTTGATGTTAATATAATATAACATGAAAATATTTTCAAAGTATATTTACAAGTCGCATATGATTCATTTAATACTGGGAATATACTTCTGTGTGATGATAATGTAAATAAAATAATTGAAGAAAGATAAGTCTTACTGAAAATATTTTGTTTGTTGCCATCATTGTTTGTCACTGAATTATGATTGTTTGTGGGTTGTGATATCATATTTAATGGTAATGATAGGATGATTGAGGAAAGGAATGTGAAGGTTATTTGTGTAGAATATTTAATTAAATTGACTCTTTTGGTCAATGATATAGGTAATAATACGAAGAAAGTTAAAATAAAGATATAGAAAGGTCTGAAATCCAACCATGAAATGAAATTCCAATTGAGAATATTTATTATTAAATTTTGTGAAAGTGTACTCAATAAACACAAAGACATAATAGAAATACTTAATGTTCTAATCCCAACGACAAGATCAAAAACTGTAACCCAATGTGGATTAATTTGATGTAAAAGTACTGAAAATGCTGCAGATTTCTTGGGGAGATATTGACTTAATTGTATTTGTAAAATGATACTCCCAAGTTCTAATAAAGTGTATAGTGTTATTATTTCTATACTGATTTGAACTCCATACTGAAGAAAGATGAATGGTATAGTTAATAATGCCAACCCAAAAGAGGGTTGAAATAAATAAAATACATCAGTTAAAAATGGATTGACCATGATGTTTATAGTTTGAAGTGTTGTTGAATGGATTACCTACTTTGTAAATGAATCAGCTGGAAAAACCACCTGTTAAAAACATTTAAATAATATAAGTGTGATCTGCGATGGCCTCCATGTCCCTTATATAAATATATATATAATAGAACTATATATCTAAATATATGAATAGTGTACATATAAACATAAATATTATAAATAGAGCATCCCTATACCAGATTCGGTATCCCTGCCTGTATTATGGAGAGGACAGATAACGAAACAATATAAGAACGAGATCACGATTCAATATAACAATTACCCCTCGTTACGGTGACAATACACAACAGTCATCTGTTTGATTTAAAGCTATCTTTAATTTCTCTCGAACAGTGTGTTTAGTCGTAAAAGTATATTTAACATAGCCATTGTTGTATTGTATTATTATGCTTATCTATTATCAAGATTTAATAATAATTAAATATTCACCCCTGCTTTTCCTTATCAATTTTGAAAATAGTGTCCTTAAACAGAGAACAGAATGAGCCTTCTATTACTCTCCATGGGGATCGTAAAGAGAGGGGGAGATCATATGAAATATATCTCTTTAGATAAGTCAAGTAATGAAGGGAGTGTTATCTGCAGTAGATATTCAAGGAGCCGTTGAATATCCTTCGATGACCTTTAAAGGTTCACAGTAAAGGAAAACGGCACAGTGACAAGAACATGTCCGTTCTTGACCTTTATAAGAAAGATGGGTATACAGCTTAGTATAGTATATGTTATCCTTCTTAGTAAGATGAGGTGAGCAGGTTTCGTAATTAGTAATAATATTATCTTAATAAGTTATTTAATCTATGTACATGGTTATAAACTTGTGTATGTTATTTTTTATTAACAAAAAATTATATATGTTCTAATACCCTTTTCTATTTGCATCCTTCACAACATCCATTAATCTCTTAAATCCCTTCAAAAAAATCTTTCTATGATGTGTTGATCTTTTCAATTCTTTCTTCTTACCTGGTTTCATATGAAATCTTTGATCTCTACGATCTTTCCATACTTGATTAGAAGATATTATTGTATCTAATCTTCTAAATGCTGTAGCTGTATCACCATTAATAACATCAACAGTTCTACCTGCTAAGGGGCCAAATTTAGTGGATAAAGCAGTTTCTCTAATTTCAGAATTCTCTAACAATAATGCTTTATCTAATTTATCTTTCATTATAGCCTCATTATTTTGTGGAGACGTGTTGTTGTTATGATCTAAAGAGGTTAAATTTATCTTTAACCCATTATTAGATGTAGAATTATTTAATGTGAAATCTCTTAATGGATTATTAGAAAACCCAGGAATCGTTGTTTGATTGTTAGGTTTATCTCCTTGTCCTTGTTGTAATAAACGACTATTCAGAGAAGAAAATGGTCTATTTAATATTACTCTACCATTAACACTATTACGTATTATAATCGCTTGTTTCCACATTATTTATTGTGGTAATCTTATAAATCTTAAGTTTGTTTTCTCTTATGGTTCAATGTTTCCCTTCCTTTTAAGTTATTTTTATTCTTTTATAACTTAAAGATTCTTTATTAATTGGAAAACGAGAAATAATAAAATTTAACTGAAGAGAAAAGTGTTAAATTAGGATTAAATACATTTCTTACTTGTAAATTGGGAAATTAAAAAAATTCTACAAATATCATATATCTATATTATCAAACAAATTAAGTTAACATAATTATGTCTGAACCTGTTGTAGAAAAAGTGGATAATACTACTGAAGAAGTACCAATTAAAAATTTAGAAATAAATTCTGAAACTCCAGAAGAACATCAAGTTGAAGATAGTGGTGATAAGAAGAAAAAAAAGAAGAAGAAGAAGAAAAATACAATTAAAAACATTGCTACTTATTTTCCAGATGGTATTTATCCAGAAGGTGAATGGATGGAATATGATCAAGATTTTAATTTAGCAAGAACCACTGATGAAGAAAAACGTTATTTACAAAGAGATCAAGAACGTGAATCACACTGGAATGACGTTCGTAAAGGTGCTGAAATTCATAAAAGAGTTAGACGTAATGTTCAAAATAAAATTAAACCAGGTATGAATTTAACTGATATTGCAGATATTATCGAAAATGCTACTAGAAAATATACAGGTGCTCAAGATTTGAAGACAATGGATGATCCAAAGAGTGCAGGTATTGGTTTCCCAACTGGTCTTTCCATTAATAATATTGCAGCTCATTTTACCCCAAACGCTGGTGATAAGACTGTTTTAAAATATGAAGATGTTATGAAAGTGGATTTTGGTGTTCAAATTAATGGTAACATCATTGATTCTGCTTGGACTGTGGCATTCGATCCCCAATATGATAACTTATTGGCCGCAGTGAAAGATGCTACTTATACTGGTATTAAAGAAGCTGGTATTGATGTTAGATTAACTGATATTGGTGAAGCCATTCAAGAAGTTATGGAATCCTATGAAGTGGAAATTAATGGTGAAACATTCCAAGTGAAACCATGTAGAAACTTATGTGGTCATAATATCGGTCCATGGACTATTCATAATGGTAAATCTGTTCCAATTGTGAAGAATGGTGATAATACTAAAATGGAAGAAGGTGAACATTTTGCCATTGAAACTTTCGGTTCTACAGGTAAAGGTTATGTGGTCACTGAAGGTGAATGTTCCCATTATGCTAGAGTGGGTAATATGCATGGTACACCAAACTTAACCAGTGCTAAAAAATTATTAAATAACATTGATCAATATTTTGGTACTTTACCTTTCTGTCGTCGTTATTTGGATAGATTAGGTGAAGAAAAATACTTATTTGCTTTACAATCTTTAGTTAACCATGGTTTAGTACAAGATTATCCACCATTAGTGGATGTCAAAGGTTCTTACACTGCTCAATTTGAACATACTATTTTATTACATCCAAACAAGAAGGAAGTGGTGTCCAAGGGTGACGATTATTAAAAGAATCTTATTTCTCCCAATCCCCCTTCTTTTCTTTCCCTCGCATATAGACATATATACATTCCATTTGAAATAGACATCTATATATTCTGTAGCCTCAAACATATAGAATCAAAACATAATCATAACAAACATCAATTATTAATAATTATATTGACAGCATTGACAGATCAAAATTGGGCATCGCTTCAATTTCAAATTTAAACGGAGAACCTCAATATAAATTTTGGCAGTGTGGAAATTTCAATTTTTGAAGGCGAAAATTTGGAAATGAAATAAATACAAAAGCAAATTGAATTTCAACAACAAACAAAGTAAACATTGAACGATTATAGATCAATTCTAATTGTTAAAACTAACCCAGTAATACAGTATTTATATAGATACCGTAGTTGTTGTTAAGTTAATATTCAAGTGTGTTTTTACAATCCAATTGCTATATTTGAAATCCCAGGCTCACAAAACAAAATAAATAAATAAATACAAATCATAATGCCATCTATTGAAATTCTTCCAGATGTTTTGGAATATAATCCTCCATTAACTGAACAATCTACTGAATACGCTACCATTACCAACAATTCTACTGAAACTATTGCTTTTAAAGTGAAGACTACAGCTCCAAAATATTATTGTGTTAGACCAAATGCTGCTGTTGTAGCCCCTGGTGAAACTGTTCAAATACAAGTTATTTTCCTTGGTTTACCAGAAGAACCAAGTTTTGACTCCAAATGTAGAGATAAATTCTTGGTTATAACATTACCTGCTCCACATGATTTAGGTGATAAGAGTGTTGCTGAGGCTTGGTCAGATTTAGAATCTGGATTTGGTGCTCAAGCTGTTTCTAAGAAGATTAAAGTTAAATATGGTCACAAAGTTAAGCCTGAAGTAAACGATGTTGAAGATGAAGAAGGTGCTGAAACTGCTATACCCGTTGATAATAAGAAGGAAACTGTTCCAGAAGAAGAAAAGGAAACCACTTCATCAAATGATATTACTCCAACTTCTGCTTCTGCAGATTTATCAACCGACAATGTTAAGAAATCTGATGAAGAAGAAGCTAGAGAAGATTCTCCAGTTTCTCCACAAGCTCCATCATTATATCCACCAATTATTGTTGCTATAGTAGCTGTCTTAGTGGCTTTAATTGTTCGTCAATATTTCTTTTAATTGAAAAGATGGAAACAAGAGAGCAAAAAAAAAAAATTGATAAAACAATTTAGCAATAAGATAGATTTTTTAATACCCGTCCCATTACTATAATAAATTACTGTCATATTCTTTCTTCTTCTTATTATTATTATTAATTTTGTTGTTTTTTTAAAACTCTTTTATTCTATTTTCTAATTTCATTTTACAATTTAAATTTAATTTAAACCTTTGTTTCGTAACTACAATTCTTTTTTAATATTAATCCTCTTTTTTTTTTTATTTAACCTCAATGTATTGAAATCAATATATTTTCCTTAGACTATATATGTCATGTGTTATTATTTATCTTTTATATCTCAATATAATATAATATATCTTACTACAAATTAAAAAAAAATATATTATACTATAAAATATATTATATTATATTATAGACAGAGGGTACAATTTGTTAAGATGTAAATATTAAAATGATATTGATATTATTTAAAGGAATAAACTAAAACACAAAGGTTATACAAAATTTTTATATATGAGATGATTTTAATTTAAAAATTCATTTAAGCTTCTAAAGCTAAACGACCCTTTGGGTTGGTGACCTTAACACCTAAAGCCTTAGCTCTAGCTAAGATACCAACTCTGTTCTTAGCAGAAACGTTATGAGCGATTTCAGCAGCGTAAGATTTAGTGTGCATCATTAAAGTTTCTAAATCTTTAATGTTAGCGACTAAGAAAACTTTGTGACCAGATGGAGATAAGAACTTAGTCTTCTTGTTAGAACCGTAACCGATAGTTGGTTCAGCAATGTTACCTCTGAATCTTCTTCTAACAACGGAATCAATACCCTTTTGCTTTCTCCAGTTTTCAGCGACTCTGTGGTAACGGTCAGAATGATGACGCTTAAACTTCTTGGTGTGCTTCTTGACGATCTTTGGGTGAGGTAAGGAAGAGGCCATTCTATAATTAAAATTTAAAATAATAAGAAAAAAAGATATAATACAGTAATACTTTTGTTATAATCTTTTTTTATAATATTCTCCTTTTGTTAGTATTAAAAAATTATTCAGTTGAGATTAATAATAATAAAAATTTTATTTCTTAATTCTTAATATACGATAATAAATGAACTAATTTGTTTTCGAATAAGTATTTATAATAAAATTTAAATACCACTTGTTTGAACAGTTCAACTATTTTCTTAATGAAAAATTTTCCACTGATGTTGTTATTTTTTTTTTCTTTTGTAACATTTTAAATATATTCTTATTCATTAATTAATATAATATAGAAATAAAACATTATACCCATGTTGGTACATACCTTAATATTCACTATCTTTATGGATTTGAAAATTCGATATAATAAAGAATAAAATTAACTATGTAATTATAATATATGTAAATTTAATATATTGAATTTAGAAATAATGGCCAATTCTGTTTTTTTGTTAAAACTCTGTTACTCTGTGGTAGAATTCGATGAGTTAGGTGGGACAATCTGGAGATGGCAGGTTAGCTAGAGGGAGTATTGGCAGGGTGGAAGGGATAGAGACAGAGGGCTAGTGGGAGTGCGTCTAGACAGAAGAAGCGGGAGTGGGAGACTAGGAGGTTGGCAGAGAATGAAAGTTTGTCTTTCCCTACTCAGCACCGAGTGTAGCAGAATCTTCCTTCTGCTCCTGGTCTCTCTCTGCTACTCTCCGAATAATCTCTGCTTAGACGGGAAAACTCACTCAAAATTCAGAAAAAAAAACAGAACCGACGCACAAATTATTCAACATTTCCTAAACAAGAAAATGCAAAATCATTAAATAATGGCAACTTTTCCAGGACTGTCGGGCCATTACAACCCATACCTCCCCACCAAGCTATATTTTAAATTAAAATTCTGATTGATAACGTAAGATTACTAAAGGTCTATGGAGTAAAGAATAACCGGAGTATATAACTTAGGACTAAGAAAGTGCAGTGAACAGACACACTAGGTTAATACATGATCTACAGACAGTTGTTTTACTCACTTGTCTGTCAGTGGAGTTACTCTTTATAAATCTTTTGTCTTTACAGATATATATATATATAATAATAATTAATAACACATCTTATCCCAATCACTCTCTGAGTGTAATAATCTAACAAGACTTTCTATTCTTAACCAGTTGTTGTTGATGTTGTTGTTGTTGTTTAAAATAAAACTTACTCCTATCTTCCGTAAGTACCCTTAAAGGATATTAGTTACCGCTAATCCTAATAATTATTATATAATAAACCTTGTAATTAACTTTATTTTTCCCTCAAAAAACGTAGATTATTTGTTATTTCTAGCGGGACATAAATAATTAAGATTTTTGAAAAATAACATCAAAGATCACTTAAAACTCATCGATGAGTATATTATTATAAGAAATTAATTTAATTATCTAACATATCAATTGAATCATACATTTATATTATTAACAAGGCAATAATGTCAAATTTTACACAAATTGAACCTTGTACAACTCCAGATAATTGTATCTCAAATAATATAACTTTCCAATATAATAATAATAAAAATAATAATAAAAATCCCGATATGAATACACAAACACATCACCAATCATATCCTGGAATGGTTAATAGAGTTTGTAATGTATTTGGTATGAAACCAGAAGATTATAATACAAAACTAATTACTGAAACTTTTTATTCAAATTATTTAAAGAAAAGAAGAAATTTAAATGATAATGATAATACTGAACGCTGTCAACAATCTTTTGCTAATAATAATGCAGAAAAGAAAAGAAAATATTGGTGAAACACACAAAATTTTTGCATCCTTTTAATATCAATTGTACTATATTATTATAACTATAAACTATATTATATATTCTTTCGTAACTAAATTCACCAAAAAAAAAAAAATATAACTAAATAAACCAAATTATCTAAACAAATATATGTAACCATTATGCATAATCTAATTATTATTGCTATTATTATTATTTTTTGAATGTTGTTTTAGTGTGTGTTTTTGTATATATTATATTTTAATTGTACAGAAAGGGTTATTAAATATACTTAATTACTTATCATTAAAATGGAATTCTTATTATTATTATTATTATTATTATTATTATTATTATTTCATTAATTTAAAAGGTTGAGTGAATATACCTTATTTTCTCATATAATCTCTTAAATAATTACCCAATTTAGCAGCACCTTGTTCCATGGCATCTTTAATAACTTGTAATTCATCATCTGTATTCATATTAAAATCAACAAATCCATTACTAGCACTTGAACCATTGGCATTATTAATCATACCATTACCAAAACCTTGTTCTTCACCGTCTTCATTTTGATCTTCACCAAAATATGATGATGATGAAATTGATGTTGCATTATCAAAAGTTTTCAATTTTTGTTTTGCTTCTCTAGAAGCATCTTCGTCATATGTACCACGACTAAAATATTGATCTGATGAAATTGCCTTTTGTTGACCATATTTAGCTGCAATTCTACCAGTATATTTTGGACCTGATGCAGCTCTTTTAGCTTCTTTTTGTTCTTGAGCTAAATCAGTTGCATTATTCATTGTCATACCAAACCCTAATTTTGCAAATTTTGGTTTTAAATCTTCTACTGGACCAGTTGGAACATCATTTGGTAATTCTTCTTCATCTAAATTATCATTGTAATCAATTTTTTGAGAACTTGAATCATCTGTATTATTTGAATCAATAAATTCATCAGAAGCACTTGTATAAGTCTTTGATTGAAATTTATTTTGTGTCTTAGATTGGAATGTATTAGCTTGTGAATCTAATTTTTCTTGTTCAGCATCTTTTTCAAATTGATCAAATAAATCTTCAGCTTCTGATTTATTAACTTTTTTAGCAGAAAGTTTAGTTGGTTTTCTACTAGAAGATAAAATTGAATGTTTCTTGGCACCACCACCAAGGATAGAGGATTTCTTTCTATTAGCAGCAGATCCAGATAAAATAGATGAAGATCTTTGAGCAGCTAATGGACTTGGTGATGCATTTCTTGGAGTTGAGTTACCAGAATTCAATTTAGTAGCACTATTATTATTAGAAAGATTTGGGGTTTTATTTAAAGATGCGGTAGAAGCAGTCTTTGGCTTTTGCCAATTAGAAAAAAAATCATCAACACTACCATTCTTAGAGGCAGCACCTTCACTATTTGTATCGGATTCACTTGTTTCATCGTCAATATCATCCATAACTAACTCGGAAGGATGTAATTCAATATCTTTTTGAACTTTCTTATCCAAATGATCTTTATAACGTTTAGCAACAGAACTTGTATATTTTAATTTGGCATTAGAATTAGATGTATTTAAGAATTGTTTACCATTATTTTTCATGAAATAATCACGAGCTTTATTATTACCACCATATTTAAATCTTCTTAAATTATTAATTGTCCATTTATCTAAAGTTGAAGATTTAACAAAAGTGATATGAACACCTAAATTTCTATGGACTGCAGAACATTGAATACAAAGCATAACACCAAATGGAACAGAAGTCCATGTTGGATTCTTATTACCACAATCAAAACAAACACGATTTTCTAATTTTGAAGCTAATTTTGAAAACACTTGTTGTCTGACTTCATCAGAAACAAAGACTTCACCGTCGTCACTGCTCATATTGTAATTGAATTCTTTGATAGTATATTATTTATTTATAGATTAATCAAAATATTCTTAACCAACACTACTCACGTAAAACCTTCTTTTGATCTGTCTAACTATGTTTTTGGAAACTTGTCATAAAGAACAAGGTGATTGTTGTTATTTTCAAAAAATTAAATGTTTTATGTGTCACCCGGTTCTTAGACGTGTTATTTGCCACTTTTTTGGGCTTTTCTAAATCTTGAAATTATATGACTCGAAATTTATAATCATTAAACTAACAGAGATGACATTATTATTATTATTACAAGTGTTAACACACAGGACAAAAAGGACGTTATAAAGCAACCCTCGTAGGGATCAAGTTACAGTTTTGTTGTAAACTGTTACTGAAAAAAACATAATATTTTTTACTGTTTGCTATTACAAAGTATAATCCATTTTGAACTCCGGAAACACAAATAGCCTTATCCTAAATCCCGAACCCCCCCCCAAACAATTTTATAGTATCCATTTCCTAATTTAATAATGGTCCTTAACGTTTTGTTAAATGGTCCAACTGTGGTTAAAGCAGGTCTTTATAGGCAATCTGCTTTGGTTACTAGCTCTTTACTGCTGACAAGAGGCTTTTCTAATGGTTTATTAGCCAATAAGACTAAATTCACCAATACTAATAATAATAATAACATTCAAAGATATTCTGACAATATTAGATGGAGACAAAGGTTTTACTCCACTGAGAAAAGTGGTAATAACAAAACCACCAAGAAAGATATTTCTTCTAAAGCTTCGAAGGAAAGTTCTGCAAAGAAGGCAACCTCCACTACTACCACTACTACCACTACTAATACTACAATCAAATCAGAACCTTTAAAGAATGATATTCATCATGCTATGAAATCTCAATCACATCCTATCCAAGAAAGTATTGATAACGCAAAGGCTGATGAAACTGCTAAAGCTGCTGCTGCTGCAACCGCTGCAAATGGTAATGCAGCTTCTCATTCCTCTTTGGCTTCTAGATTATACTCATCTATGCATATTCACAAACCAGAAAAACGTGTCGATGCTGAAGTAGTCAATGGTGGCGTTATTGATCATTCTTTATTGGCTACAAAGGAACAAGAAGCAAATAGAAATATTTCTAGTCCAGAATCACAAGCTGAATTCTATAGATTATTACTACAAGCTAATTATCCACAATATGTTGTATCAAGATTTGAAACTCCTGGAATTGCTTCATCACCTGAATGTATGGAATTATATATGGAAGGTTTACAAAGAACCGGTAGACATTCAGAAGCTGATGCTGTGAGACAAAGATTATTAACTGCAAGTTCTGCTGGGGCTGTTAATCCATCTCTAGCCTCTTCACCAGATAATAATGCTACTTACCCAAGTAATAATTTCCCATCAATGTATTCTCCATTTTATGGGTCCAGAAAGGAACCATTACATGTTATTGTTGCTGAATCCACTTTAACCGTTGTATCAAGATGGGTTAAATGGTTATTAGTCATTGGGCTATTAACATATGGTGTTACTGAAACTTTTAAATATATTAGTGAAAATACAAGTTTATTGAAAAATTCAGAAGTTGCTGATAAATCTGTTGATGTCGCTAAGACTGATGTTAAGTTTGATGATGTTAAAGGTTGTGATGAAGCTCGTGCTGAATTAGAAGAAATTGTCGATTTCTTAAAGGATCCAACTAAATATGAATCTCTTGGTGGTAAATTACCAAAGGGTGTCTTATTAACTGGTCCACCAGGTACAGGTAAAACTTTATTAGCTAGAGCCACTGCGGGTGAAGCTGGTGTTGATTTCTTCTTTATGTCTGGTTCAGAATTTGATGAAGTTTATGTTGGTGTTGGTGCAAAACGTATTAGAGAATTATTTGCTCAAGCAAGATCTCGTGCTCCAGCTATTATATTTATTGATGAATTAGATGCTATTGGTGGTAAACGTAATCCAAAGGATCAAGCTTATGCTAAACAAACTTTAAATCAATTATTAGTTGAATTGGATGGGTTCTCCCAAACTTCTGGTATTATCATTATTGGTGCTACAAATTTCCCTGAATCTTTAGATAAAGCTTTAACTAGACCAGGTAGATTTGATAAAGTGGTTAATGTTGATTTACCAGATGTTCGTGGGCGTGCTGATATTTTAAAACTTCATATGAGAAAGATTACTATGGCGAAGGATGTTGATTCAACCATTATTGCTCGTGGTACCCCTGGTTTATCTGGTGCTGAATTAGCTAATTTAGTTAATCAAGCTGCTGTTTATGCTTGTCAAAAGAATGCGCTTGCTGTCGATATGTCACATTTTGAATGGGCCAAAGATAAGATCTTAATGGGTGCTGAAAGAAAGACTATGGTTTTAACAGATGCAGCAAGAAAGGCTACTGCATTCCATGAAGCTGGTCATGCTATTATGGCAATGTATACTAATGGTGCTACTCCTTTATATAAAGCTACTATTTTACCTCGTGGTAGAGCTTTAGGTATTACTTTCCAATTGCCAGAAATGGATAAAGTTGACATTACAAAGAAAGAATGTTTAGCTCGTTTAGATGTTTGTATGGGTGGTAAGATTGCTGAAGAAATTATCTTTGGTAAAGAAAATACTACTAGTGGTTGTGGTTCTGATTTACAAAATGCGACTGGTACTGCAAGAGCCATGGTGACTCAATATGGTATGAGTGAAGATGTTGGTCCAGTTAATTTATCTGATAATTGGGATAGTTGGTCTGGAAAGATTAGAGATATTGCTGATAATGAAATTATTGAAATATTGAAAGAAAGTGAAGAAAGAACCAGAAGATTATTAACCAAGAAAAGTACTGAACTACATAGATTAGCAGAAGGTTTAGTTGAATATGAAACATTAGATGCAGCTGAAATTGCAAAAGTGTGTAAAGGTGAAAAATTGAGTAAATTAAAGATGTCCACAAATAAAGTCATAGAAGGTCCAGATAGCGATGAAAGAAAGGATATTGGTGGTAAATCAAAGATTCCCACACTTATAAAAGCATGATCATTTAATAGAATATCAATAAGATGATATTTGTATGTTTTTTGCAGACAATAATAATACTTTTTTCTCGATTAATGTGACTAACGAACGACCATGTAAATATATAAACTTAACCATATTATAAATTAATTAACAAATTCATATACAAAAAAAATTACATTTCCATTCAAAAAGATGTTGAATTTCTTTCAAAGTACAATTATTGTTACTGTTCATTAATGATATTTTTGCTTTAAAATGCATAGTTCTATGTATATAAATTATGTGCTTGGTTTCTTGTCTATATGTTCATCACTACCGTTATTATCAGAGGATTGCTCTAGTTTTCTTTTTAATTTTTGAACAATAACATTTGGATTTTTACAGTAGTAATTCTTAGCATAGATTAATTTGGCATCTTGGGTTGATATTGTTTCAAATGATTCAATCATCTTCTTACATTCTATTATAGTCTCTAACAATTTATCAACATTAATCTTACTCTTGTCCTCAGGTTTCTCCTCCTTCTTATCAGTAGATTCAGAAGCTACTTTAGCAGGTTCTGTGGAAAGTTCTAGAGTAGGGGTGGCAGTGTTGGTAGTAGATTCAGTTTCTGGGACACCAAATTTTAATTCTAGATATTTTCTAATTAATTGCTCATCTTCGTTAAGGAAAACAGCTAAAGTAATTTGTGGTGGAGTAAAATGATAAACTACATCAGTTAATAAAGCATCAGTAATTCTCCTCTTTGATTTATCATAAATCTTACCCATATAATTGAGATCCACTTTACCATGTAAAATATTTTGAATATCAAGAAAAAACCCATGTAATGGTTTAAATGGATGATGATTTAATAAAGTGAATTTTAAACTTTCTAACAATTTGAATTCATATTTTAAAATCTCTTCTTTCTTGGATTTAGCTTTATTAGCAAACGAATCCACGCTAATGAAATAATTTTCAGATTTACATGCTAAGAAAATAGTAGTATGAACCATATCCTTTGGATCATATTCCATAACAGAATTTTCTAAATAAAATCTTTTAAAAAATGTGATTGAAGTAGCAACAACTTCAGTGGGTAGATTTAAATGTTGAGCAATAACTTGAACTTTCTTAGCATAAAACCCAACTAATTTAAGTTCTTCTTCTGGTGTTAAAGGAATAGCTTTGGATTCAATCGTCTGTATTTCTTTTTCAGATAAAATCTCTTTTTTACTCTCGATAAATTTAGCAAGGGCCTCTTTAACTTTTAAAGTAGCATTCTCATTAACCTCTATTCTTTTTTCTCTAAGATTCTCTACTGTAAAGGACCATAATCTATATTGAGATGAATGTCTATATAAATCATCATCTGTAATTCTGTTTCTAACCTTTTTCTCCTGTTTATTTGAATCAACAGCTGGTTTATCGTTGGGTGCATTATTGTTTGTATCTTCAACTGCAGTAGACATCTTTGGATTTGTTTCTGTTTTCTCCTTTGGGCTAGCTTCCTTAAGGATTATTAAGTAAGAGTCTTCCCACTTGAAATAAATTTACACTTCAAAATTAAATTTCAAGATTATTCAAATTTTGAAAAGTTTTGATCAAGTTGTTATAAATCAAACAAAGAACATTTTTCGACTATATAACTTCAATCAAGGAGTGTGTGTTTTTACCATATTGATCCAATTAATAAGTTGTTATAATAATTTACTGACCATTGACTATCAAATACAGTAGTGTTCTCTCTTATCCAAAACTATTAAATGTTATCCATATAAAAACAATTCCCAATGAGGAAATTATCAATTTAATTGCGTAATATCAACTTTTTGAACTTTTTAAGGAAGGGAAATTAAGATAAATTAAAAAAAATATTGTTATTAGTTGCAATGTTGTAAATATTGGTTTATCCCTTTGAATTAATTATAAGTTCCATTAAAAGGGATCACATTTGATGAGATAAATTTAAAGGTTTGCTCGAGGGGTACCCAACGTTTAATTTTTTTTTAGAGAGATTATTTTTGGATCCAGCACAAAGGAGACACATACTTACAACCACGTCAAAGAAAAAACTCCGTAACATTTATTTTATACAACTCCCTTTGTAGAGTAATATATTGACCTTCGTTATCAAGACAATATTATTAGCCAAATTTGCTTCCCCTTTAAATAGTGATCGATCTAAGGGAGAAATTTATTTTTTTTTAGTCTGGGGTTATAAAACTACTTTAAATTAACTCCATTCATTTTTTACATACATTTATTTTGACTATTAATACTACATTATTTTGTTTAAATGGATCCAAAGGATAGAAGAAGTTGGAATTTACTCAATTCCGAAAACAGCTACTATTATCCCTTAAACAATAATAAAACAAGTGACAACACAAATCCTGTTCCTGGACATATAGAAGATACAATACCTTATACCCAATCATCTACTAAGAAAGAACTGGATTATAATAATCTAGATCTAACAAACGAATTTGATACCACAGATGAAACATACCCATTAACTTATTTAGATTCAGCAGATAATACCAACGTTATTAAAAATAATAATCTTCTTGGCCATACCAACGATTTAGATATTAAAAACACTTTAATCAGAGAGAATAAAAACAAAAATTTATTTTATAAAATCTTTTTTATTGTTATGGTATTAATTCTCTGTGTAGGTGTTACGTTTATGTGTATTATCACTGCATCTTTAATTAAAGCATCACCAGTAAAAGAATTATTCACGAATAATAGAGATAGTAACATTCCTCTGAATTTTGATGTCTCAAGACAAGGTATTATTCAACCTGCAAATTTATCACACTCACTTACTTATAATGCAGAAGCAAGAAGATCATCTAAAAAATTATATGAATTATTATCAGATTTTGATACTGCATTTTATGATGATGAAAATATGGTATTAGGTACCACATTATTTACCAAGAATGTTTATTCAAGACAAACCTATGTGGCCAATGGATATTTAGGATCTAGACTGCCGAATATTGGGTTTGGTTATGCATTAGATACTTTAAATTTTTGGTCTGAAGCACCGGGAGCTTTGAATAATGGATGGCCATTAAGAAATCAAAGATATGCTGGTTCATTCATTTCTGATTTCTACAGTTTAGAAGAGAAATTAAATTCAACAAATTTCCCTGAATTAGATGAAGTAGGATATTCTACTGTAATGGCATCAATACCTGAATGGACAAATTTACAATTTAAAATAACTGATCCACAAGATGATAATAATGTTACATGGTTTAATCCAATTGATGTTAAAGTTAATGATGTGTATAATTATAATCAAAATTTATCCATGAAGGATGGGATCGTAACCACAGAAATGGATTGGTATAATAAATTAATTCATGTTAAAAGTGAAGTTTGGGCACATCGTAGAATTCATCCATTAGGTGTTATGAGTTTAGAAGTTTCGCTAAATATAGAAAATCTTCCCGATGATTTTGATCATTTAGAACTGGATGTTTATGATATTTTAGATTTTAATACTTCTGAAAGAACAGTATTGAAACACTTAGCAACTGATGAAAAAAATGATGCTATCTATATGGTTGTACAACCCAATAACGTCCCTTATTCCAATGCAAGTATTTACTCAACATATGTTATTACTCCAAAAAATAAAGATAAACCTGTTGAGAAATTGTTTCAGAAGGAGGAAAGTAAAGTTTCTCAAAAAAGTAAAACCATACTGTCAAGAGATTCTACAAGTATCTCTGTTGAAAAGTATGTCGGTGTAATGTCTTCTGAATTTAAGACAAATGAACTTTACAATGATCTTTCAACTTTAGAAGTTGCCAAACTCATTGCTCTCACCAACAAGGGTAACTATCAAGAATTATTATCTTCACACAAGAGGGCATGGTATGCTCTTTATAATGATGCATTTATTGAAATTCCATCAGATTCATTACTAGAAATGACAGCAAGGTCATCTCTTTATCAATTACTTGCTAATACTCGACATTATAACGTTTCAGAAAGAGGATTACCCGTTGGTGTCGGTGGCCTTTCTTCAGATTCATACGGTGGGATGGTGTTTTGGGACGCTGACATTTGGATTGCTCCAGCATTATTACCTTTTTTCCCTGAAGTTTCTAAAAATATGAATAATTATAGAAACTCAACTCATAAACAAGCACAACTTAATGCTAAGCAAGCAGGGTACCCTGGTGCAGTATATCCGTGGACTTCTGGAAGGTATGCTAATTGTACTTCTACTGGACCATGTATTGATTATGAATATCATATTAATGTTGATATTGCATTAGCCACCTTTTCTATTTATATGAATGGTGCAGCAGGAATCGATGATGATTATTTGAGATACACTACCTGGCCTATTGTTCGTGATGCAGCACAATTTTTTACTGAATACGTGAAATACAATGAAACATTAAAACAATATGAAACTTATAACTTGACAGACCCTGATGAATATGCTAACCATATTAACAATGGGGCATTTACAAATTCAGGGATCAAAACATTGTTAAAATGGGCTACTGATATTGGGAACCATCTAAGAGAACCGGTTGATGAAAAGTGGATAGATATATCACATAATATTCACATCCCAAGATCAGTATCAAATATTACATTGGAATATACTGGTATGAATAATACCGTTGAAATTAAGCAAGCTGATGTGACGCTAATGGTGTATCCCCTTGGTTATATCAACGATGAATCTATTTTATACAATGCAATCAAAGATTTATACTACTACTCCGAAAGGCAATCGGCATCTGGTCCAGCAATGACCTACCCAGTTTTTTCTGCTGCTGCTGCAGGTTTGTTGAATCATGGTTCTTCATCACAAAGTTATCTATATAAATCTGTTCTACCATATCTAAGACAGCCTTTTGCACAATTTAGTGAACAATCAGATGATAACTTTCTTACAAACGGTTTAACTCAACCAGCTTTCCCATTTTTAACAGCCAATGGAGGATTTTTACAGAGTATTCTTTTTGGCTTAACCGGTATAAGGTACTCATATAATGTGGATCCACAAACCAAGAAAATTTCAAGAGTATTGAAGTTTAATCCTATCCAATTACCGTTGATGCCAGGTGGGTTAGCAATCAGGAACTTTAAATATATGGATCAAGTTCTGGACATAATTATTGATGATAATAATGGTACAATTGTTCATAAATCTGGTGACAAGCCAATCAGGATCTTAGTACCCAACAGATCATTGATCCACGACAGAGATGTCAATGTATATGAAAGGCTGGGTGAAAATAAGATCCTGTATCCTAGAAACGAGATTCAAATTGAAAAGTCTTTTAATAAAAATATTTCTGGGAAATACTATATTCTAGAACCAAAACAAGAATTCGTTTTACCTCTATTTAAGCCTCTTCTCAATATTGAAGATAATATTGCTGAAAATCAACAGATTACCAATTTAACTGCAGGGGTACCTGGAGATGTTGGTTTCTCTGCAATTGATGGGAATAATTATACTCATTGGCAGCCATTGAACAAAAATGAAGAAGGAAGGCTACTTATTGATTTAGGGAGAGGTAATGCCCAACAGATATCAAAAGGTATGATTTTATGGGGGCAAAGACCTGCAAACAATATATCCATCTCCATTTTACCTCACAGTGATTTAGTTGAACAAGTGATTTCTAATGTAACATACATATTAGAAAATTCAGACAAAACAAAAGCTAAGCAAACTATCAAAGATTTGTTAGGTAACTTTTCTAATATTGAAACTGATAACAAAGAATGCATGGCTGATATACTAACGATTCTAGATTGGAAAGGAAGTCAAATCGATGATATCATCAAACAAATGCCAGATATCGGATTATTCCATGAAAAATTTGTGACTGTGGTTGATAATTTAGAAGTGACACCCAGCGAACCTTATTTTGGGGAGTTAATCAATGATTCTTCGATTGAATTGTTACCAAGTAATAAAACAGAGTTTGTTATTGATTATTCCAAAGTTAATTTCAACGACACGATTAGATGTTTCAAATCTCAAGTTTCGACTACTGAAATACGTAAAACAAGGTATATTGTTGTGTCAGTTGAAGGTACATTTGATGAGGATGCAGATACAAAGGGTGCCACGATCAAAGAAATTGCATTTAGCACATGAACACAGTTAGCAAAATTTTAATACTGAGTTCGATTATTTTTCTTTTTTGCATACTCATTCTATATAATCTATAAGATTAAATGCTATAATTTTACAAAAGTACTAACTACAATAACATTCAGCAAAAAGTAGCAATTAGGTAATGGACATTACAAGAACACTATCTGCTGCCATGTTCTTATGTCAACAACCAAAAAAATTAAAAATAAATGCGAATTCTGTGGATCGAACACAGGACCTCCAGATAACTTGACCGAAGTCTTAAATTCTTCAGTCTGGCGCTCTCCCAACTGAGCTAAATCCGCTTTGTTGAAAAATTGTAACATATGTGATTCTTTTAACTCATCTAAAAGATCATATTTTCTACTATTAAATCATCCCTAAAGAGTTCAGAGAATGAGCTAAGGGTTCCTGACCTTAATCAATGTATAATAGCTAAATTTATTAGGTTTAGAACTATTCCCTTTTGCTACATATTGCAAATATGTATTTTTAGGATTTTAATCCCATTTAATTTGTTCCTCTCTTCCATTGTCTCAGTCAAGTAACATACTTGAAACATCTCCTGGCAAGGGAAGTTATCTTTATTACCTATCTATCATTAATTATGATTTTATCTCATAATTCTCTAGACATTTCAAGTATCACTCATTATGGTTTCATCTCATAAGTACCTTACAACTATCTTTGAAAATTAGAAGTTCTGTAATTTTAATTGATATATAAAGAACAAGAATATTACATATCGAAATCAATTTCTATACTCTTTATAAATTATATATCATACATAAAGAACCAGCTTTTATATGAAACATTTTTACCTCCATAGCCAAAGGTAAAAAGAAATAAAATAACTTTACAACATCTGGGTTTTAATATAGTTCTTTAACAGTATTAAATTATTTACTTTCTCCAAGCTATCCAGTCCTCATATTTGACAAAATTGGAAATATTTGGTTATTTTTATGTCTTAGATTTAGTCATACATTTTGCAAGATTATTTTAAAAAATGGTGTGTTGGGGTTCATTTAAGGTACATACATTAATCTTGATGTTTTTAATACCTTGTATATAACTCAGTTTACTTACTTTTTACTTTTATAGGTGTTAAGTATGAGCATTTGCTGATCTTAAAATTATTTTGAAGCTCTATTGCCTTCAATAAGAGTTTCCAACCAATTTTATTTAATTTGAGGCAATTACTGTATAAATATAAGTGCTAGAACTTAAGATTATAGCGGATCTTATTTATTAATAGATCGTTATGGATCCTTACACCTCATGTTAATTATTAATTGTCCATTGATAATTTCCTGCAGGGGAAATTTTGATCAGTCGTAATTAATATTTAAATCTGGAGTACCCCCATATTTCTTTTTATATGATGCAAGTTTTGCAGGCATATTTGCCAAATGATTTATAGTATAAGCATAACACCTGCACTCCAATTTATTATGAAATTAGTCTTTCTCTAAATTCAAATTATTTTAATATAAATAGGAATGAGATCTCTGTTTGTTAAATGTCTATTTTTCTTCCTCTATTTTATGTCTATTTATTTCATTATTATATTTTATATCAGTTTATATAATTCATATATAATCAGACAATTACACATCAATAAAATTGATTACATCATAAAACATCTTATTTGAAATGGTTGAATATACAAATTTAAACCAAAAACACCCTTTATTTCATCAATAAATGAGTGTGGATCTCTCTTCTCTCCATTTTTTCTTGAAAGCAATTTTCTTTGTTGTTTAAACGAGGGTTACAAAGATTTAACGAAGTGACTACGTGTGTTACTAAATGCTGGGAACTGTCATTTGTATAACTGTTCGTCTCTATAGCTGACATTTTGTTGTAAAGAGAATGTTTAGATAAAAATAAAATATATTAAATACTAAAGATTCAAAGAACCTCGTTCGATGATTCTTTCTCCTTGTATATAAAATATAAAAGATATAGAGAATAGAAAATAAAAAGTACAGATTCACAGAAATGTACTTTTCTTATATATGAGATATCACAGAAATGTACTTTTCTTATATATGAGATATCACAGTCACAATATATTCAGTGTCTATAAAGAAAAAGATATCTGGGGGTCAACCTGGTGACACTGGGGGTAACTGAAAATAATATAATAGAAAAATTACTAGATTAAGACAAAAACAAGCGGCGTAATTATAGTGCATGGACTTTCATAGAGATACAGTGGATATTATCACAAATGGGTCTATCCCTGTCTATACTCCACATTCCAGCACTAAATAGTAATAAATTTATGTTATTCGGAAAAATCTAGTGCAATATTTGACCAAGACCTGTTTGAAAAGAAAAGAAATATTTTTCAAAATTATGTAATTGTAGTAAAAAGTTGAATTTGGAAAAGTGCATAAAATTAAATATTTAATCAATTAAAATAAACAAATTGTAATTTTTTCTGTTTTTACTGATATTTGCTATAAGTCCAAAATTTAACTAGTCAAGGTAGTATATTCCTTCAAGACATTACCAAAATTGTTGCTTGTATATCGGTTTTGTCTTTTTAAATACTATTAGAATTATTTTAATGAAAAAAAGTATTTCAAAGAAAGGAAACTGTTGATTCTTTAGATAATCAACATTTTCTTTGGAATAATTAATATCATTTGTATTAGTCTCGTAGTCAGGATTTGGTTGATTCATATTAGTTGGAGTCATCTCAATTGTAACTGTAATTGTCAGTTAAAAAGTAATTGATAGTTTTAAATATATATTATATAACACTACGATGGGTGATACAGATATATAAGTCCTCGATTATTTAACAGAAGATAGTAAATGAAAATAATATAAAATAAAACAGAACTACGAGAATAATTGTAATATTTATATTCTCACTGTGAACTGGATTCGTTCTCAAATCCATCTCCTTTTGTATGTTTAATTTTTACCTTGGATGCAATAATTGAGAAGGGGTTGATTGCTAAATTAGAGTAGATGATAATTACTTGCTGTTTCTTCGATTATAACATAATAGTATTTACCTTAATGGTAATTTAGGTTAATTAACATTTTTTGCTTTTTATACGGTCATAAGTCTTGTAATATATTATGTTTTGACACATTTGTATTGTATATTCAATATAATTTTGATTTCTATATGTGATTATTAAAAGATAAATTAAATTTCTATCAAAATGTTATATTCTCACTAGACTCTTCATGAGTTAGTAAATTAATGTTGAGGTTTGGAATCAATACTACCAAGATAATTGCATGGTATAAAACAATCATCAATGTAACAATGATATTATACAGAGTCAAAATTTATTAAGAGTGTTCTTGAATTATTCAGATGATCTATCATTTTAATGGATACATAAAAAAGAACATTTTTACAAAAGGTTAGTGTGGATGACATTCAATACACATATCTTTTAGAATTAACTGACCAGTGAAATATGTATAATGAATCAATGGAACTAAAATAATTTTAGTGTTATATTATGTTTTACAAGAAAATGGTTTTGTTAGTTTACTTTTCTTCAAAACAAACCAACTAACTTAATCACAAATAATTCACCACCTGCATTCAGTTTATGGTTTACTTTTTTCTGGATATGAACATGATTCAGGGGAATAAAATCTGTTGATCTTATTGAGACAAGTCGTGGCTATTGGAGATAAATTGAAACATTTTTTCTGGAATGTTTAAATGAAAGAAGAGGTTAATCAGGACAACATATTTAACTGTATTTATTATTTTAATATTAACAAATACAGAATACAATCCGATATATTATTTAAATTACCGTTTTATTTTTATTTATTTCAAGGGTAACTTTTACAATAAACGACAAGGAAAGGAAACCAAACTGTAATAATTTAATCACCAAGATCATAATAAACATAGAAACTTTAGGAAATTTTTAATAAACTAATTTAATTGTTTTCTCTTATATTTAATTAAAAAAAGCAGTCCATTGAAGTAACATGTGGGCTGCAAATCATGGATATACAAACTTATAAGGCTAAAAGGTTTGTGAATGAGAACTTATTATTTTAATAAATATGTATTATTTAGTCTACGTTATTTCTAAAGGAACATGATCACAACTCATAATATAAAAACCTATCGGGAAAGCAAAATTTATCTCCACAAGGAAACTTTCCATGGAAGGCAATGAGATAAACCTCCTCATAACTATTACGTCAGCCGTTCGAAGATCCTTACACCTTTGAAACCCTCTTTATTCCTGGGGTTAACCCTCAACTGGAGCAGGGAAAAACCCAGGGTTAGATTGGCAATACTACCCTAACTTCCTTATTTTCTTATTCTACTCTCTATTCTTTCTTTTTTATTTTACAATATAGCAATAGATAATATTAATTCAAACTAATTAAACATGAAGTTTTGTCTTTTCATTCATACTCTGTCCAAGCTGTTCTTAACGATTCTAACAATGGGACTTTTTTTCTAATTGCGGGAAAAACCCATTATTGAAAAGACAACACAGTGGAAAATTTTGGTTTGCCCAGGAAAAAAATTAAGAAATTAAAAATTGATATCAAATTTGAAATTTAAAGCAAAGGATAGTTAAAATTTAGAGTTCTAAATTGAGGGGAACCTTGTTCAGACAACATATAGACTACCATTTGTTGAGGGGAGTTATTACAACACACATCATCCCTGTTTTCATTATTTTTTTATAGGTTCGATAAACTAATATATAAACAGTTGAACACTCCATACATTTTCTCCATATAATTTACTATACGACACATAACCAAACGAAATACAACAAAGAAAAAAAATGTCAGACCAAACCATCCCGTCATATTACTATTATATTGATCCATCTGTTAACTATTCACTACAACAACCAAATCCTTTAGATGATTTAATATCTGTATATAAATTAACAGATTTATCACGTCAAGTGGCAAGAACAAATATGGATGGTACAAAAGCAATTAAATTACGTAAATCATATAAGAATCAAATTAATGATTTATCTGGTAAATTTACTGTTATACCGACTCGTGAAAATGGTAAAGGTGGTGAATTAGCTCCTGTAATGTTTAATAATAATGCTGATATGATGAATCAAGTACATCGTCCTGCTAATATGACAAATGATGAAGAATGGAGACAAATGCTTATGCAAAGGGACTCAAAATTATTTACTGGTAATACAGGAATTGATTGGGATCTTTGCTCAAATGTTTTATCTCAATTTGAAAGATCATATCCTACTGAATTTCAAAATCCAAATATTGGATTTCAAGTTGAAGATTTAGCATTTGATTTGGATGGTACTGGTAAGACTGGTAATGTTTCAAAGAAACGTAAGAATAAATCTAATGGTTCATCAATGGCTACACCAAATAGTGACACTCAATACGATGAAACTAAGAGAAGAAGATTAGAATAGATATAAGTATTTGTATCATCACCGAGCATGCCCTCAAGGCCGCCGCAACGGCTCGAACACGGGGCGGAACACTCCGATCCCAAGCCCTAACTTAAGCGGCTTAGGCCCGTACATTGCATTGTTTGTGCCCAAACAATAGCGTGATCCCCATGGAAACTTCGGATCTTGCTGCAACATCATCCGATTTGGCCTCAATCGGGATTTTGGCATTGTTACCCTTACTGCAGGCGCTTTTTTCTTCGAGGAAAACTTCCCGTTCCGGCAAAACGCATACCTTGAAATACAATAGTAATTGTGATAATGCGTCTGCTCAGACAAAGTTATATTGTGTTTTGGAAGAATAGAGTGATTGCAGGGCGTTATTTTTCTGGAACAAAAAGAAACCCAAAAAGTTTTTTTTAGAATCTAATGATTTTTTCCTCTATTTTACAATTGTAAAATTTGCCAAATTTGTGTTGTGGTTTTTGTTTTCATTGAATTTTTTTGCAAATAAGAATCTTAGAAGAGAAGATCTGCTCCTGATTAGGATTTTCTTCCTTTCGATTCAAATGTTTTTTTATCTTTTCTAGCTCTTTCTCTTCAAAATACTTTATATACTGCATCCTCATTTCCACATTAAATAATTCAAATATATAACAAGTATTAATATCTCTTTTATATTCACCCCCCACACACGTACATTTTAATAAGTTAGATCCAGATACAATCTAAATATAGAGAGACAAGACTCCATTTAACAAAATATAATCGAAAAATAAATAAATAACAACAAATTTATAATATGTTGTAGTAATGATGTTATCTAAATACCATATTTTCATTTTAGTTTGGCTTAATGTAGTCGTTCAGACTGCATGGGGTCAACCATTCAATATCGATTTTTGGAATCACTTGATGAAAAGAGATTTGTCTCCATCAAATAATAATACAGAGACAAATATAGTCCCCACTTCTCCAACATCTATAACTGATATTATATCAAATACGGATTTACATGATTCCTCTATATCAATACAACAAGAAACAGAACACACTACTACTCCTAACAACAACAACAACAACAACAACAACAACAATAATAATAATAATAATAATATTCCAATCACTACCAATACTCCTGAACAAGAATCTGTTCAACAAACAACCTCAAATAACAATAATGATGATATAAATGTACAAACTACTCCTTCTTCATCAATTCTCATTCAACAAATCACCAGTCATACAAATATAAATACCCCAATAGAAACTCATACCAATGAAGGTAGTACTACCCAAGTATATAATGATAATTCATTTATAAGGCCTACTCCAATGTCATCTCAAAATACTAATGTTAACACATATACAGAAGCTTCTTCATTTATGAGGCCTGCTCCAATGGCTTCTCAAAATACTAATTTAGATACAAATATAAATGTGACTCCATCTTTAACCACCACCGAAGCTGGTACCACTTTCACAAGGTCTACCTCACTAGAAACTAATTTCAATACACTAGGAGGTACTGATACAATTATAATGTCTATTCCAACAAATGTCCAACTTCCAAGTGGTAATACTACTACAATTATAATGTCTATTCCAACAAATGTCCAACTTCCAAGTGGTAATACTACTACAAACACAGACATTGTTGGTACAATTATACCCCCAAATGCATCTCAAAGAACAAATAATACAGATACAAATATGATACCTCCAAATGCATCACAAAAGACGAATATTGACTTATTAGTATCGGGACATAGTAGTGGTAGTACTACATTTTATCCAACCATGAATTCATATTTACTTCCGTTATCGTCAAGCACAACCTCTACCTCATCTACCTTTTTAAATTCTTCTACTAGCAGTACCCCAAGCATTACCGAGGATAATTCAGTCGAATTATTAAGCATACAACCCACTCCTACTCCTGCTCCATCAACTACTCCTGATGATAACAAGGGTAATGATGGTACCCATCAAAGTGTTGATATTAACGTACCAGCTGAAGATACCACAACTTCATCGAGTTCTTCTATACAAAACATTATCTTACCTCCAACACAAACAACTGATATCCCACAAATTATTGTCGACCCTACAACTCCACCTCCAATAGAAAGTGTAAATCCAGATTCTGGCGACAACAATGGGGACTCTCTGGATGATTCACATTCGAATTCAAACCCCAATCCAAACCCAGATGGAAATGATAATTTAGATCCTAATGGTAATGGCGAACCAGATAATGGAAATGGTGATGCTGGTCCAGTTATAGTTAGTTTACCAACCACTACACCAATGATACCAGTTCTACTGACAGACACACCTTTAGTTTCTGGTGCCTCTGTTGTTTCTCAAGCGCCACAAGTCGTCGTACCACCACCAGTATCCCAAGTATCACAAGTCGTCGTACCACCACCAGTATCCCAAGTATCACAAGTCGTCGTACCACCACCTGTATCCCAAGCATCACAAGTTGTCGTACCACCACCTGTATCCCAAGCATCACAAGTTGTCGTACCACCACCTGTATCCCAAGTATCACAAATCGTCGTGCCACCACCTGTATCCCAAGTATCACAAGCCTCCCTGAGCATTGAACCCCCCCTAGCCTCTCAAGTATCGCAAATATCTCATGCTCAGACCATTCCAACTCCAGAAGTATCATCCCAGGCTTCCATGGTTTCTCTTGTGGCTCAAGAACAAATTGAAAATGGTAAAACACCTGTTGCATCACAAGCTTCAAGCATTTCACCACCAAAATCAGTATCTGAGGCTCCAAACGTTGCTTCCAATGTTGTTCCAGTGGCTTCTTCACAAGTGAATGAAGAAAAACAAAGTTCTATTGATCCCCATAAACAAGGGAACAATGACCAAGCTGTACCTACAACTGTGGATAACAAAAATAATAACGCTAATTCTGTGTCACAATTACACCCAACCACTCCAACCTTAAGATTACCCACAACTATTCCTGATAATAATGACAACAATCATATCTCTGTGAAAAGTAATGATGTTCAATTTGAAAATTCCGTTGCTAAAGAAACCACAAATGGCCCTTCTGCTCACAATGTAATTGGTAGTGTAAACAATAATGCTAAAACTCAAGACGTGAACACTAACAAGGATAATAATAATAATAATGGCGTAAATTCGGCATTACCAACTAGAGTGATTCCTACTCACACCAAGAATGACAACCCAAAAATAACACAAGCTGTGTCTACTACTGGTTCTGATAAAAATGGCAATCGTAATCAGCAATCAAATGGTCAAGTGAGACCAAATTTAATTACTGATATGATCTCAATTATGACTGCCTCTGATGGTCCTCGTCATCCAAATGACGATCATCATGCAAACAGTGGCCTTGTTCATTTATTTGAGTCTATGGCAAGTAGAGGGGATAAACCTAAATTCCCATTTATATCAGGTCTGGATCAATTATTAGATGATAACGATGATGACAGTTCAATCACTGATATACCTGTAAAAGGTGGTCCAACCAAAACTAAGAAATTAACTGTTAATGATGTTGATAACAATATTAGTTGGTTACCAACAAGTATTCAATATGCTACTACTATTGATTCTACGGCAGTTATCAACCCTGAATCTATGCAAACTTTACCAGCTGTCATCACTCCTTCAAAAATAATTACTGAATCTCCAGATTGCGAATTGATTACCATTGGGTTCCAATATAAATTGCATTATTCCTTCTTGGTTAACACACCTTTGACTGCTGCTCAAGTTTTTGATTTCTTACCATACACCCTTTATTATCCAATTATCTTCCACCTAAATGAAACATATTCTAATATTAATATACCTGTTTACCGTGAAACAACCACATTGTACAACAGTGGTGATTCTTTAATGAAGAGGAATCAAATTGAAAACTCAGGTGTCACTGATAATGAATCCTGGGAAACTTCTGCAAATGGTATCACAAATACGATGGCTACTAAAACAAGAACTGTCGATATTCCTATGGCTTCCGAGGATGCCATTCTGAACCTCGATTTCTCAAGTATTCAAGTGAAACAAATTGTTCCATACATGAAGCCAAACAGCGAATATATTACCTCTGTAGCTGAAGTATATTTCCCAAAGCAATATGTTTCAATGCTACAAGATTTAATCTCGGATTCAGACTCGATTATTTACAAAAATCCAAAGGCCAGTTTCCGTACAATTGCTGATTTAATCGATCCATCTATTTCAATCACAGACTTGTTTAAAGACAGCACAGGCGAAAGCAATGGCAATTCCAATAATCAAAATTCCCAAGAACCTTCGCATTCTAAAAATGGGAAAGATTCCAATAATGATGATTCAGCATCCCACAATTTAAAAGTATCTGAACATGAAGATGCCATCAGCGGTGGTATTGATTCTTCACCATCATTGAATAACTTTAAAGTGAATCATAGGATAAGAGATAGAATGTTAATCTTCATCTTCTGTTTAACAACAATTGTCTTTATTTGGATTTATACTTTATTAAAGATGAGCAAGCTAGTTTACAGATTTGAGAAAAAACAAACTACACTACCGCAGTTTGAAGATGAAAAGCAATTGCATCATTACCAAATCAATCCATACACAGACACACCTTCAGATAACACAAGACCATCGAATACCCGTGTATCATCAACCGATTCCTCAAACAATAGTTCAAACCACTCAGTCATAGAGAAAAAATACCGTACAGAAAGTTATAGTACTCCTCATTTCGAAGATATCAACTCAAGTGTTTATAGTGTCGAAAGAGATCTTCATTATACAGTAGATAAAGATGGTAATTTCTATTATAGCAAGATGAACATGGGACGTGATGTAACAGATAATCGTGATACAAAGGAGGGTGTCAATCCATTTAGAACAACTTTACCTGTAGCATCGTTTATCCAAACAGATATAACTAATCCATTCTGGTCAGGTACAGAACAACCATCTACAGAGATATTTAGTGACAATTCCAATAGGTTGTTTACTTCAATAACTTCAGATGATTCGAATGGTAGTGAACATAATGCCAAAGTAATAACAAACGAAGCCTCGACATCCAATAGAATACATACCACTACATCCACTTATCTTGCTAGCGATTTAGATTTGAAGATTGATGATATTGATGCAGAGGAAGATAATGATGACAATGTTGCCGATCTATATGTTGGTGATTTTGATGCATTGGATGAAGAATTATATAAAAGATTATCTATCATTGCACAGAAGAAGAAATTGAACAAAACAGATGTTTCTCTGGAAAGAGAATCAATGATGCAATTACACATTGGTTCTAAAAGAACAAAAAGCGTGTCAGATATTTAAATAAAACTACTAATACCAAAATAATACTCAAATTTACCTGAACTTTAACCGGTTTAGTGAATTTACAACAAACAAGCATAATTTTTAATTAGATAACATATATAGATCTATAAACCTTATAAATTAATCGACTTCTTATCGATCTGTTTATTCTTACTTAATTAATTAATTAATCTCCAGGATTCTGTTGTCTTTTTCTTTTTTTTTTGGATTTAATTAAGCCTTAAGTTGATGCAAGAAGAGAAAAGACATCGCCTATGATATAGCCCAACTAACTCAAAGAAATCAACTATGACAAATGATTCCTTAAGTTTGGGTGGTCTTCAATACCAAGACTCTAAAAGTCAACAGGTTCTAGGTAAAAAACACAAGTGGAAAAGAAATTATAAAGCATGTTTAAATTGTAGAATAAGAAAGATTAAATGTGATCTAGGCCCTGCAGACAATCCTCACCCGCCTCCATGTGAGCGATGTAGAAGACAACAAAGAGAATGCCTTTTTACAAACACCCTTCGAGAGAGTAGTCAGACGATTGTGGCTGATATGGTGTCTATTGACTCCGATGTAAATCAAAAGGAAACTGTGTCATTGAATAAGTTGATTCCAATTGATAGTGTCCATATCCCACATAGAAGTCCACATCGGAGTAAGGTGATTAAACCTGTCAGTTCCGATGAAAGACAATCTACTAAGAGTCTATCACCAGAGAGACACAATATTGATGGATCTCATAGAAGAGTTCAAATTAAACCAAATGACAATAGTGACGAAGCCAAGAAATGGAGATTGGAGCTGGCCTCAATGCAAAACACATTACAATTTTTAGCCAATGCTGCTGGCTCTGTGGCTAAACAGAACACCAGTGAGATGCTAAAAAGTGCACTAAATGAAAATAAACAGCAGGAATCAAACTTAGAAACTCAACCAAGTTCTATAAAAGTCATACCAGTGGAGGTGCAACAATCTACAGAGCATTTAAAAGGTAATGCTATTGCACCATTATACAGTTTACATGGCCCTCAAAAACCAGTTACTCTTTTAATTGATAAATTAACTAAAATAAGACCCAAACCTGATAGAACACTTTCTGATATCTCTTACATTGGTCCAACTAAATTGATCACAGAAAGTGAAGCAGTTGAATTGATTGATTTATACTTTTCTACAATGCATCCTTATTTTCCAAACATCCCTTTACAGTTACATGACCCTAAGGAATTAGCACAGTATCCAATTTTACTTTGCGCCATCTTAACAATCTCAACAAGATATCACTCATTTAGTGAGATTGGATTTGACAATGGAGAGGATAATAAACGTAATATTAAAGTTCACGAAAAGTTGTGGGACATATGCCAAAAATTAATATCACAAACTATCTGGGCTGAAGCTAGTACAAGATCAATTGGTACAGTACTTGCATTTATTATTTTTACTGAATGGAACCCAAGACAGATCCACTGGAAAAAGGCAGATTATGCTAATAATTCAAATGAAAATGGTTTACCACCTGTACCAAATAATAAAGATGAAGATGAAATGACCGGTATTGGTGCCATTAGAAGAAGTGATAGGATGTCATGGATGCTTACTGGAAGTGCAGTTCGTTTGGCACAAGATATGGAGTTTCTTCAAACAAGTACAAAAGTTTTCGTAGCAGCACATATATCTGATGCAATGACTTCTATGAACATGAATCAAAAATCAGTTCTTTCTGAGAGTTTTAGTGAGATTAGTTTTGAAAAGCATAAACATAGAACATCTCCCTTCGAAGTAACTGACGATGATGATCCAGGAAATATTGGGAATGAATTGTTTTATTTGGAACAAATCTTGAAAGATGATAACGATAAAGATAAATGGATTAATGTGTTAAAATTGAGTCAGGGTGAACAACCTGGTGGATTGACGGATTTAGAAAGAGAATTCTTAAATGATGAATATGTTTTGTATTATTCAAGAAATAATGATGAGATTGTTCAACACCATCAACAAAATCAACTGCCATACCCATTAAAGTTTTCCTTAGCCCAGAGAGCTAAGATTGAACTTATTCGTATTATGCTTATTGGGTATGATACAATTTATTATGACAAGGGTAGAAGGAAGCTAGCTTCTAATGATCAAGTTCATAACCTAGCTATTCTTAGCATATTATCTCCATTAATTGAAGGTTGGCATGGTACTTATAGAGAATGCATGACAGTGTTACCGGGGAAACCATATGATATATCCGTTAGAAAGGATAAAAGAGCTGTCCATAGTTTCACTGAACAAATTATGCATGAATCGTTGTTATGTGAATATCATTACTGTCAATTATATATTTATTCCTTAGCGTTGCAAGTTGATGTGAAAGTGTCTAAATTAAGAGTAAATGAGATTACGAGAAGTGCAAAATACGTTGAATTGGCATATACTGCTGCAAAAGAGATTTTATACTCTGCTGTCCGTGTACATAGATTGAAATTGTTAAAATATATGCCGGTGAAGTGGGTGACAAGAATTGTTAGAGCAGTATCTTTTTTGGTTAAATGCTATTTAACGTTAACAAATTCAGGTGGTAATATGGGTAATTCCGAAGCAAAAACAATTTTAAAATTATGTTGTATACCTTTGGATGAAACCATTAATGTTATTAAATTAGCTGCCATTACTTTGAAAGAAGCTACACCAGATGAATTGCATTTGGCCATTAGATATTCTGCAATTTTATTATACCTTTGTAAAGAAATGAATTTGAAGAAGGAAAGAAATAAGAGATTACTGGTATCGCATGGTATTTTGGTCAAAGAAGATCATCTTGGAGAATATGCTAAATATTCTTCTACTGTTCCAAAATATAGAGTAAAGAAACCCACTCAAGGAAAAAGCACATCAGGTGATGAAACTAAGGATGATAAAGAAATTGAATCATTAAGTAGTAGACCCACGAGCAAGAGTAACACTGTGGATGGAAACCACAACCTAGTTGAAAATAACTCTGTAACAAAGAATAATGATACTATTAATCCTGCACCACCAAAATCAATTATGAAGATTCTTAACGATGATGATAATGTTGATTTAACCCCAACTGAAGATAATGAACCAAGTGTAACTCCTCCTACTCAAGAATTACCTCTTAAGGGAAGCTTAACAACCACTCAAAACTCAAGTATCGACTCAGAAAACAACTCTGCATTCTTACCAGATGAAGCCATTGATTGGTTTTCAGGTAGTACAGATATTGGGTTGGGATTCGTGGAACCATGGACAGAAATGTTAGAACAAAGATATTTACAGAGTGGTGGTTTAGATCATGATATATTAAATTCCAACGTGGAAGAATTATACAATTATTTTGATGGACAAGTGGACCCACCGAATTGATCATGATTAGGATTTAGATCATACTCATCAGAAAATGGTATGATTATTTTTTCCATCTGTTTAATTTCAAATCTGACACATCTCTTAATTTTTTTCCTGATCTTCGCTTCTTAATTTCATATTTGAGGAAAATTGAATTAAATATGGGGAAACACAATAAATAAAGTTGAACGAAAGCTGCACAAAACTATTGCCTGCTTTTGTCCATTAGCTAAGGCAAACCATCGACACAAGTCTACAACACCTCTTGATCTGGTCAATTGGTTGTTTCTGAATATATAAATAGTCAACCTAGTGAATAAGAATTTTTAATTACATTACAACATGACCTCCTTAATAGATAAAGTCTTGTCTCAAACAAGTGAGGGTCACATGGAACCCAGCCACGACGATGTTGTACATGACAATATTAATAATGTTTTAGATATTGAAACTGACACGGATAGTGGGATTTGGTTTTGGTATAACTCTAATATCAAACGTGGACAATTTGAAGAAATCACAAGCAATACGATAAATCAAAAAATTTTAATGGATATGTTGGACAGATATTTTAAAGAAGAAATTGGAAAGAAGAACTCTCAATTCAAATTATTAATTCTTTCATTACCACAACAAATGATGGATAAAAAAGGTGAGATTGAAAATTTCTTATTAAACAAATTTAAGATTAAAAACAACAAAGTTATAAATTTAAATAGGTGTAAACAAGGGAATGATGAAGAAAATGCTTTATATTTGATTCCAATTTATGATTATGATTTCCATATTTTACAAGCATACCATAGACATGTTAACGAGAAGAATGGTACTCCCAGTGATGAGACAATCTCTCAATTACAATCCTTCGATTCAATTGCCAGTGTACCATTATCCGATTCAGAATATGAAAATTCAGATATTGATGAAGATTCTGAATCTATGGAAATTCCAAAGATATATTCCTCTGACAACTCTGAATTATTAGCAAAGACTCAACCTAATGATGATGAAGATGATTATGAAGAAGAAGATGATGATGAAAGAGACGCGATTGTTTTAAATTTTACTAGATCCTCAATACGAAATCGTCATGTCACACCAAGTAATTTATATCATATTACTTCAGAAATGTCGGAAAGTATGTCAGTGTTAAGTATTCAAAGTAATGAATATGATTATGATGAAGATGAAGATGATACTGATAATACTAGTGGAATGAATACCGGAGAATTATACCGTTTAAGTGAAAATGGTGATAATAGCTTAAGTTTACAATATATTTACCCTTCATTAAGTCGTGTGACTCCTAAAAATGGGTCTCTACTTGATATAAATTTAAGAGTTTGTCATATTTTAGCAAAGGATTATGGTCAAGATATTATGTGGCATGCAATTAGACAATCACAAGGTGAAGATTGGATTATTTATGATTCTGAATTTTCAATGAGTAATTTACAATATTGTCAATTAGATGATATACTAACTGGTAAACCTATTGATGGTAATGAAAGTGAAAATGAAAATATCAATGATAATACAGAAAATCATATGATGGTTTTGTTTTGTGAAGTCATATGATATAAATGTAGGATAAAAAGAACATACAACAACTGAAAAAAAGACATAATAATAGTATTAATACATATATAAATGGATTTAAAAATAAAATGGCTTTATACAAAAATATATATTCGTTATAAATAAGAAATAGAAAAAAAAATAAATGAATTCGTTAAATGACTATAGAAAAAAAATTAATAAAACAAAATAAATGATACAGTATAGGATGGATTACATTTACAAAACTTTAAGTAAATGGAATGAAGTGAAATGGTATTATGGGTATTGAAATGCATATATATATCTATTTTCTATTTTTCGTAATTGCATGGAGCATAAATGACTTGAGTAATAAATTTACCTTCATATCTTGTTGTACATCCAACACAAACAATATTATCTTTAATTGATGTTGTTAATAGATGCTTTAAATTAACATGCGGTATAATATGATCAATTTCATTATTATTATTACTGAAATTTTTATTTAAATATGTGGAATTCAAATAAACTGGTAAATCAGGAACTTTAAATTTATTTAAGAAATATTCTTCTGCTTCTTCTGTATTCATCTTAGCAATCTTTTGAATATTGGCAAATAAAGAATCTTGATTTGAATCTACGACTCTTGATAAAGTTAGGTCGAAGTTACGATCAACATTACTACCCGTATCATCATCATCGTTATCTTCTTCATCTTCATCTTCATCAATATTATCAAATTTAAAGATTTCAGGAATTTCATTAGAATATTGAATTACAGGTTTTGGTTTTTCTAACATTGTAAAACCATGAATACCCAATACTCTTAAGGAAGAAGCTGAATTTCTTTTATTTATTGTTGAACTTGATCTGGATATACCAGCAAAATCAGTTAATGAAGTAGTAGATTTTTGTTTATGATGTCTTTGATTTGAATCTGGAATCTTATTTTCTTCACGATATGGTTCCACAGTATCATAACCTGGTAATACTTCAAACCAATTAACAATATTACCTGTAGTATTTGTTGCAGTAGGTAAATAATCTGAATGATATAAATTACTATTAATTAAGAATTGTAATTTATAGATCCCAGGTGGTAAGAATAAATCTTTCATATACCATTCATTATTTTGTGAATCATAAGTCATTGGTAAAGAATTAGTTTCTCTATTAAAATGTGTTGGTGATGGTTCACTACCAATTTGTAATGAATGTAATGTGGAAACCATATCTTTACTTACAATTGAGATCTTTGTAGAAGGTTCAAGATCAGGAAGATGATCTTTCCATTTTAAAATGACTTCGACATTATCATTAAAAATACTATCTTTAACATCTCCATCAAAACCTTCTTCTTGAGAACCAGCAGATGAAACAGATGAAACAGATGATAATGTTGTATTTGAACCAATATAATCAGGTTTAACTTTCATCTTATAGAAATTTTCAGCAGTTAATTTATCATCAGTAGCTGGTGTTTTCAATTTTTTCAAATCAGGCAGTCTAGTTGTACTTCTATCAGCATTCTTATTTAAAGTCTTTAAGACATTAACAGTATAACTTGTTGTATGTGAGTTTGTATTATTATTACCACTATCAAGTTTAGAACGTTCATATTGTTGTTGTTTTGTATAAGCTGGAATTGGTGCAGTGGTTGGGGTCTTTGCCACAGAAGATCTTTCTTTATTTGTTTCTCTCTTTTGTTGTGATTTATCACCATATAATTTTAACATAATCTTTGCAGTAGCAGATAAAGGTTTCCCATTTTCATCGAGATCTTCATCAGTTTTGTTATTATTACTAGTATTATCATTTTCTTTTTGATCTATTGGTGCTGGAGATGGAGATGGTGTTGTTAAAGGAGTATGAGCAGTTAAAGGTGTTAAACTTGAAATATTTGTATGTGAATCTAATCTTTTCCTTTTCATATCTTTCTTGATGAATGAATTCCAAGTTGGTTTTTCGAAATCTCCATTGTGATTAGACTTAAAAGATCCATCTAAATGATCATTTGGTAAATAATAATGTATCTTATTTTTATCATCATCATCTGCAGAAGTTGGATTTGTTGATGGTGTTTGTTGTGAAGAAGAAGTAGGAGTAGAATCTTGCTTTCTAGGGGAGCTTAATGATAAATTAGCCAAATTTTGATCTATTGACTTGTCTGAGTTTGTCAATGACACTTGTGACATTGTTTTGATATTGATATTCAGTGTGATTGGTATAGATTTAATGATACTAATCTATATATTGTTCTTTTATTTGAACCAGTAAATCTGTCAAATTTCATTAAGTAAATAAAATTTCAATGTTATTTATTTTTTTTCCACAAAAAATCATTCAATAAAAAAAACAAAACAACATAATTCAAGTTTTGGAATGTGTAAAATGACACAAAATATTGCAATAACATATTGATTAATTAATTGAATATATATTTATAATATCAATAAAATCTTTATATAGAAGACTCACACATTTAACATGGCTTTTCTCAAATCCTTTTTTTTTAATACAATAGAATTTTGTATTGGATCATGTTTACATTTAACCATTAATTCATTACAAAGATTCTCAACAATAGATTCAAATGATTTATTATTATCATTATTTGTAGTGGTATCATATGATTTCAATTGATTTTGTAATTTAACATTATTTATGAAATGTGAACAATGACTTGCTTCATTTTCTAAAAATGTTCTATCATTTAATACCGATTGTATAGATTCATGATTAATTAAATGTCTTGTTAAGATATCACAATGGATTGAGTTTGTATCATCATCATCACTTTCACAATCACTATCACATTTCTTAGTTGATGGAGAGGTAAAACATGCACCACCACATGTACAATCAAAAGGTAAATCCATATTCGGTATCGTGGTAGTGGTAGAAACCACAGGTGAATTACTAATAGTAGTAATGTTATTATTATTATTATTAATATTCATTGAAGGTTCACCCCAAATATCTGGGAATGCTAAACTGTTTAATACGTTATTGTCTGTAATATTAGTATTAGTATTCAACTCATATGTATTATTAAAATCAAAACTATTTGTCTGTATGGTATCTATTTGTAATGGTATAGAATCCCAAATATTATTACTATTGTTATTAGTTGTAGGAAGTTTATCATTTGATAATGGAATAGAAGAAACATTTGAATCCCATGTATTATTAAAATCAGGGACAGAAGTATCTTGTTTCTTTAATAATAAACCAGACCACACAGTATTGTCTAATATATTATTATTATTGTTGTTATTGTTATTTGCAGAATTATGAATATTTGATGGTGTAGAAGAGAAGCTTGTTACAGGAGATGGATTATTGTTTTCACTTTTCACTGTGTTGCTGCTTTCTTTATTGTTATCTTTAGTAGGTGGAACAACACTAGTAGCAGCTACTGCTGTTGGAGAAGCAGTGGTTGGTGTTGTTGTAACATCACCTTCAACTTTTAACAATTCACTATTAATTTCAGATTTAATTTGACCAGATTGATTTAAAAAATCTAATAAATGATTATCTTCTGCATTTGATGGTCTATATTTATTTAATTCATTAATTAATCTTTCAACACCATTTAAAACAAATTCAGATTCTTTAACATTTTGTAAATTTAATTTCTCAAGCCAATGAATCTTATTCTCTAAATTTTTCAATTTATTCTCTTTACGTTCACGATAAGCTCTTTGTGCAGCTCTATTTTGTTGTGTTCTTTTATTTTTAGCTTCTGTGTCTATTCTCTTTCTACCAGGTCTCCCAACCTTCCTCTTCACAGGTGGTGAAGTATCATTTGATATATTTGTTGTGTGTTGTGGTTTCGAAATATTATTGTTCTTGTTATTGTCGTTAGTGTTAGTCATAGGAGGAGAAGGTAAGAACATATGGATGGATGAAGTTGTGTAGCGGTTATAGAATTATAGTATTATAGTATTATTCAGAATATATATCTGTCGATATTACTAATTCATTCATCTAATAATATAGTCTCACAGTGAATATCGCGATGAATTGCAAATTCAATTGAAAACACCCATTAAATATTGTTATTTGGCACCGTTAACTACGGCGTGCGAAGTGATATACATACGCTTCTTCGATATATGAATATATGGATAGTGTACAATCTGGATATGTAGTTGTTGTGTTGTAGTTGTAGTGTTGTTGCAGTTGTAGTGTTGTTGTGGGCTCTTTACTCTTTAAAATAGTTATCTTTACAGCATTTTCAGTCAGAGAGAAATAGAATATTGACTGATTGAGACATTGACAGATTGAAACTTATCTATATTGTAGAGTCTGTCTGTATTGTAGGCTGCAGTGGGATAACATATCCTTGCTCATATTTGTATTAAAATGCTATTTTGACATATATATATGTATATATTTACGTATCCTACGCAGTCTTGAATAATAAGACAGCCCATGGACCATGGTAACAATATAAGAAATGGCCTTGTTCATGTGTCACAAATGAACCAAAATTCTTACCCACAATAACATGCCAAGTGGGTTCAAATTCTTGATCTAATTTTAATTTAATTTCATGTGAGACATCTCTTTCTAAAGATTCTCCCTTTGTTAATGGAGTGATCAATGGTTCAATAAGAGATATTATCTTATCTTGCAAATCTTGAGACATATCAGTGGCTTTGACAACAGTAGTAGACATATTTGGTTGATTGATTGACTGATCTATGAAGTTTATCCTTGTTGTGTTGGATTACTTTCTTGTCAATGGAATCCTTCTTTTCCAAAAAGTTTATTTTCAAATTAAAATAAATTTATTTAAAATCTTTAATTCTTTGCCACATTACCTTTTTACATTGATACTTAAGATAAGAGAAGAAGAACTACAACACCACCACCACATGTCCGATATTGAATCCACTCTAACTACAATCTACTCTAAATATTATCCACAAGGTGATAATATTAATAATAATAACAATAATAATAATAATGGAGAAATTCAATCTTTATTTCAATCAATTTCAAATTCATATCAAAATAAATTATGGTATCAATTAACTTTACAATTACAACAATTAATTCAACTAAATTCTAATCTTTCTCGTGATTTATATGATCAATTTATCTTAACTTCTACTTTAGATAAATTAAGTCCATTAGATATTATTGATTTTCTTTTATCCACTCAACATGATGATTTTAATTCAAACTTAATCGATTTAAAATTTTTATTGGATAAGTTCCAAACAAAGATTAATTCTACAAAGGATAATGAACCAAAGAGAAATATTATTAATTATAATTATGCTATCTTGGTCATTAATTTAGAAATTGCTAAAAATCAATTATATTTAAATAATTTAATCGAGGGGAAAGATTATTTAAATCAATTTGAATCAACTTATATTAATAATACAAATAAAGATGAAACACCATTATTTATTATAAATAAATTCTATCAAGTTAATGCAATTTATTTTGAATTGAAAATGGATTTTAATTCATATTATACAACAATCTTATTATATCTTTCTACATTAGCCAATGGTGTTACAATTTTACCACAAGAAGACTCTCAATTACCATTTAAAATGTGTGTTGCCGCTATTAAAGGTGATCGTATCTTTAATTTTGGTGAATTATTACAACATCCAATATTAAAAGAATTTCTATTAAATCCACCAAATGATAAATTAAAATATGTCGTTGATATTTTACATACATTATCACAAGGTGATTTTAATAAATTTAATGATTTAACCGCGTCACAAACAACTCAAACTAATGGTTTGGATTTAGATACAGAAACTTTATTATTTTTAAAACAAAAGATTTGTATTATGACTTTAATTGAATTAATCTTTATTGAAAATTTAAGAATCTTATCATTCACACAAATCGCACAAGCAACAAGATTAACTGATAATATTGGTGATGTGGAACATCTTGTCATGAAGGCAATTTCTTTAGGTCTTTTAAAGGGTTCAATTGATCAAGTAAATCAATTAGTTACAATCACTTGGGTTCAACCAAGAATCATTAATTTAGATCAAGTTGCAAAAATGAACCAGAAATTAATTCATTGGGATGAAGATGTCAAACAATTAGCACAACGTATGGATCAATATGGTGAATCCATCTGGGTCTAATATCATTCTGAGTTGTTTGTATTAAATATTGTATTTAAAGTATTTGTAGTTTCACTATGTATCACCCACCACGATATAAATTTTTCAACACCATAATTTTTCAAATTAAATTAAATAATAAAGAGTAACGATGGAAAGATATTCCTAAACTACCACTACTCCTTAGAGAAGTTAAAGATAACATAGATAACTAATCAAACAAGTAAGTATGTCTGACGAAAATAATACTCAAGGTGAAATCCCTCCTCCACCCCCACCAGCCGTGGAAGAACAAACCGCTGCTCCTGTGGAACAACCAGTTGCCCCTGCCGTGGAAGAAGAACAACAACCAGTTGCCCCAGTTGAAGAATCTGCTCCAGAACCAATTGCCACTGAACAAGAAGAACAAGCTGCTGCCGCTGCTCCAGTTCCAGAGCAACAACAAGAAGCTCCAGCTCCAGTCGATGTCCAAATTCCAGAACAACCTCAACAACCTGAATTACAACCATATTATCCTCCACAACATCAACCAACTCCACCACCACAATCTTATGGTGGTGAACAAAATGGTTATCCCCCACAACCACATCATGGTGGTTATGAAGGTCATAATCATCATAATAATGATGGTGGTGAACTTTCTACCACTAGATTATTTGTTAGACCATTCCCATTTGATGTTCAAGAATCTGAATTAAATGAAATTTTTGGTCCATTCGGTCCAATGAAAGAAGTTAAGATCTTAAATGGTTTCGCCTTTGTTGAATTCGAAGAAGCTGATTCTGCTTCCAGAGCCATTGAAGAAGTTAATGGTAAATCTTTTGCTAATCAACCTTTAGAAGTTGTCTTCTCTAAATTACCTGTTAAGAGATATCGTATTGTCTTAAGAAATTTACCAGAAGGTTGTTCTTGGCAAGAATTAAAAGATTTAGCTAGAGAAAATCAATTAGAAACTACTTTTTCATCTGTTAACACCAGAGAATTCGATGGTACTGGTGCTCTTGAATTCCCAAATGAAGAAATCTTAAATGATGCTTTAACTAAATTAAATAATATTGAATTTAGAGGTTCTGTTATCTCTGTGGAAAGGGATGATAATCCACCACCAATTAGAAGATCTCACAGAGGTGGGTTCCGTGGTCGTGGTGGTTTCAGAGGTGGTTACCGTGGCGGTTTCAGAGGTGGTTACGGTGGTCCAAGAGGTGGTTTTGGTGGTCCAAGAGGTGGCTTCAGAGGTGGTTACAACAATGGTCCAAGAGGTGGCTTCAGAGGCGGTTACAACAACGGCCCAAGAGGTGGCTTCAGAGGTGGTTATGGTGCCCCAAGAGGTGAATACCGTGGCGGTTTCAGAGGTGGCTATAGCGGCTCAAGAGGCGGCTATGGTGCTCCAAGAGGTCCTCCAGGTGGTGACTTTGGTGCTCCAAGAGGTGATTATGGTGCTCCAAGAGGCGATTATGGTCCACCAAGAGACTCTTATAGATCAAGAGAAGGTGGTGCTCCAAGAGATCACTCTCCAACCAGATAAGTTAATTTTTCTTAATTTAACGATCATGAACTAAAAAGAAATAATAGTAATAATAAAGTTTTGATTTTTAACTCCACCTTTCACTTCATTTATTATTATTTTTATTCTTATTATCATTCCACCATTAATATTATCTTTTATCTCAAACTCTCCCCCCAATCCCATTATAATTATATTTAGATTTTACAAAAAAATCCCCCCAAACTTAGAAAATATTACAAATACAAACAACAGAAATTCAGTCAAACAAACAATCAAACAATATATATAGTGAACAAATTTATTATTATTATTATTATCTCTCTCTCTTTTGTGTGAAACTTTGGAACAATGATTTAAATACGATTTATTTTTACCAAAAATTCCAATCTTATGTTATATGTTTAATCTTCCTTTATTAGTATTATTATTATTATCTTTTATTATTCAACCGTATCTCTTTTATTATTATTATTATTATTCTCTTATCATGATCTCCTCTTCATTCCCCCCTCCCATATCTTTACTGATTATATTCTTACCTAAATGTATACCACTTGATGAATGTTCAATTTACAATCCAGAAAAGCATCCATATCAATGTACAACTGTTCAAAAACACTAGAGTCTGATCTTTTAATGTTGACGAATTATGTAATATTCACTCTTTGTTGCACTCCTGGGTTGAAAACAACAACACCAAATCACTAATGATCATAGACTTTAATACCATACATGCTTTCTTGTAATAGTATTTACCCTTCCATATATTATTCTCATTTAATTTATAGACGTTTTATATATGTGATTCAATACACACGTATAAACATTATTTTATTATACATTATTCTCTCCATTATTTAGTGTCACTTCACTTTTATTCAAAATTTAAACATTTAAGAAATTTCATATTTTAAGACACGTAGAAATTTCATTATGAATATAAACACGTTAATATACAATCTTTACAAGCCAAAAGACACAAGACACCAATGGCTTCTATATTAACATTAAGAAAATCGGTGGCATTAACCTTTGTAGCACTTTATGTGCTAATTGGGTTGCCGCTTTGGTATAAATTGACAACTATTTATAGAGCTCCATTACCAATTGAATATATTCAAGATTTATATAATGATAAATTTAAAGAAATTCATTTAACTATCCCAGTATACATCAAATCTGATACTTATCGTTTCCCAGATATTCATGACGCTGTGCAAATTCAAGTCAATCATTTATTAAGATCTAAGAGACAATATGTGGATTGGTCTTTAGAAATCTTCCCATATAATGAAACTGTTATCGATGAAGCTATCTCTCATGGAGATGACTATCACATTGTAGATTTAGTTCTGGATGAGTTCGTCGGTTATAACTTACCATACGATTCCAAGACTACTGTTGTCTATTTTGATGATACATCTGTTGCAAGTAATGATTTACCCTTCTTTGTTGCCCAAACTTTAGTTGAACATACTTTTGAACTAGAATGGAATCATTGGTCTTTGAAATCGGGACAAAACGAACCTGAACATTTAGTCGATAGTGATATTGCTGTGAATTATAACCCAAATATTCATTTAAGTATGTCTTTGTTAAATGGAGATGGTTCTCCAGTTGCATGGGAAATTGATAACACTTTAAAGAATATTTTCACTCCATTTAGAGAAATGATTTCACCTTTGGTTAATTTCACCATTGATACTCAAATTGCTTATTATAATGATTTAAATTTATATCAATTGAATAATATTTCTAATCCAACTTGGCACGATCTATCTCATGTCATTGATTTATCCGAATTATCTTCTACCAATTATTTTGTTGAACAAAATGCTATTAATTTAGTTATTGTGTTTCCAGGTAAAGAAACTAATCTTGATGGGTTACAATTTGTAAACACAAATGAAGAAAATCAATGGGGGAGTTTTATTGTCCCACAATGGGGGGTTTTAATCGTTAATAAATCTTCACTAGAAGACAATGCATTAGTCACTGAAAATTATTTAAATCCAATTATGTTAAAATTCGTCAAAGATTTATTAAGATTATTAGGTGTCTTAGATACTAAGGAAAGAGAATTAACTTCTCCATATATTGTTATTGATTCCTTTAAGAGAATTAGAATCATTCAAAATTTATATAAAGCTGTCGAAACATTATGGTCTTTAGTTAAGTTAACTCATCAATTCAAACAAATGGCTATACCACAAGAAGTTCTCGAAGATGTCACAAATGCTTTAGATATGAGATTAGAATTAATTGATTTATTAAATAACCCACATATTGGTAGTAATATGGATTGGAATAAAGCTTTATTAATGAGTAATGAAATTGTTAAATCTTGTGAAAGTGCCTTTTTCCATGGTGAAATGTTACAACAAAATTTTTTCCCACAAGAACATAAATTAGCTGTTTATTTACCATTATTAGGTCCAATTAGTGTAGTCATCTTTAGTGGTTTAAAAGCCATTTTCAATGAAAAGAAATCAGAATCTAAAGAAGAAATTGCTAAATCTAAGACTGATAAGAAAGGTTTTGAAGAAGATGTGGCAGAAGAATTGGAAGAAACCAAAGAATTAGGTGCCACTGATGATAAAGATAGCATCTCTACACCTGCATCCGAAGATTAGAAACACCAATATAATCTATAAGTATAAGTTCACTATGTATATTTAACCAAAAACATACTTTTATAGTATGACAATCTGAAAAATCTCTTAATAAAGAAAATTAAAGATAAATTGAAAAAAACAGAAAACAGTTAATGAACCATTAAATATTAGCAAATGAGAGTTTTAACATAAGTGAAACAGGTATCAATAGACCGTTCACGTTACCATATTAAAACAACAAATACATCTATCCTTCAATTAAGAAAAAATGTCTGAAAATCAAGGTCCATTGTATATAATTTCGAAAGTGAACTATCTACCAGTCTTAACTCCAGAAAATTATTATTCTATTAAACAACTGATTGATCAAGTCATCTCAGAAGACCAAGAGTATGTATCCTGGAATATTAAAGATCTTCGAACTGGTGGGACCATGAATACTTTTGTTCCTTCTGATATTGAACACTATGAACCGCTTCGAGAAGGTTATAACAAAGAAACTCAAGAGAATAAAACTCAGTATCACCACAACACACAAATCAATGAAGTACCTAAGAATATGACTTTCATTAGAGATATTTACGAAGCGCAAAGAGACCAAGAAGTTGATGGAATGCAACCTTTAGAAGATTTAAGTTATGAAGACCAATTTAAATTATTAGTGTTGAATTTAGATGAAGAGCAAAATAATAGATTTGAAGTGTTCCATAGAACTGCATTGAGTAAGAGTCAAGTTAAGAGATTAGCAGGTGTTGTATGTAGTCAAAATGTTGGTGAAAATGTTAGAGTGTTTTTACAAGCCATTGGGAAAGTGTTTGCTGGCGAACTTATTGAATTAGCTTTAGAAGTGAGAAAGAAATGGTTTGTTAATTTTATGATTAGTCAATTCGATAAGAAGAAAAATGTTGGCCATAGATTGAAGAAATATTTAAAGAAATTGACCATCTTAGTTGAGAAAGCATCCTTTGATAAGAACTCGAGTGATCCAAATTATTTAACAATCGTTGAGCAAGACAAACAAGATGGTATCGATGAAAATGAAAGTGATGAATATTTTGATGATGAAGAAGATACCATGAAGGATATTAAAGCTGGGAATCTATTATTGAAAAGTAAAGATAATACAAGTGAGATACGAGTTGGGTTAATTGAACAATACAATAAATTAGTGAAAATATTCAATGACATTGATGTAAGTGTAGAACCGTATATTAATAGTCCAATCTTACCAGAACATATGAGAGAAGCATGGAGATTATATCAATTACAAAGTGATACTTATATACCTGGACAATGGAGAGGTAAAGGGGAAGCAAATGGTGATTTATTCCGTTAAAATAAGGATGCTTTTTGTTTTGTTTTATTTCTATAGCTTAAAAAGTTTTATCCTTTACCATTGAGCCTTTAAAGTGACATAATGTGATTGCATAACTTTTAATTCTTCAACTTCGTCTAAGAATTGAACAGATTGTAACCTTCTTTGTTCAACAGGCGAGATTGTAGATTGTAAGAAATCCCACATGTTTTGAATAATAATTTGATTATATCCATTCCATCTATTTGCATAAGTGTCCTTTGAATTAAATATAAGTAAAGTTGGTAAGTTTAAATTTCTAGACATTAATAAATTCTCCTTCATAATCTTACCAAATCTATCGTTTGGCTCATCACCACCAATTGGATCATATGAAAGCCATATACCCGTAGTGAAAGTCTTTCTTATCGAATCAATTAAGATTTGTGATTCATTTTGCGGCATATAACATAATGCACATTCTGTAATGAAGACAGTTGGGATGTTGCTGTTTAAAAATTTGTTTAGGATAGACATAGTTTCTTCAATATTATTTAAATCACATGAGACTGCTTCGTATATATAGTTTGAAGGTTCCTGTGGCAATTTTTGTAACACTGATTGTTTAAAATCTATAGATTGTTTAAAATCCAAATCAATATATTTCGTCACCTGAGGAAACTTCTCCTTATTAACAAATTGTAAACATCTAAGATCTGAACCACAACCTAAATTAACAATTTGACATTGTTGTGTAGATGGAATTTTATTAATATAATTTAATAATGGGATATCAATAGAAAGTGTTCTTAAATATGTCCCATAATTCATGACAGGTTGTGAATTTTGAATAGTTCTATCAATCTTGGATGCCAATCTTCTTCCACCAAGTTCACCTTTCAATACTTGAAAATACTGCAAATGAAGGTCTTTATAACCTTGATATAATGAAACAAAGTCTTTAATTGGGGTCACTAGAGATCGTTCATTTGGAGGCAGATATCCCTTAGAGAGACAAGCCAATTTGGCTGAAAAAGCATCATAATCTGTTTGTTGTACTGTTTGCATTTTTATATGGTATATCTGTCCTCAATTCTTTATTTAACCGTATAACCAAGATATTGCAATATCCTATACGTGCCAATATCAAAACTTCGTAATAAAACAATACTTGTTTACTATCTTTTTAGATTCAAATTTAAGCTTTCTTCAATTTATTATTTCAAGAAAACGAAAAAAAAATATGAAGTGCAATATTAAAAAGTTAAACTTTTAAAGGACAAGAATATACAATTTGAACGGCTTGAACAAGTTAATCACAGAGTATAAGCATCAATACACATAACAAGTTGTTGATAAAAACATTGGTAGATTGAACAGTAATATTATTTATATTAATTCAGAAAATACTGTGTTTGTTTTTTCCCCTCCCTCTGTATTTTAACAAGTTTATTCTATTAAGAAAGTGTAATTTGTATTATTTAATACATACACGTTTACCCCTCCAAGAGAGCCAAAGAAACACTCTAATAGCATTTATTTATAAATATTCACAACATACCTTTCAACAAATATAACATATAATTCAAAGCAACTATGGGTAATTCAAATTCTAAGATATCTTCAAGCAAGAAAGGAAGTTCGGCGACATCCGGGAATACCAAGAGTAAAAGTAAACTTAAACCACCAAAAGTAAAATCCAGAACAAGTTCATCCAAGAGTAGTAGTAAGCCGAGAATAACGACAGATGATGATGATAACAACAACAACAACATTGGTTCAAACACATCAATGAGTCACAGTGCTGTGGATTCTGATAATAATTTGGATGAACATCATTTAAGACCTACTCCTATGTATCGTACAGAGACTGCACAATCTGGAAGATCACTAAAATCACGTCACTCACAATCTTCATTAAGGACAAGTAATGGGTCAATTTTATTAAAACCAAATGATAATGGTAATAGACGTACATCATCTTCAAGAAGAGGGTCAAGTAATAATGTTGAACCTATGACACCAATTTTAAAAAAAGTGGGAACGAACACATCTACAAATTCAATCTTTTATAGTGAAAATGCTATAACTGATGATGATAGTGATGAAACTGATATTAATCCAAGATTAAAACCAAAGATAAGGCAAGGTTCATCATCTTCTGTGTCTCGTAAAAAAAAACCTTCATCATCAATGAAACGTCACAGTTCTATGCATGATATAAAACCAGAAGATGGTATAATATCACCAAATGAAATGAGATCTCGTAGTTCAAGAAAATCTGAAACTCTTGGTATTAATCCACATTTAAAAGATTTATTATTATCTACAGATAGGAGAAATGATATTGATAATAGTGGTAATGGTAGTAGGCGTGGATCTAATTCTGCAAATGCATCAATAAGTGGTCATACTATTTATAGTACACCTATTCATACACCAAATATAATCGATGAACATCATATAAGAAATAATAGTAGTGGTGGTGATGATATTGATTATTTCAGTGTTAAGAGTGGTGATAAAGCTAAATTTCCAAAAGGGTTAAGTCTTGATGATGATGATGATAATTTAAATTTAGATTCAAGATTAAATAATGAAATTAATGATGTTAATCCAGATATGATAGATGATACACAACTGATACCGAAGAAGAAAAAAATTGTAGATATTGATCATTGTATTGAAAGATTAATTGATGCAGGTTATGCAGCAAAGAGAACTAAAAATGTTTGTTTGAAAAATTATGAAATAACACAAATTTGTAGAATGGCAAGAGAAATTTTTTTATCACAACCAACTTTATTAGAGTTATCCCCCTCGGTGAAAATTGTTGGTGATGTTCATGGTCAATATTGTGATTTATTAAGATTATTTTCAAAATGTGGATTCCCACCAATGTCAAATTATTTATTTCTTGGAGATTATGTGGATCGTGGTAAACAATCATTAGAGACAATATTATTATTATTATGTTATAAGATTAAATATCCTGAGAATTTTTTCTTATTAAGAGGTAATCATGAATGTGCAAATGTGACAAGAGTTTATGGATTTTATGATGAATGTAAACGTCGTTGTAATATTAAGACATGGAAACATTTTATTGATACATTTAATACATTACCTTTAGCGGCAATTGTCACTGGTAAAATCTTTTGTGTTCATGGTGGATTATCACCTGTATTAAATTCAATGGATGAAATTAGACATGTAAGTAGACCTACGGATGTACCAGATTTTGGTTTAGTCAACGATTTATTATGGTCAGATCCAACTGATTCTCCAAATGAATGGGAAGATAATGAACGTGGTGTTAGTTATTGTTATAATAAAGTTGCCATAAACAAATTTTTAAATAAATTTGGATTTGATTTAGTTTGCAGAGCACATATGGTAGTAGAAGATGGATATGAATTTTTCAATGATAGATCCTTAGTGACAGTTTTCTCTGCACCAAATTATTGTGGTGAATTTGATAATTGGGGTGCGGTGATGACAGTAAGTGAAGGATTATTATGTTCATTTGAATTATTAGATCCATTAGATAAATCTGCATTAAAACAAGTTATGAAGAAGGGAAGACAAGAAAGAAAATTATTGAATAGTACAGGGAGTAGTGGTAATATTACTACGTTGTCATGATCATATTTTAATATACTAATATAAATACATTAAAATTTCATTTATATAATGATTGTATATATATATATATATTCTAACTAAACTTTATTACTTGATAAATTTTGTTATGTGGCATTTTTTATTCTTAGAAGAAAAAAAAAAAAAGAACAGAAGTGAAAAATATTCAAAAGATAAGCTGTTATTATTATTATTATTATGACAAAAGGTCAATGAGTCCAATCAAAAAATGTCAGAACAAATGATTAAAGAAAGTAACCGTATTGTGAAACCACCTACCTCGTCAGATTATTATTTTTTTGTTCATCATTTAATCGCAACAACAGTATTAATCTCTGGTATTATTATTTCATTATTACCATCAAATCAATCAACATCAACACATAAATATCATATAGTGTTACAATTTTTATTAGATTTATTACCAGATAGAAGATGGTTTATTTGGAGTGAATGTTTAGGTTTAATGGCCATGATGTTTTCATATTCTGGATTAAATTTATGGAGGGAAGATATTATGTCACCTGAATTAGATGATTTTAAGACTGTAGTAGATTCTAAGGGTAATTTAGAGATCAGTCTTAATGATCCATTGAATGTTTATTTACATGAACAAACCAGTGGTGTTGTAGATTTACCAATTATGAATGTCTGTCAAGTGTTATATGGAGAGGGGAGTGATAACTGACTTAATTATTGCTCAAAACAAACTCTTCCACGCCCCGCCCAGGACTCGAACGGCGGCAATGCAGAGAACTGTGGCAAACACCACGTGATCCACACTTCTAACGCTCTCCTGCACGTGACCCACAGTTGTCTCAGAAAGTTGAAATTTGAAAAAAAAAACGGTGTGCCCCGCGTTTATTTTCAGTGCTTTGGGATAATTGAAATAGTAATACTTTATTTCAACTATTATTAGTAAGTGGATGGCAATGACTAAATGATAGATCATTACTGTGGATATCTTGATAGTGTGGTATTTGCCGCTAGGGGGTGGCTGTAATGATCTATTGATAAGAATAGACTATACTATATATACTGTGTCTGTGTTTGTGTTTGTGATAGAGATAAGTTCGATACTTCTCAACTTGTTCAGATCAGTCAGTAAGTAACCACTATCTCACATACACTCACACTCAATGAAACAAGACAATATCTCTAAACAAAACTGGTCCCTAGGATTAGTTATGTTATTCATTGTCGTTGTATCATGGGTTTCATCATCTTTTTTATTAAATACAATCTTCGAATCAAATTATTATAAAAAACCAATTTTCATTACATTTTGCTCTGTTTCATCATGCTCACTTTATTTATTCCCACTTTTAAAACAATTCATTAAATTATACTTAAAGACAGGTCACTGGGATATTCAAGCTGCATATAAATTACAATATTATAAACATATTTCGTTTAATGAACAATATACACTTCTTTTAAATGAAAAATATGATAATAATATAGAATCTGATGATGAGGATTCACATCATGATTATGATGATGAAATCATCCCATTATCTTCTATTATTAAATTAAGTATTATATTTTGTACACTTTGGTTTGGGGCAAATGTAACAACAAATACTTCATTATCATATACTTCTGTCACTTCACAAACTATTTTATCATCAACTGCATCATTTTTCACTCTGTTCTTTGGTGTATTATTAAATATTGATACAATTAATTTTTATAAATTAATTGGATTAATTATATCATTTATTGGTATTATAATCATTGTCACAAAATCAACTGTCTCAACAAATTTGAACCATTTATCTCATAAAAGTATTATTATTGGTAATATTTTAGCTTTATTAGGGGCTTTAATTTATGGTATTTATAGTACTTTTTTCAAAAGATCTGTTTTAAATATTACACACAAATATTCCAAATATACTAATACCCCAAAGATTGATATTAAATTATTTCTTGGCTTTGTTGGTTTGTTCACTTTCATAGGACTTTGGCCAATCCTTGTATTGTTTCATTATACTGGATTTGAAACTTTCCAATTTAAATGGGATATCAAAATTATTTCAATTATTTTATTAAATTGTTCAATAACATTTTTAAGTGATTTTTGTTGGGCAAAGGCAATTATTTTAACCACCCCATTAACCGTTACCGTTGGATTAAGTTTTACAATTCCATTAGCTATGCTTGGTGATTTTATTTTCAAGGGAAAAAAAGTAACTTTATGGTATCTTTTTGGTGCTATATTAATCATTTCTTCATTTATTTTAATTAATCAAAATGATGAATTAAAAGAGGAAGAACAACATGAACTTTTATTGAAAAAACACACACAATCTAACACTTATGGATCAATTGAAGTTTAATTCATTGTCACTCTGCATTTTATACAAAATTATTATATATTCATTCATTCATTCATTAAATATTGCATTTTTTAACTTAATATATTTCATTATGAAAAATCTCAAAACAAAAAAATTATATATATTTTTTAAAAGATAATAAATATATCATCATCACCTACTGCATAAGATAAGATAACTGCAAATGGACAAAGAAAGATGAGTGGGATGTTATTATTGTTATCAAATTATTATAAATCTGTAATTGAATCTGAAAAAATTTATAATGATTATTTATTAAATTTAAAACAGAAAGAAGAACAAACAAATCAAACTGAAAAGGAGAAATTAACATCACCAATTTCAAATGATTTAGTAACTTTACAATTACAAACACAAGTTAATAAATTAAATTCACAATTACAAACTTTAAATAAACAAAATGATAAATTAAAAGAATTAAATAAAACACAACGAATAACCTCTGATGAAAAGATTAAAATTTTACAATCAAAAGTTAAAGATTTAAATGATAAATTTATTGAAATAAATTCTATTGAAAATAATATATTGGCTACACCAAAACGTGGCGGCACTGATAATGTGAATATTGACAACAACAAAGAAATATCAAATTTTCATTTATTATCACCATTAGGTAAAAACATACCAAATGGATCAAGAGGATCTTCACATACAATTTTTGATGATTCAACAAGTGAAAGTGAATTAGAGGATACTCAATTGAACTTGGATAATGAGGGAGTGCTGAGTAATAATAACCACAATTCTAATGAAAAGGATACATTTATCTTATCTTTAAAGAAATATGATCAAGTTAAATCAAATGTTAATTTAGAGAAAGTTTTAAATGAAAGTTCTGAGATATCCCAAATTGACGAGTCAAAACAAGTTAAACAGTTAAAACAATCTAATAAGAAACTTAATAATAATAATAATAATACACAAACTAAACCCCAAAATAAAAGAAATAAAAGAAAATTAAAGGATAAACGTCGTAAGAATGCAATCAAAAAGTTAAATGAATTAGATATCCCAAAATTAAATAAAAATGATGATCCTGTATCATCAGATTCACAAACCTCGAATAAAAAACGTAAATTATCAAATAAAAAGATTCAAGTCACTTCAGATAATGAAGAATTATTACCAATTTTATCTCAATGATAAATCATATATATATATATTTAATCTTGTTTTTTTTTTCCTATTTACAACCAGCATATGCATATTATATTTCAGAATATATTTCAAAATATTTCAATTTTATACTATTCAAATTGGTGTATTCATTTACCATATCAAGTAATATTTTGTCTAATTAATATTGATTTTCAACACATTTTCAATTTTTCAATCTAAAGAATCTGAAATTATTGAATGTTTGAATTGAAAACAAACGCGATTGCTATTTGAATCATGACAAGTTGTATTTGAATCATTAAAAGCAGTTTAATTTTACTGAATCCATATCAACGAAACAGTTCAACAATATCTAAGGTTACTCTTGTTGCTGCTGCTGTTGTTTTTAGTTTGAAATTAAAAGTTTATAGATAAAAACAAGGCAAAAAATAATAATCGTGCATTTTGGTGCATATTTGGAATTAATATGACAAGCAGTTTGAAAGAACCAGAATTAACTTCAAATTATACTAAAGATATGTTGGAACATTCTTATAAGGGACAAAGACCAATTACTCCAACAGAAACTTATCCATCACCAGAATCTGTGCCATTAGATAATTCGGTGGATAAAATAATGAGAAATGAATCTAATTCTGATTCCAATCTAGAAGAAAAAAAAAGTAGTGAAATAATTGCAGAGAAGCATGCTAATAATAATAATAAAATTAAAGAAAAGAAGACTAAAAAACCTAGGCATAGAGCTTCTAATCATGCTAATGAATTAGAACAATTATTAGAAGATGCAAGTCGGTATGATCCAGCTTGTGAATATTCTTTACCCACCTCCTACAGAAGATCAAGATCATATAGATGCTATAGTGAAGAGAATCTTGATCATTTGAAAGAAAAGACAGAACAGAAGCCAATACCTAAAAAACGTAGACTAATAAGAGCTAGCGAATTGCATAAAAGCAACATTTCAGAGGCTACACCACGTCAAACTGAAATTGAAGATTCTATTACTGTTAAGAAAGAGAATCAAAATATTAAAGGTTTACCAAGAGGTCTAAAAAGCATGTCAAAAAAACAACCAATTAAGAAAACATCTAAGAGTCAAAAGGTTGAAGATGAAGTGGCTAAGACACCTGGTAAAAGTGGTAGAAAAAAGAGTCCACAACAATCAGTTAAAGATTTAAGCGGCCGAAAACCTAAGCCACAAAATGGTAATAGTAAAAAGAAATTAGCTAGTCCTGTTAAAAGTTCTCCAGGTAAGAAATTAACATTAAAGAAGCACGTTGTGAAAAAATCTTTATCTTCTACTAAACAAATTAATAGTGAAATAGAAAATGATGATGAAGAAGAAAAGGAAGTTAATAAATCTGACAGCCTTAAATCAAAAGCCTCAAAGACTGATAAAGAGACTGCAAGTGAAGATGGTGAAGACGTGCCTTCAACATTTTTTGACTGGAATGGTCCAATGTTTGATATTACAGACACTTTCTTTGACATAGATTCACTTAAAAAATCAAATTTCTTTCAAGGTAAAATTATTGGTTCCACCGTTGTTACACATCATAATGACACCTGCAATGATACTATTCATAAGAATACGCGCTATTATGGAGGTAAAAAATATTCGGCAAAGGATGTATTGATTGAACTGAAAAGTCCTTTATTTTTTAATCAAAGTGAGACATTTGCAATAGATTTTGCTACAGATCTTACTAGATACAATCCTATGTTAGAAATTGGTAAGATGATTGAATATGTTGCTTTGGTTTATTTACCGGAACCATACTCAACTCTGATGAAAATAGATATAATACCAGACTTGAATGAAGCATATGATACTTCTAATGGTGATAAATTCGTTCAAATGGTAAACAAATACAATAAATTTATTGAAACCGTACCAAGAAATGAAATACTGGAACATCTAAATAATTTAAAGCACGTTCCACTTTCTTTCATACATGACTTCTTACAAACTGTGTATATTAGAGCCATCCATCCTAGAGCTTCTGAGTTAAAACATTATGAAGCCTTCAGCAATTATGTCTACGGTGAATTACTTCCAAGCTTTTTGTCAAAAGTTTACCAACAATGTAATTTAAATAAATCAAGTACCTTTTTGGATCTGGGATCTGGTGTCGGTAATTGTGTCATTCAAGCTTCTTTGGAATATCACTGTAAGTTAAGTGCTGGTTGTGAAATTATGAAAGAGGCTAGTGAATTAACTGAATGCCAATACAAAGAATTACAAGAACGTTGTAAACTAATGGGGTTGACTTTGAAACCGATCAAGTATTTTCTAAGGGAAAGTTTTGTTGGTCACGAAGGTGTTAAAGAAGTTATCAAAGATTGTGATGTGTTATTAATCAATAATTTCTTATTTGATATGGAATTAAATAGAGAAGTTGAAAAACTTCTTCAAAGTTGTAAAGTGGGCTGTAAGATTATTTCTTTGAAAAGTTTAAGAGCCCCAGGTTATGCCGTTGACTTCTATAACACCGATAATATCATGAGTAGACTAAAGGTTGAAAAGTTCGAATTTGGTGAAGATAGTGTATCGTGGACTCATTCTGGTGGTGAATATTATATTTCCACAGTATTGGATGCTATTGATGAATCTCTACTAGATATTAGTAGTAGATTTAGAAGATCCAGACAACCTGTGAAATACACAAAATAATGATTGTATTTTCAAACTGGTTGTACTAACCATTCCATTTAATTACAATATATAAAATTACATTACATTAGCATATTAAATACCTGTAACTATAAAGAGAGATGTCATATATATAGAATATTATTATTTGCTTGGTGGTAACTCTTTAACATCCACTTGGACGTGAATTAAAGATTTCATCATCTTTTTCACGGCTAAAACGTGCCATGGGATGTGTGAATTTTCACCATCTGATACACCAAACCATATACTCAATGCAGCCAAACTTCTAAATTCTTCCAGTATAATTTCTAACAATTTTGTACTGTCTGAGTGAGGACAATTTAGTAAATTGACTTCAAGTTTATCCCATATAGTACCGTTGTGAGTTTGCTTAAATTTGATCAAAGCACCAGTTTTGATAGCACAACGGTGTTGAGAGTTGGCTAATGGAAATGGGTCTTGGAATATAATACCATGAATATCATCATTAATGTTAACAATTTCATAATTATCAAGGTTGGTATAATTGATTGGTTCAGAAAGTTTAGGATCTCTGACAAGGGGCTTAAAACTTGGATACATTCTGTCACCGTCACTGAATGATACCTTAGTGTTGTCGTCGACACAAACAACAGCTAAATGGATGCTTCTTCCGGAGAGTCTTCTCCAATTAACTAACTCATCATCAGGTAAAATCCCACTTAATCTTGTAAGAATTAAACATATCTTCCCATACTTTTTACAAGCAACTGATAGGGCCATCGTCCATAATTGAGTACAAGCATCATCAAACTTCTGTTTGGAATTACCAACAAACCATGATTTCACCATGTTTGTTTTTCCATCACTATCGCTCAAGGCACAAAAGACCCATTGCTTATCAACACTTCTCGAGTAAGCCATATGTATGTAGGAATCATAATTAATTGTAGTTAATCCATTACCATTTTGCAATGTTCTAAAAGATATATTACTTGGAAGTTTGTGTGCAACAGTAGTGAATTTTGTTTCTTTTGGCCACAGAATATTGTAAATACCAACACAAAGGTTATAGTAATCATCGACAGACGTTAAGGAATTCTTGATGAAACTTTGTGGCACCACCTTAAGGAATAGATCCATGTTTGGAATTTTAGATCTTACTTCGTCTCTGATAATTCTAAAAACATTGACATTAGACAGTAAACAACTAATTGTATTTCTTTCTAAAGGTAATATGATCATTAAAGTTGTATCTTTCCCAGAATTCTTGCTAGTTGAACAATATGACACGATTTGAGCAGCTAATAGTAATAATTTATTTTCTTCAAAAGACTTCAAATTAATAAGGCCATTTTTATCACCCGGTGTCAATTTTAATAATTCACAGAACCCAAACTCATGGTTGGTATAAGTTTGCGATAGAGTAGATATAAACATATCATAATCAGCTCCACTCGAGTCTGTTAAGAGTAAAAACTTGAAGTTCTTGATCCCCATAGCTGGTTTCAAGTTCAAAAATTTGCTAAATGGTTGTGTATCTGATTTAATCTTTATGATCTCATGCTGTTTCTTTACAAATACAAAAGGTTGTTTCATCTTGAAAATCTTGCTGATAAGCTCATTCCCATTCATACTGATAAATTCTGGAAATAGCTTTCTCATAGTATCGGAAATAAAACTATTTGGCTTGACAATTATTTCATTGTACCTCACTTCTGGTATTTGTAAGTTATTCAATAAATTATTGTCATAAACAACTTGTTCACAAAGAACGTTTAAAATATCTTCATTCTCAGAATTTATCTCGATTCTTGGATTAGCCGCTAAATAAACGTCAGGAATGGATGATAAAGGTATGTGCCTTAGTAGAAATGGTAGATTGTTAAACAACTGACTGTCTTGTGAAAGTTCTGCAGCAGTTTGACTTATATGAGACCCGTTATTGTGCTCAATTAAAGGAGGGATACATTCTTTTATTTCTTCCTTCGAAGTTTGTTCAGTAAGGTTAGTTGATGTCATGGAAAAATTTGGATCATTAGATTTGAGTGGGGACAGATTTTGTTCATTGCTCGAATGCGACATTTTCCAAATCGAGTTCATGGTGTCTTTATTATAAGGTTCCCCAGATAATGGATAACCATTAGGCATAAATGAAGGTGGAACAGAATCTTGTACACCTTGCATTGGTTGGTAGTTTAAAAATTGGGTATCATGGACACTACCATCAAATAATTTCAAATCTTGCTTGATATTGTTGTATTCAACGGATTCAAAACTCGAATCACTCTCATCGTCATCAGAACTTGAAATATTACCAGTAGAAATATCAAAATTCAAAGCTTCTTCTTTTTGACTAGGACTAAAAGAGAATTTACCACCATTTTTATATTTGTTATCAACATTATTCTCTATAATTGGATTGAATGTTAATGGAGCAAAAACACTCTTTCTTTTATCTTTAGGTGTCTCGATTGGAAGAGGTGCACCAGGATCCGTATAAAGTGGACTGTTTGACAATGTAATTTCTTCTAATGGAATATCTAAATATTTTCTTTTCAAATTTGGCTTTTTGAATTTATCTTTCGGTGTATTTCCTAAAGATAACCCACCTTCTATATTACCTGTTGACATAGGTTTGGCACTGTGACGAACACTGTCTTCATCATCTGACATTCCAAACATATCCTCTGTGATTTCATCAGAACTCCCCTTGCCAGATAGAATTTTTTTTTCCTCCATGGATGAATCATTCATTTCACCAAATAAATCATCATCCTCTTCAAAACTTGGTTCATGAGTGTTCATTTTTTCAGATTCATCAATTTCCATATCGGATATTTTATTCCCAGGGATAATAGATTTTTGATCTTCATCTTCGTCATCATCACCAAATAAATCTTTATCATCACCTGTACTTGAATTTGTATGCATTAGTTGTTGAGGTGGTTTTTGTAGCATATCAATATTATCATTCTGAATCTTATCTTTTGGAATTTCATGTGAATCTGAGCCTAGATCCATCCCATCTAAATTTATTCTTCTTTCTTGTTCATTCTTTAGCGGTGATAGTAATGGGTTATCTATATGAGGTTTTATCTTTCCCATAGAAAATAATTCATTGTTAATATTTGGTGCCATTGTTGGGGTCATTGAAAATTCAGAATTAAATGGTTCATTACCCATTGTGACATTTTTATCAATTGAACTTGACAATGAAGGAGATACATGAGAATTTGGGATGAATGGAGACACTTTAGTACCCAGTGGTTGTTGACTTGTAGCATTGTTTGTATTCTTATAATATTGTTGAAATTGTTCCGTATAAGCACTTCCACTACTCATCGGATTTGTATTTACTGCACCTGAACTACCTGGAGTTCTTAATGCAGAAGTTTGACGAATTTGAATAAAATCATCAATGGTGTTCATAACTTCATGTAAACTAGTAAATGCAAATGGATCTGCATCATTAGATTTCACATCGATATCTTCAGTTGTAGATGTTAAAGATGTTGTAACATTTGAATTGATATTGTGACCGAATTTACTATTTTGTACTTGAACGAAACATAAATCAAGTGGCCAAATGATCTTTCTTTCATTATTTGTTGGTAATTTGTTATAATTTGCTATACTTGGGGTATTGCCATTTAAATGATCTAAATTTGGTATAACTTTAATCCATTTAATTTCATTTTTATTCTTTAAAGTGATTCCATGTGATATCTTCAATGTGGTTAATAAAATATCAGCATTTGGTGGTGGTGGACAAAATTGAGGATGTTTTGTTGATGGTGGTGATGAGGACAATTGATCTTCACTTATAATACTCATTCTAATCCCAGATGGTGCTAGATATAATGGATGTGTCAATAAAAATTCTTCATCTTGTAATTTTTCTTCTTTCAATCTGATTAAGCCAAAATCTTTAACACAAACGGATACTGCCAGCACACCGTTAGCGAAAAGATGTGGTTCTAATTGTATAATAGGATTATTATTATTATTATTGGTAGTGTTATTTTTATTTGTGTCATTAAAATTATTATTTTCATTATTATTAATATTATTATTATTATTATTTGTATGATCAATCAACGATATACATGCATTCCCATATTGTATCAATTGATTATTTGAGTTTACAGCCAAATTAATATAAATAGCTCTTCTTAATGCTTTCAAAAACAATGCATAATGTGGAGGAAGATTTGGTTTAGAATAATCTGAATTAAATTTTCCAGATTTATTAGGTTGTATTATTTCATTAGTTGTATTTAAATTTGGACTTTGAATTGGAGAATTTTCTATATCTGTATGTTTCTCCAAGTTAGCATATAATTTAGGCAATGGATTATCATTAATACTAAAACACCATAATTCTCTAGATAATAAAGCCACCAAATTCTTTGGATTATCCTTTCTTAATTTTAGTTCCATTTGAACAGACCATTGATCATCTTGGTTTGGTGGTAAATATTGTGTATAATTGATCTTTTCAATATCTTGTAATTTATAAAAACTTGACACCAGTTCATCCAGTCTATAACTATCTGTTATATCTTCTATATCCATCATTTCTTTTAGAGAATATTAATAATAGTTTGGATTATTTAACAAAAAAAAGGTGATACGAGTAACCGGATTGTGGGTTGAAAATAGTTTTAAAAGAATCCAAAAATTGTTTTGTATGTTTACTCACAACTATACCAGCAGTGTGACCAGTTTTCTTACTCTTTTGTGAGTACCTCTCTACACAGTATATAATATTCCCAGTAACTTAATACAACTTCACTATATAATTTCAGTATTCTACAAATTTCAAGCAACAAAAAAAAAAATAATCTGTTAACTGATCACATGATATATTGAGAGTCATTATTGTGACACGATAATAATCTTCCAGAAAGCGGTCGATTTGAACGAATGATTTAGTGTAATATATCAAATGTATGTCGTGATTTACTGTATGGTATGGAAATATAAATTTATTTTAAGTTTAATGCAATTCTCTCTTTTCATAAGGACAGATCACTAAAGGTAAATACACCAAAAAGCTTAAAATCGATGAGTTTTGAAATTTAAAAAGCTCGAAATCTATAAAACGTAAGCCACACAAAGAAACAAGATTAATTAATTGCATATCTTGTAGGAACCAATCAAAGTTAACATGTTTAACAATAACAAAGATGATGGGAAATTGTTGTTTAATGAGGACAGATCTCATAAGATTGGTGGTATGTCTCGATTTAAGATCACTATTGATAGAGATCAATTCATTAAACAAGGTTTATTAAATAATGAAGATCAATATATTCATTTAAGAATTAAAAATGAAGAGAGTCCTATGTTACGAGGTGTTTGGTTGACTGGTCCCTATGCGTATTATTGTGATGTGAGACCAATAAATTATGATGAGAATGTTAAATATGATGGGAATGATCCAATTGAATTTTGTGAGAATTTAAAGCCTGATTCTGCATTTAAAGCTACTTTAAGATTTACTTCTGGAAGTAAAATTGTTGGTTCGGAATCTAAATATTGTTGGATTGTTGATATCTTATCACAATTGGCTGTGGTGACATTCCCATCTTTAAAATTTTCAATTAGATTAGGAACTACAAGACGTGTCACAAAGAGTAAAAGATCAAAACAAGTTAAATTAACTATATTAGATAAAGAGATTTTACACATTGAAGAATGGGATGAAAAGACATTATGGAATTTACCACCAAAATATGGTAAATTGAAACCTGTTCATCTTGTAATAATTACACATGGTATCTTTTCCAATATTGGATGTGATATGTTATATATGAAGGATAAGATTGAAGAAGTGGCTAACGCTGTGGACGAATCAATTAATACTAATGTTATTGTACGTGGATGTATGGCTAATATGGGTAAATCTGAGAAAGGTGTACATTATTTAGGTAAACGTGTTGGTGATTACATTTTAAAACTTGTTGATGATTTAACTTTAAAAGAAGGTTATAATATTGATAAGATTTCCTTTGTTGGACATTCATTAGGTGGTCCCACACAATCAATGGCAATTCATTATATTACTGTGAAGAGTCCACAATTTTTCCAAAAGGTGAAACCTATTAATTTTATTACTTTGGCATCACCATATCTTGGTGTTATTGGTGATTTCCCATTTTATCTTTCTATACCATTAGATATTGGGTTTTTAGGGTTAACAGGTAGAGATTTAAATTTAAAATATACACCATTTCAATCTAAAGATGGGATTTATATTGAGGAAGAAAATGAAACATTTCCACGACTTATTATGGAAATTATTCCACATGAACCAATACGATCAACATTTGAAAAGTTTGTTAATAGAACATTATATGCGAATGTTATTAATGATGGTATTGTTCCATTAAGAACCGCAGCATTAATGTATCTTGATTGGAAGGGGTTAGCTAATGTTGATAAAATTAAACATGATGAAAGACCTGAATCAGAATCAATGATGAGAAATGGTCGTGAAACATCAGAAGTTAATGAAATTCCACAAGAGGATGAAATGGATGTGAAAACTTCTGAAAGAGTTCATTTCCCTAATTTAATTAAAGAAGCACGTAGAAAGAATAAAAAATTTAGTCGTGGTCAAATTTTGAGTGAAGAAGATGGAAACACAAGTGTTAAATTTAGGAATGCACCAGATGAAGCATCAGCTGTAATGTCAGCGTTATCGACATTAACTGCACCAATACCAACACAAAAATATATTAAAGAGCCTGAATCAAGAACAGATAGTATTATTCATGATCGAATTTATAAACCCGAACAATTACCACCAAGACATTATGAAGATAGACCAATTTATAAGAAACTTGTTTACCCTAATGAAAATGTAAATAAGATTCAAGAACGTATTGCTAGAGAATGGCAAGAAACAATGGAATGGAGAAAAGTATTAGTTAAGATTCAACCTGATTCACATAATAATATTGTTGTTAGACGTAGATTTACAAATTTATATGGTAATATTGCAATAACGCATATGGTTAATGAACATTTTAATACAGTGGCATGTAAAGAATATGCAAATTTATTTGTTTGAGAGCGTTATATAGAATATTATATTTTTGTTATGTATATTGATTAAATTTTAATCATATTTGAATTTAACCATAATTTATAATTTAATTCAGCGGTATGATCATTACTATTTAAAATATCATCTGTGTTATTATTATTCATATCATTTAGATCAGTATAATCGAATAAAAACATTGGTGATGATGATGATGAGTTATTATTATTTGATGATGGGTTATTATGGGAAGTGGAAGGAGTTAAGGATGGAGATCTTAATAATTCATCAATATTATCATGATCTAATTCAGTGATGATGATGATGTTGTCATCAGCATCATCGGTAACTTGTTTTCCTTTATTATAATATGGATCCATTTATAATATAGTGGAATAATGTGAAGTGAAGGGAAGAAAGATAAGTGAATATAATAATTTATAATATTTTGAAGAGACAATAATATTTATAAAGTATCACTTAACTTATTCTTAGAATAATAATCACTTTAATATACTTAAGTATAAAATTTTAAACTTGTTCATATAGTTTGTTGGAGTTTGTAATGTGAAAAATTAAATCTTAAACGGGAAATAACCATATATTTTGAAAATATCCGGACATTTATATATTAAATTTGTTAAAATCTGGGGTAACAGTATATATGTGTGTATATAAATAGAAATGGCTGAGTCACCGCTGTAAACAATACCACTGTTGTATTGTCAAATGGAAATTTGTATTGTCGAATGGAAATAAAAAAGTAAAGTAAAGAAGGAACAGGTCATTCTGTTTTTTAAAGTTATTTTCCTTTTCAAAATTGGAGATTTGTTACAATAGCGCAATTGTGGAACACAATGGAACATCGTAGAATGCAATGGAACAACAATACAATAACAACGGCCGTCTCCTCACCAATGTTTACGTTGTTTCCCTTTAAGGCTATTGAGTTACTGCATTGGGGAGCTGTTCCAGGAAGAGAACAATGGCTGTGATCTTCAAATATAGGCTCCGCACCCCTTGTTTCGTTGCTTTATTAAAAGAAAATCGGAGGAGGGAGCAGATATGGTACCGCCGCACCAATATTTGTTACAGTGGTGGCGTGGGTAATTGCTCTTCGACGTAGGTTATTATTCATTATTTATTTATTTATTTGCTAAATTGCTAAATTGCTAAATGCGGGGATATAAGATTCTAAGATCTCAATAATTTATATGTTATTTACAGGGGTAATACAATATATGGTATTGTATTATTATAATATAGTATTATTATATTTGCAATGAGATCAGCATGGTTAAAATAATCCATTAAACCATTTCTGGAACCCTGTTTTCTTCTGTCTTAGGTATACGTCATTGCCTAACGAACCCTTGTTGGCATTCCTATTTACAGTGCTTACAGTGCTTACAGTATGGCGAGATGTCTTACTTACAAACCTTGTGGGTAAAATACGGGCAAATGTTGGTGTAATCGCAGCAGTTAATGGGATTCTGATAAATATAAGACTCTTATGTAATCCATAAGCAAGTATTAATTCTGTTAAGATAGGGGAGGTCTTTATTGAATCCCATCTTAATTTTAATTTCTCTTTAACACTAGTATTCTTAACATTATTATCATCAATCTCTTCAACAATATACTTCTCACGTGCTTCTATTCTCGCCAATTGTCTTGCTTCCACTTTTAATTTAACCAGTTCATCTGTCTTTTCACCATATCCAAATATTTGTTTACCACGATTTAATAATATTGATATCTTTTCTTCCCCCAGTGAATGAACAGTGAAATAACAGGTTGGAAGACTTATAAATGTTACACCAATATATACAATTAATGCAGAATATCCATATTTTGACATTAATTTCTTAATACTACTTTGTTTCATTGTATTTGTAGTAGACTGTTTTCTTACAATGTTTTGTAAAATTACTCGAGGTGTAATACTTTTTAATCCAACTATATTCATTTTTTGTCTTATTGATGTGTTCTTGTCTTTTGTTAATTTTTCTGGTTTACTGCTTATCAATAGAAGTATAAATGTTGTATTTTAAAATTTTATTCCTTTGAAAATTTAAAAATAAGGGGATTTTCAATTTTTTTTTTGAGTTTGTTCAATAAACCATTTTCTCGATGACTTGATTGTTTTTATTACATTTAATATTTATACAAACACAAAACAACAACAAATAAATAAATATAATGTCTGATGATATCAATAGGGGAAGAGATGAAAGAGTCTCGTTAGGTAATATCTTAGAACTTTTAGATCCAACTGCATCAAAAGAACTTACAAAACAATTTCAATCAAGTAGAAACGATATCACTACTTCAAATAATAACACTAAGAGTAAGCTCTACCATAGAACTCATCAAAATTATAAACATTTAAAACAAAAATTATTTCTTGATGAATTAAAATATTCACTTTCTAAAAGATTAAAATCTTTAGATATACCATTACAATCAATTTTCTTCAAAAATACAAATAAATTAGAAAAATTATTTTACCCATTTACACTTTGTAATATTTTCATTATTGGATTTATTATGGGTAGATTCCCACAATGGTTTCATGTTTATTATACCATTTTATTATTAATTTTAATGCCAATAAGATTTTATACATATTATAAACAACAAAATCATTATTTTATGGCAGATTTATGTTATTTTGTTAATTTTATGTGTCTTATTTTCATTTGGTTTAGTTCAAATTCAAGAAATTTATTTCAATCATGTTTTGCTTTAACTTTTGGTTCTTTATCCTTTGCAGTAATCACTTGGAGAAATTCTTTAGTATTACATTCAATTGATAAGACTACATCATGTTTTATACATATTATCCCACCATTGACAATGTATGTCATTTATTATGGGTTAAGTGAGGATTATAAATTGGAGAGATTCCCAGGTGCCATTCATACTACATTAAATTTAAAGAAAAATATTCTTTGGACTTCTTTCTATTACCTTATTTGGCAAACTTTATATCATTATTTTATTACATTGAAAAGATCACAAAAGATTAAATCTGGTCAAAGAATGACAAGTTTTGAATATTTAACTAAACATCAATTTAAAAATTTTTGGGTGGTAAAATTAAATTCACCATGGCCAATGATTATTTATACCGTGTCACAATATTTTTATCAATTATTTACAATGTTACTTTGTTCAATTTGGTTAAGATATAAATGGGCTGCCTCATTATTCTTATGTTATATTTCATGGACAGCAGCATATAATGGTGCAACATATTATGTTGATGTATATGGTAAAAATTTTGATAATGAAGTTAATAAATTAAAACAAGAATTAGATTTTTTACAAAAAAGAATTAATGAACAACAAAATAATAATAATAATTCAAGTGAAGAAAGTTTAAGTCCATTTTCAACTAATGAAAGTATACAATCTAATTGAAATCAATATTCATACATATATTCTATATTATTAATAACAATTATTGATAAAACTGGGAATCGATGGTTGAATTGTTAGATTCTGGCATTTTAATTTAGAAGTTATATGATGTAAATATTTGTTTTTGGTGTATATATGACTATAAAGTCTTCTCGGTTATATAGAAAATATAAAAATATATCAAAATGATATCAAAGGAATAATATAAATGAGAAATGAAATGTCTCGCCTTTATATATAAATTCTCAAAATAAAGAGACATGAAATATTCATGTTAATGAATGGTTAAAAACTATTCAGTATATAGAAGAATTAAAACAAGGGATGAAATAATCCAATATTATAATTTATTCATCTAACCATGAATTATAATAAAAAGAAAGGAGATATCATATAATGATATAGTATGAGGGTTAAGGATCTTATGGCTTATGTTCTTATAAAGACCATTGTCTACCATATTTCTAGCAATTATTTATTATTTCTATGCACATATATACAAGTACTTTAACGGGTGTTTTTTTTTTTTTTATATATTTTAGTTTTATTTACAGTTTAATAATACAATATGGTCTTTTGTGTCTTTTTATAAAGATAATTCTTTTATTTGTAAATTTAAATCTCTGATTGGATCTTTCTTATTAACAATTTCTAATAATCTATGTATCGACTTTTCATCTTCTAATTCTACTAAAGCAAGATGTAAGGGTTTAATCATTGGATATGTCCAATTAATATATCTTTGTGATGATAAAATTATACTTAATGCATCAGTATATTGTCTTTGTTCAACGAAAAAATTAACCATTAATTGTGCAAATTCTGTATCTGATTCAATTCTATTCTTCATTGGTAACATTTTAAATTGTAAACTTTTCCTATATTGACCACGAGATGACCAAATCTTAGAACCAAATTCAGAATCATGGAACTGAATAGCAGATTTCATACAATTAGCATATATTGAATTTTCAATCACTAATTTATGTTGTAATGATATCAAATATTTTTCTGGTTTAAATTCCTTAAGACTTAACTCTTTTGATGAAGATTCAGATTTGTTACCTTCTTCATGAGATGACATTAATCTATTTTGAATGATAGAATTTGTAACATTGACAAATTCTTCTTGATCAAACGTATAAAGTCTTAGACGGTTATTGTATTCTTCTTGAATGTTTAACCTTATTGGAATGGTCAAATATGTTAAGAGACATTTGTAATTTAATATATTTGTGTTAATATGATTCTCAGTTTTAAGCTTTGAAATTTCAAATAATATATTTTTCTTTAATTTAGTAGGATCTGTACTATTATCTAAAATTGAATGCATAGATTCTAAACATTCTTCTGGAAATGACAAATAATCATTTTTAACATTACCAGAATTTACATGGAAATGCCACAATGCATTAGATTCCATTATGATTTGATTAATATCATTTAATTCAATTAAAGGTAAAAATGGTAATATAATTGGACAATCTTCATAATTCCTTACAGTATAATCAGCAAAATTTAATAAATCTCTTCTTAAATGACGCCCTTCTTCCCAGCCTAATAATAGTGGTAATCTTTCAGAAGTAAATTTAGAGTAAGATAGTAATAAGTAGTTGAAAAGGATAGGGTTCATTGCCTTCTGCCACGATTCAACATCATTGTTACCTTGAGTTTTATAGCGTCTATATTGATTCATAGTATATTCAAAATAAAGTGCACGAGCTACTGCCACATCACCATCATATGCAGCTAATGACATCATAGCGCCGACACTTAATAAATCATCTTTATTCATCATATCACTAATAAATTTCCATCCTAATAACCTCAATGCTTCATCATTACCTTCAGCAGAGATATTATCAGAAGAGCACGTAGCTAATAGGGACCCCATTAATGAGAATGTACTAACATTTGGTGTAACTTTACGATCCTTCATTTCATGAAATAAATCAATGGCTTTCGCATAATCTTTGGTCTTTTGGCACACTGTCAACATTGTATTATATGTCTTTGTATCTGGTGCATGAGCTACAGAAAGAAATTTCATAGTATCAAATGTATCCCACGCCTTCTCCGATAAATGCAATCTAGAATAAAATTGAATAATATTGGTGTAGGTAAATTTATCTGGTAAAACATCGTATTTCTTTTTGAAATGTTGTAAAAAATAGTCGACGTAGGTCACATTTAATGATTTAGATGTATAAGAGATGCAATAATTCAATATTATGTTATGTTTTTTATTTCTATCTGTATTAAATCTCTCATTTGTAACTGGTACAGCTTCATTTGTTTTATCATATCTATCTACAAGTTCCTTCAATTTAGATAATACTGGATTATTTGTAAATAATTCTTTGTTATTAAAATTTGAATTAATGAAAGGAAGTTTTGACAGATTATTGAACAAGCAGAAATACATCATAAAATTAAACTTTCTTGCTTCCTTGCCAACAAATATTTTAAATATTTCATCTAACTTATTGACATTTTGAAATGATAATCCATGGATACCAGTTGATAAAAATTTCTTAAATGTCTTTCTAGGCAGATCTCTAAACTCATCTTTATTTAAATATAATATTTCAATGATTGGGTTCCAATCTTGTTTTGTTTTGTTGGAAAGATTTTTTATAATTAGTTCATCATCATTTATTATGTTTTTAACCGCTTCAGGTATCAAACTTGTTGCTTGATCAGCTTTACTTTGAGAAATAAGTTCAGTAAGATTTCCAGAAACTAATTTTGAAGCACGTTGTTTAGAGTTACGATTTCTGTGATTGTTAGGTTGTTCATCACTCAGCCTTAAAGATTCGAAAATTGTATCTGCATCGGCGTCAAGATCCTCATGATCTATACTTTCCAAATTATCATATTTCCCTTTCAAAGAGTCCGGAGAGGTCAATAACTGCTTCTTTAAATCTTTAGTAAAACTTTGTAATTTCTTTAGTTTTCTCTCTAAAACTTTAGAATCCTCGATCTTCATCACACTATATGGATCTAACTCTTGTAACACATTCATATGAACTTCATTATCCTTGGATATTACCGGAATTCTCTTCGTTTTGACATTTGACTTGGCTCGCGGTATAAAAACATATCTCTTTTGAGACAAAATCCTTTGGTATTGGACTATTCTCGCATTTCTGTTCAACATGTCATCGAAAACTGATATGTTTGTTATGATTCTTCTTGTGGTAAGACTGGTATGAACTCTCTTTTGAGTTTGCTCTTAGTTCTTTCTATGTTTCCCTTGTTTCTTTAACATTTTGATTCAAAGAAAACCCAAAGCCGTCATATGCGATTCGAGAAAAATTTGATAATAAAAAAAAATTATAGAAATGAAATTCGCGATGAGATGAGATGATTACTTAGAGTTGTTAGTTAATATTAATGGTTTTCACCATAAAAGAGCAGTGAATTCAATTAACAATGAGTGAAAAAGCAATTGCTAGGGATGTTGAAGAAAAGTTAGAAGAAACCAAGGTTAAAGGTTCTAATGTCAGTGGTAGACCATGGAAAGCTGAAAAAGAACCATTTAATCCAAGAGGTAGAGTCGTCAAGAACAAGGCTTTAACCTCCTGGGAAATTAAGAAACAAAAGAGATTAGAGGACTTACAATTCAAAACCAGAGTCAAGGAACTGAAACAAGAAAAGGAAGATCTACGTCAAAATCGTATTAATGCTTTACGTGAAAGAAGAGAAAAGAAGGAAGAAAAGGATAGATATGAAAGAATGGCTATTAAGATGCATGCTAAGAAGGTAGAAAGATTAAGAAGAAGAGAAAAGAGAAACAAGGCTTTAAAAGAACGTTAAATGATTCTTTTGATAAAATTCATATTTTGTACATTAGCACCAATACTATTAATATAATTCAATCATTTTTTTAAAAATAATATATATAATTATATCATCTCAAATTCTCTAACAAGACTAAATTATAAATTTAAACCTGTAATAGATACTATTTCAATTTGAACTTGTTACAATCTTTTTTTGTTTTGAATAAACTGCATTTAATAAAGCTATGAAGTTAAAATTCAAAACAAGATTGGCATACCAGTCAAAAGCAATTCTGTAATAACCTGTGGAAGAAAACAAACATAAGTAAACTGCCTGTTAATATGTATAATTAACTGTAATGTCCCATTACTTGAGGTAAGTTGAAAGTGTCTTGGTTGTCAGCAACGAGTTTGTCGATGACGCAAAATATGTTTTTATATATTTATCTGAAGTATGAAAAACATGTATCTTTATGTATTCTTATGTACTTTATATATTAGAAGATATAAGAAACCAAGCCTGTTATAAGCTAAGATCTCCCACCCATAATAATTGTCATTACAAGAACAATCTAAATATGAGAGGATCAAAAAATAAAAATTAAAAATAAATGCGAATTCTGTGGATCGAACACAGGACCTCCAGATAACTTGACCGAAGTCTTAAATTCTTCAGTCTGGCGCTCTCCCAACTGAGCTAAATCCGCTTTGTTGAAAAATTTGTATTATTTAGTTATTTATAGTTTACGGTTTTATTGTTGCGATCTTTTATTAAAACTTACAATTAATATAGTATTGTTGGAACTTTACTTAAAGTAATGTTATACTCATTAAAATACAACTAATTTCTTATTAACTAAGTTAATCGTCACCCTATAGGTATGATTTTGCCTTATGGAAGACGGATTTTTGAATATTATCAAAATTTTCAATACTTATAATTAAAAAGATTCTAGGATAAAAAGTAAAGTTATAGTATTATAAAACTAAATTGAGGGCCATATGTACTCAATATACCCGATGTTGATCTTATAAGAATGGTACTTACCATACCAAACACTCAAATCTCAATATTCCAACATAAACTTATCTGAATTACTAAGGGTTCTTTTTATTCTAATTGCTACTTTTACCAATAATTTTATGTGTTGATAAGTATTCTGTAAATATAAAACCTAGCTCCTAAAAGATTCCTTACAATTATTGTACTCTTTGGGGGATTTTAAAAAATGTTCTAAAAACTTATCTTTGAGCAGTTAACTATATGAGATGTTTAAAAACAAGAAAATACACAAATGTCTTAAATTCCAATTATATCAATAGTAATTTAATTAAAACAATCCTGATTCTCACCAAAATGAAAATGATGAAGGTATTGGCAATACATGAACTGATAAAGTGAATTTACCATTTTCAAATGTTACTGATAAAATGCGAAATTAATATTTGAATTATTAGATTCGGACATTCTAAATTAGAAGTTACGCCGGTTTTAGTACTAGATTTTGTGTATGTATGATTTTGTATACATATGTATGACTATTAAGTCTTCTTGGTTGTATAGAAAATATTGAAAATAGAGAAGATAAATAAAATATATCAAAATGATATCAAAGGAAAAATATAAATTAGAAATGAAAGGCCTGCCTTTATATATGAATTATCAAAATAAAGAGACATGAAATATTCAGGTTAATGATTGGTTAAAAACCATTCAGTATATTGAAGAATTAAAACAAGGGATGAAATAATCCAATATTATAATTAATTCTTCCAACCATGAATTATAATAAAAAGAAAAGAGATACCATATAATGATAAATCCCTAGACAATTCATCATCAGAAGATATACTATTTTCGGCTGTTGTTTGTTCTGTTTTGTTTTTAGGATCATCAGATATTTCTGAATTTATAGTATTTGGATTAAAGATTTTATGGCTTGTCTTCTTATAAAGACCATTGTCTACCACTGTTCCAGCACTTACAGTAGTTTACAACAAGGTTTAATTAAAAAATAAATAAAAAATTATCTAAATCAACAAAAAAAACAAAGTTTCGTTTTTAAAGTAGTTTGAAATTTTTTATGCAATGTGTATATGTTTACATGTATATGAATTAAAAAATGCAGAGAATCTATAAATGTTTGAATATAAGAAATAATAAATGGTACATGTGAAATCAATTGAAACCACCGACCTTTTTCTTTTTTTTTTTTGGCTTTTGAGAATGTGTTTCTTGTGATGTTCTAGGAGTGGACAAACCTTGAGACAATAATGGAGGTTGCATCAATGTGAATGCTGGCGTCATATTATCCGGTAATACACCAGAAAGTTGTGAACTTTGGAAAGAGGACATAGAAGTGTCTCTGGTTTGAGAAAGCGTTGGTAATCTCGTTGTCTTACGAACTGGTTTCTTTGTTGTTGGATGTCTCTTAGTTTTGCTTCTCTGTGAAGAACCAACAGTAGGAATGATTGGTTGAGAATCTCTTGTGAAAATTTGTGATTGGCTTCCCATCAAACTGTTTGAAATCGTGTCGTTTGTTCCCAAGGAATCATTATCTTCCAAACCCCAACCGTCAAGAATTGCTTTATAATTATCATCTAATGAACTTTCTAATTCTTGATATAATTCATCATGAATATTTGATTTGAAGTATCTAATAAAACTTAAAACTAAATCTTTTACGAGTTGTCTCGTTAAATGTTCTGCACTGGATGTCACAGGTTCCCAACATTGAAGTAGTTTACTGTGGAAAACATCAATATCATCAATTGGTTCATTTAATAATATCGAAAATAATAATTTGATATCATTAAATGATATATCTTGTCCTTTATAATGTTCAACAAATTGTTCTAACAACGATGAAAGTTCAGTTAAATTTTCAAAGTATTCTGTCGACACATGAAGATCAGATAATAATCCTGAACCTTTAATAATCCTATTCTTTTTGATTTTTCTGTTTAAAGATTCTGAAAGTTGATAACCATAATCTTCTAAAATTTCATCATCTTTAGACCCGTCATAATCAGCAGGAGGGTTGTATGAAATGCTTTGGAAAATTGATTTTGCAACAGCGGGTACTTTTTTATGTGGTGTAAATACCTTATCAAATAATTCTTTATCTTCTTTGCCTTTGTAACAATTTCCGTTACTAGAAACTGTTTGTTCATCTGATACAGCAAGTTCATAATTCATTATCTGAGGTGTATCAACACCTTTAAATATCAAATTAATCTTAAAGTTGTCGATACTGAAATCATCATCAACAGCTTGGTAAGTATCACTGATGTTGTCTATTCCTGTAAATAATTCTGGAATTTGCAGAAATGCATCCTCACCAATGGACTGGATAATTTCCCCACAAAATAAGAATGAATGTTCAGTTAACATGTTGTTAAGTTTTGAATATATTATAACTGAGATCACCGTAGAATCACGAAATTTAAAATAATGCAATGAGAATTTATAAGTTTTATCCCTTGCATTTAAATCATGTTTCCAAGAAACTACTCTTTTCATCACACCATTAGAATCTTTATCAATTATTATTATTTCTTTGGAGGTTAAAACCACACTTAAATTAAAAGCAATATTTTTGAATTCTCTAATTTCTGACCATGATGCTGCTTCGACAATATCTCTTTGCCATTCTTCTAGTAAGTCAATTTCCACTATTTTAGATGATGTTATAAGTAATAATCTAGATTCCTTAGAGGACCATGATACTCTTTTAAATGAAAATAAATCTGTTGGATCATATATGCTACCTTTGTGACTGGCAGTGGGGATTGGAGTACCTAACGGCATATGGCGAAATCTCAAAGGTTGTGGAATTGGGATATCATAAACAAACCAATTTCCCTTTACGTCTATTAGTGCACATTGACCTCTCTTAAATGGATTGAAAGTAACGTCAGCAAAGGAAAATTCACTAAAATGATTCAATGGCAATGTCAACCAATGGGAACATTTAAAGTTCCATGCTAATTTTCTTTTTCCAACTTCTTCAATTCTAAGAACTGTTAAAGTGGTATCTGTTAATACAGCCACATAGTTCTTTAAACTATACAATTCTTGGGATAGCGTTGCAAATTTTATAGTCTTAATTTTAGTATGGACATCAAACACTTGTTTTGGATATCTGGAATCAATATTAAGTCCAAATTTGTCGTTTGATTGTGTTTTGGACATCACTGCTAAAACAACTTTAGAATGAGTCTCACCTGTGGCATATGCAATTATATTTTTTTGACTGTTGTATTCTAGGTATCGCGTCTTAACCATATTGGATGCAATTGAACTTCCATCAGATAGATCAAATATCTTAAATGGGTGATCTTTTTTATTAATAGAATCAATATCTTCAATTTCATATGTTGGATCGGTTTGTTTAATTACTGATTCTGGAATATAATCACCATGAGACAATTCTGTATTGAGCCTCTTATTGAACATTTGTTGTAAATCTAATGTATTTTCCATTGGTTTAATATCTTTAAATATTCTAGGTCTGTAATCTTCAATGATAGGTATAAATGATTTCCAATTTATACTATTAAATGAATCTTTGCCTTCTATCGTTTCTTCCAAAGTAGTTTCTCGACTTTCATTAGTGTCCTGTGGGCTATTATCAATATTCACTACTGTTTCTGTATCTGTAAATTCATCAATATCAGCATTTTCTGCACCACTTTCATCTTCTAAATCACTTTCTCTCAATTCTGAAATGTAAGCTCTCTTTTTTCCAACTTTATTATTATTTGATAGGTAAACATTAGTGAAATCATCACTTATTTTCTTCAATTGAAGTTTAAAATGTTCATATTTCTGATCATTAGCTTGTGGTTGTACCCATCGAGCAGATTTTGTATCAGTTTGATCCACTAATAAAAGTCCTGGACCATGTACCCCAGAGGTCAACTGATGACCAACAGATTGTCGTACCGGTAATTTTGGAATATTCATACGGGTACAGTCTAGTGGGGGAGTGTTTTGAATAGCAAACTAACTGTTTTCTTTAATGGTTTTAGGCTTCCTTCAAATAGCTTCAATGTTTGGCAGATTTCAATGTTTCTTCTCATCGCAAATTTAAATATTAAATTTTATAATGAAAAAAAAAAAAACCAAGCTGAAAAAATATACAGAGAGATAAAGCTAATCTCATCTGGAAGAACACGTTAAAGCATACCAAATTTGAAAGAAATTCATAACCGTCTTGATTTATAAATATAAAAAGTATATAAAAGAGTGAAAAAAATATATCATATCTCGTTATTCTATTTAAATTATTCGGCGGATGGATCTTCTTCGAATCTTAAATCCCAACCGATCTTTGGGCCTAATTTTGGTAGCGCTTCAGCAACACTTTGAACATCCTTATCACCTCTACCAGAGATGTTAATGATTAAATGTTGATCCTTTGGCATGGTCTTGGCAATTTGAATAGCACCGTAAATAGCATGGGAGGATTCTAAAGCTGGAATAATACCTTCTAATTGAGATAATAATTTGAAACCTTCTAAAGCTTGAGCATCAGTGGCAGCCATGAAGTCGGCACGACCAGTGGCTTTCCAGAAAGCTAATTCAGGACCAACACCTGGGTAATCTAAACCAGCAGAGACGGAATGAGTGTCATGGACTTGACCATCAGTATCTTGTAAGACGTAAGTCTTAACACCGTGGAAAACACCTGGTCTACCAGCGGTTAAAGTGGCAGAATGGTAAGCAGTATCAATACCATCACCACCAGCTTCAACACCGATTAATCTAACGGATGAATCCTTTTCAAATGGAGAAAACATACCAGTGGAGTTAGAACCACCACCAACACAAGCGACGACAGCGTTTGGTAATTTACCACCGTTTAATTTAGCAAATTGTTCTTTAGTTTCATTACCAATAACACTTTGGAAAGTACGCACAAGAGTTGGATATGGATGTGGACCAATAGCGGAACCAACACAATAGTATGTATCTTTTAAGTTAGTGACCCAATAACGGAAAGCTTCAGAGGTAGCATCACGTAAAGTCTTAGTACCGTTAGTAACAGAAACAACCTTAGCACCTAAGATTCTCATTCTAAAGACATTAAGAGCTTGACGACGAACATCTTCAGCACCCATGAAAACGGTACATGTTAAACCAAATTTAGCACAAGCAGTAGCAGTGGCAACACCATGTTGACCAGCACCAGTTTCAGCGATAACATTAGTCTTACCTAATCTCTTAGCTAAAAGAACTTGAGCTAAAGCGTTATTAATCTTATGAGAACCAGTATGGTTTAAATCTTCTCTTTTCAACCAAATTTGAGCACCACCACAGTATTCAGTTAATCTTTCAGCTCTATGTAAAGAAGATGGACGACCGATATAAGAGTATAAAGATTTGAAATCAGCCCAGAAAGTTGGATCAGCAACAGCGGCATCGAAACCACCTTCTAATTCACGTAAACAAGCATGTAAAGCTTCTGGAACGTATTGACCACCAAAATCACCGAAATTCATCTTATGTTTATGAGTTTCATGGAAGTTACCAATAACTTCTTTATTTAATTGAGCATCTTCTTTAGACTTCTTTTGGATAGCATGGAATTCTTCCACGGTTGGGGTAGTATGTTTAACACCAGCTAAGATACCTTCAACGTATTCTTTAGCAACATCATATCTCTTACCAGCTGGAGCATCTTTACATAAGTTAACAATCTTAGAACCAATAACAACACCATCAGCTAATTCACCAACAGTGGTGAAATGTTCTCTAGTGGCAACACCAAAACCAACAGCAATTGGAGTTTCACCGGTATGTTTTCTAACACGGTTGACTAAGACATCTAAATCAGTAGCAACTGAAGTTTGAGCACCAGTGGTACCCATTCTAGAGACAACGTAGACGAAAGAATTGGCAATTTGAGATAATAATTCTAATCTTTCATCAGTAGTGGATGGAGCAACTAATGGAATTAAAGATAATCCGTTGTCATGAACATAGTTTCTAACCTTAATGGCTTCTTCAGGTGGTAAATCAACGATAATGAAACCATTGGCACCAGCGTCAGCAGCATCTTTGATAAATTGTTCTTCACCATAATTTAAGATTGGGTTATAGTAACCCATTAAGATGATTGGAATGGTAACACCTTCAGCACGAGCCTTCTTTAAAAGTTCTAAAGTCATCTTTAAAGTAACACCATTTTCTAAAGCGACAGTGTTAGAAACTTGAATAGTAGGACCATCAGCAATTGGATCAGAGAATGGCATACCCATTTCAATGATATCAACACCACCTTCTTGGAACCCCTTTAAGATTGGGATAGTGTCTTCGATGGTTGGATAACCAGCAGTCATGAAGGTTAAAAGAGCCTTACGACCTTCTTTCTTGGCGTTAGCAAAAGTTTGTCTTAGTTGTTCGGACATGATCTAATATAATATATATGTTTTAGAGTATGTTTTATTGTATGTTCCCTTTGATAATATTACAGATACGAAAACTAACTATTCACACGTCTCTTGTTGATGTCTGATCTTATGTATCTTATATATCTAAATTTATTATGAAGAGTAATAATACTTTGTTTTCAATGTCTTCTTTTTCGAAAACAAAATTTTTCAGTCATTAAAATCACTTTTTGAAAAAATTTGATATTGGCTGTTTCGTGAGTCACATGGCCTATAGAGAGATAAGCTATAAGAGAGATGCGATGAATAGAAGTAGTTGAAAGAATTACGTTTGACGATGAGTAACTCTGCTGGGTCGTGAATGAGTAATCAATGGGTCAATTGTGATTTGTTTGTGCGTGTATGTGTCTACAAGAAGTTCATGTTTAGACTACTTAAATCCAAACTAGTTAGATCCATGTTGGCCATGTCATTATTATTGTTGTTACCGCTAAGATTTGTAGTAGTATTACCATTGTTCATCATATTATTCGAACCTGGTAGAATATTGTTCATATTAACATTACTCATACTTAAGATGTTGGCTGGAGTTAAACTGTTTGGAGCGCCAGTGCCACCTAAGTTACCACTTGGTGTGTTTATAGTCATACCATTATTATTATTATTATTATTATTATTATTACCATTGCCTTGGGTATTCAAAATAGCATTGTTTAATACATTGGCGGGTGATAATATCGTACTACTATTACCACTTGGAATACCAGCACCAGCAGCACCATTCATTGCATTATTACTATTATTGTTATTACCACCGTTAGGATTATTCATATGACCATTTGGTGTCATACCCAAAATTGTGGATGGATTCATAGTACCTTGACCCATATTCATTGTAGTCAATGGAGTATTACCATTTGAAGTCATCAATGGAGTTTGAATCATTGCAGGGGATTGCATCTTACTAGTTGGATTCATATTTGTATTTATTGAAATGTTACCACTTGCTGGAGTAGATGATTGTGAAGCAGCAGATTGTTTTCTTGGTTGTCTTGGTTTTCTTGGTTTCTTTGCCGTAGTAGTTGGGGTAGCTGCTGGAGTATTACCAGTGGCATGTGCATTATTATTAGTAGTGGAACCTGGCGTGGCAGCAATCATAGTAGCACTAGATGGTGTACTACCTGGTGGAGAACCTTTACTATTAGTATGAGAATTAGTTTCATTTTTCTTACCATGTGCAGCTGTGGTTGTAGATGATGGAGTACCAGTTGTATGAGTTGGAGTGGTGTTGCTTGTGTTGATATTACTAGTATAATTAATAGATAAACTTTCCAAAGGTTCAAATTCTTTGGATTGATTAACACTAGAATATTCAGCAATACAACCAAATAATTCTTCTAATGATTGGAAATCGTTGGATAATTTTTGAATATCATCATATAAAGAGACTAAATTTGTCTTTACCATAGCAAATCTTTCTTGTTGTGTCATTTTTTTATTATTGTTACCGTTATTAGCATCTTCTTGATCCAAAGTAGCCATTAAATTCATAAATTCATTAAATTTTAATCTCAAAGGTAAGACCTCTTCTTGTAAATTAGTTACTGAATCATTTAACCCGGTTTTGAAATTATTATTATTATCTGCATTGGAGGCTAATTTTTGTTCAAATTCTTCTAATTTCATTGTTGGCATGATTTTAATATGAGAGTATTCCGGACTGTTCTTACTCTTGGTCATAGTGTCTTAATTAGATTATACTGATGGATATACCACTGTATTGTATTGTATTTGATGGGTTCAATCTGTTGTGTTTTAATCAGACGATTCTTCTTGGTTCCAAATGCTTTTGAAATAAAATTGTCACAATATAATTTTTAAAAATCTTTAAAAAATGGATTTTTGATCGAAATCGAGTCTTTAAAGGGAGATGAGAAGGGAAGTTAAGACATTAAAGTTAGAGAACGGTAGTTACGTATATCAAATAACTACACAATTTAACATGACAACCAATCCATTACGTATTTTGTTTTTTGGGAGTGACAAGTTTAGCGTGTATTCTTTACAGAAGTTATACAGTTTACATCAAACAAATAAGAATTTAATTGAATCATTACAAGTTGTTTCGAGACCACCAAAATGGGGTGGTAAAAAACGGTCAATATTAAGAACACCGAAAATATTAGAAGATTTACCTAGTTTTAAAACATTACCTCCAGCATTATTATGTGATAACAAAACTGAATTAATAGGTCAATTATTGCCGCTGATACAAAAAGAACAGTTTAATATGCTTATATGTGTCTCATTTGGATTATTGATTCCTCAACAATTGATCGAGAATGTACCATACACATTGAATATACATCCTTCTTTATTACCTCGCTATATGGGATCTTCCCCAATTCAATATGCTTTGATGAATAATGATAAATATACTGGTATCACTATTCAATCTTTACATCCAACCAAATTTGATAAGGGACAAATCATTTCTCAAAGTGAAGAATTGAATATATCAAAGATATTGCAAGAAAACAAAGACATTAATGATATTCCGGTGTATTCTTCCAGATTAACAAACAAATTAGGCCAATTGGGAGCAGATCTATTAGGTGATGTGATTAAGAATCAATCATATTTAAATTCTCTAACCGATACTCAATTAAGAAAATACGAGGCTTGTGTGGCACCAAGGATTCAAACCAAAGATAAATTGGTGTCATGGGGTCAAGAAGATGCTGCCCAAATTTATAGAAGGCTACTGACTTTGGGCCCATTATATACATTTGTTAAGTGTGGATTTAATCAGAAAACAGGAGAAGAGATAAGTAAAAGGGTGATAATTCATTCGTTTGTAATTAAAGATGTTTTAATAACAAAACATTCAAATGCAACACCTGGTTCTTTTCATTTCTCAGGAGACAACAACGAATGTATGGGAGTTTATTGCAACAATGGAACCGTTATTAATATAACTTCAATTCAAATGGCAGGATCAATAGTGGGTTCTCCAGCTCAATTCTTCACCGCTTGGCAAAAACAGTTTTCAAACACCTCCAATAACACAAACCCTTCATGTCAATTCCAATTTTATTCTGAATAAGAACTTTGCAGGACCCTGTGTATAGATCTAAGTCCATCTGTTAATAACTGGCCTTATTATAGGCCTTCCTCCATTTCCCTTCCGTGGAATGAAAAAAAACAACAAGAAAAAACAACATACTGTAAATAAAATTTTGGTCATAAAAAAACATGCAATGAAACATTTTGAATCAATTTAAAAATTAAGATTCAACTATATATTTGGCACATTTACCTTTGTTTACCATTGATCAATTAGTTTTGTTGAACAGTGCGGAGATAAGCATTAAATACTGGGGAGCCATAGGTATATTGATTTTATTGAAGTGGATATTTTTGCAAGTGAATTGGATAAGAAAATAAGATTATAACTAATTGTCTTCAATATCACCCCCACATTTAATTAAATTTACATTATATAATTTGCTAAAATGGATACTCCTTTAAGCGATAAGAAGAAAAAAGAGTTACGATTACAAAATGAAAGGGAAAACAATAATAATGACAAAGATCATGTATTAAACAAGATGGAACCCTTAGCCCCACATATGTCTCATAATGTCGAATACAAATATGAAGCCCCACCAACCTGGAGAAAATTTACATTTGATTTAATTATTTGGATGCTATCACTTGTTTTCCATGGGTTCTTTAGAGAAATTAGAACTCGTGGTGCATTTAAGATTCCAAATGATGGTCACCCTGTCATTTTTGTTGCTGCACCTCATGCAAACCAATTCGTAGATCCCGTGATCTTAATGGATCAAGTTAAGAGAAATTTAAATAGAAGAGTTTCATTCTTAATTGCCGAGTCCTCTATGAGTATTACTGGTGTTGGGTTCTTAGCAAGATGTTTATTAACCATTGGTGTGGTGAGACCACAAGATAATTTAAGATTTATTCCAGGTAAGATTAAAGTTGATCCAGAAGAATCAACAAGAATTATTGGTATTGATACACATTTCACTCGTGACTGTGAAGTTAAAGGTTTAATTGGGTTACCAAAATCTTTAGGTACCGCTGTCGTGGAATCTATTGAAAGTGATACATGCTTAATCATTAGAAAGGAATTTAAATGCCATAAACCTGAAGCTAAAGCTTTATTAACCAATGGTACTGTTTTCAAATATGCTCATAAAGTTGATCATTCTTTGGTTTATAACAAAGTTTTTGAACATTTAGCCCATAATGGTTGTCTAGGTATTTTCCCAGAGGGTGGGTCTCATGATAGAACTGATCTTTTACCATTAAAAGCTGGTGTAGCCATTATGGCTCTTGGCTGTATGGATAAACATCCAGATGTCAATGTTAAGATTGTTCCATGTGGTATGAATTATTTTCATCCACATAAATTTAGATCTAGAGCTGTTGTTGAATTTGGTGAACCAATTGAAATTCCAAAAGAATTGGTACACAAATATCATAATCCAGAAACCAATAAAGATGCTGTGAAAGAATTATTAGATACAATCACCAAAGGTTTAAAATCTGTCACTGTTACCTGTCCAGATTATGAGACATTAATGGTTGTTCATGCTATGAGACGTCTTTATTCATCTCAATTTTCTGGTTCTCTTCCATTACCAATGATTATGGAAATGAATAGAAGAATTGTTAAAGGTTATCAATTACATAAAAATGATCCACAAATGAAAGAATTAACAGCAGATATTATGAAATATAATGCTCATTTAAGACATTTCAATTTACCTGATCATCTTGTGGAAACTGCCAAGGTTAATTTCCTCAAAAATTTTACTTTACTTTGTTTCAGATTGGTACGTATTACCATTTCATTGATATTAGCATTACCTGGGTTAATTATGTTTTCACCAATTTTCATTTTATCTAGTAAGATTTCAAATGACAAGAGAAAGAAAGCTTTAGCCAATTCCACAGTTAAGATTAAAGCTAATGATGTTATTGCTACTTGGAAAATTTTAATTGCAATGGGGTTTGCCCCATTATTATACATTATTTGGTCAATTTTATTCACAATTTATTTTAGACATTACAATACAAGTAAGATTTTAATATTCACCTTATCTTATATGGGTTGTGTCTTGGTCACATATAGTGCATTAATTGTTGGTGATATTGGTATGGATATTTTAAAATCTATTAGACCATTATATACATCAATTAGATCACCAAATGGGTTTAAAGAATTACAAAAGGAAAGACAAGCATTGACTGTTAAAATCGTCAATATTGTTAATCAAGGCAAAGATGGTTTTTTCTCAGGTTTCAATGGCGATGATGCATCTTTAGATAAAGTCATTGAAGAAGAAATGAGTAAATTTAGTGAAGATGAAGAAGATCAAAAGACAAATGAGATGAAGAGAAGACATTTATTAAGAAAGAGAAGGGCTAGACAACAACAAAAGGAAGAACAAGAGGAAGAAGATGAAGCCACAGAGGAACAAGCCGAAGTAAGCGATGATGTTTCACTTAGAGTTGCTAGGGATCGTACTAATTCTTATGTTTCACATACTGAATCCGATGGCATTTCATTAGTCAATAGTGATAACTCTCTATCAAATATTCCATTATTTTCTTCCATGCCAAGATATAGAACCGATAGTAATAGTTCCTATGTTATGGAAGTTCATGGTTCTTCGTCATCTGAATTTGAATTAGATAATGAAAAGATGGATGCTACTGATATGACATCTCGTATTGCTCAAGCTGTGTTAAAGAGACGTACAGACAACAACGAAGGGAATGATCACGAAGATTAGATTATTAAGTAAAACAAATTGTGAGTATCAAATGTGATAATTTCGTCCTCACAAACTTCCTTTATTTCTGTATACTGTATATGAACTTTATTTATTATGTCATTTGTAAAAATATAAATTAATTTTGAAATTTTAGTTATTAAAGAAAATATAGTACACAACAGTTTGTAGTTTTAAAAGTTTCAAATGGGGAGAGACAAGTACAACAAATAGGATATTACAGATTAATCATGACAACAATTGCCGCTCCAGAAACAAATCCATCAGGAATAAGGCCAAAACAACCTGTGAAGAAGGATTATTATGACATAATCGCCGGTTTATCTGCGTTTGAAAAATCTCAAGATGTGGTGTTAACCAAAGAAGAATTAATTGAATTAACCACAGCTGATGAGGATAAGAAGGAAGAGAAGAAGGAGGAAGAAGAAAATTTGGTTGATGAGAAGAAGGAACAAAAAGAACAAAAAGAACAACAGGAACCACAGCGTAGACCACACAGACAAAATTTACATAGTTACTTAGGCGGGAAAGTGGATATGCAAGAAGTTCAAACAGCACAACATAATTTAAGCCATACATTACTTGGGGCATACGTGCCCAAGAAACAATTGGAATCATTATCAAGTTTAGATTTTGCTCATTATTTTCATAAAGCATTGGAATGTGAAGAATCTTTACAAATTTATGATTTATTTATTCAACCCACACAAAACAAAATACAGAACTCTATATTATTGAACAATGCAATGAATAATTCAATTTCTACACCTGGTGCGAATGAGTCTGACCCAGAACATAACCCAAAGGTTTATCAATGGACTAAACCAGACGGTAAAATTGTCAAGAAAGTGGTCATTTGTAACCGTTGTAATGCCAAATTTTCAGGCCAAAACAGAATGAAACAATTAGCCCAACATCATTGCAAAGGTAACCCTCAACTATGATATATAACCAATATATAAACCTTTAATCAATGAATCAATATATTGTATTAAAATTATTATCAAGTTCAGGCTTAGAGATTACCCGAATAACGCTTGAAAAAGCTGGCAAACAAAGCGATTTTTGGAAATTTAAAGACAGTTTCAAGTTGAAAAGTTCCAGTTTGTATGTCCCCCCAAAGTTGTTTGCAAAAGGGCAAGCAATATTAACAGACCACTCCAAGGTTTAATACGTTAGAATATATACCTTTGAAGTTTGACTCAAAGATATATATATATATACGTAAGTTAGATAAAAAATATATTTTTTCTCTTTTGGATATAACAACAAAGAAAGTTTTAAATCAAAAAATAAAAAAAGACTGCTGATAAGAACCCAATTATGACAGTGTTTATTGGTGTTTACAAGGCTATTTATTCTTATGAGCCTCAAACTCCTGAAGAATTGGCCATTCAAGAAGATGATCTGTTATATCTGTTAGCTAAATCCGATATTGATGAATGGTGGACTGTGAAGAAAAGACTACTGGGAAGTGAAACAGAAGAACCTTCTGGTCTTGTGCCTTCAAATTATATCGAAGAGGCTCCTGTCATTGCACATGTTAAAGCCACTTATGACTATGACCAAGCTCAAAATCCAAATGAAGAATTGGTCTTTCATGAAAATGATACATTTGATGTGTATGATGATAAAGATCCTGATTGGGTTTTAGTTAAATCTAATGTGTCAAATGAATTTGGGTTTGTCCCAGGAAACTATGTGGAACCAATCGGTGGTGATACTAGTGCTGCTCCAGTTGCAACTCCAGCTGCTGCTGCTGCTCCTGTTGTTACCACTACCCCGGCTCCTGTGTCAAATTTCTTACCTCCTCCACAACATAATTCAAGAGAAGATTATTCTACTCCTGAACCATTCCCTGAACCTCAACATGATGATAATGATAACAACTATAATGACAGAAGAGATGAACAAGAAGATGTTCCACCTCCAAAACCAATGAGACCTGCTTCAAGTAATGTAATGGATGACCATTATGACGACAGACATGATGATAATAGAGATAGAGCCAGAAGTAGAGTTTCTTATTATGCTGGTGATGAAAATGATTACAATGGCGGTAGTTCGTCTGGTCCAGCCCCAGATAGAAGAAACACTAACAGTAATAATAGTAGATATAATGATAGAGAAGAAGAAGAAACATATGATGATTTTTACCAAACTTGGAACGTTCAAGAGATTGACGGTCGTAAGAAACATAAAGCTAAATTGGCAATTGGCCATAATAGAATTTCGTTCATCCCAAGTAAGAAAAATTCTCAACCACAAGAATGGACTATTGATAAATTAGTCTCCTATGATCATGAAAAGAAACATTTATTCCTAGAATTCGTTGATCCATATAAAAATTTAGAATTACACACCGGTAATAATGATAAATGTACTGAAATTATTGGTATCCTAGGTGAATATAAAGGTGCATCTCGTGGTGCTGGTATTAAAGAAATCGAAAAGGCTTCAAAGACAAAGAGAAAGGGTAAGATTTTATTCGATTTTATTGCTGAATCCCAGGATGAATTAAGTGTTAAAACAGGTGATGTGGTTTACATTATTAATGATAAGAAATCTTCAGATTGGTGGATGTGTGAAAATATCTCTACTGGACAAAAGGGTGTTGTTCCCGCTCAATTTGTGGAGCCTGCCGGTCCTGCAAATGGGAAACCAGAAAGAAGTAGTAGTGGATTCTTCAATTCTATCAAAAAAATGGCTAAGAGTGCTAATCCAAAATCTCCATCTAAGGGTCGTTCTGGTAGTAGTAGTGGTGGCGGCGGATTCCATTTATCTGTTGATTCAGGTAATTGGAAATCAGATGCCAATCAAGATCTTGCTGAAAAGAAATCGAGAAGTAAATTTGGTTCTTTCTCACATAAGAAGAAAAGATCTTCTTCTGTTAGTAATGCTAAGGCTGCTGCTGGTTATGGCGAAAATCAAAGTAAGAAAGCCTTCCCAGATCCAAAGAAATCTCGTATGTGGGTCGATAGAAGTGGTACTTTCAAAGTAGAAGCTCAATTTATTGGTTGTGCTGAAGGTAAAATCCATTTACACAAATCCAATGGTGTTAAGATTGCCGTTGCTGCTGATAAATTATCGGAAGATGATTTAATCTATGTCGAAAGAGTCACTGGTTTCAGTTTAGAGAAGTATAAACAAAGAGGTAAATCTTCTGCTGCTGGTCCATCTTCTGGTAAAGATCCTAGAGAACAAGAACGTGAAAGAAGAAGAAGAATCAGAGAAAAGGAAGAAAAAGAACGTGACAGAAGAATCAGAGAAAAGGAAATTATGGAATTAAAGAAGGCTAGACAATTATTGGATGATGAAAGATATAGATTGAAAGAAGAACAAGACCTACCTCCAATCAAGCCACCAAGACCTGATTCTCATGCCGACATGGGCCGTAGTGCTTCTATTAACCGTTCTTCTTCTACCAAGAGAAATAAAAATGATTATGATTGGTTTGAATTCTTCTTAAACTCTGGTGTTGATGTTAGTAACTGTCAAAGATATACTATCAATTTTGATAGGGAACAAATCACCGAAGATATGCAAGGTGATATCAATGCTGCTATGTTAAGAACTTTGGGTTTACGTGAAGGTGATATTGTTAGAGTTATGAAGTTCCTTGATACCAAATTTGGTAGAGAGGGCCAAGCTCCTCCAACTGGTGGCATGTTTACTCAACCAGATGGTTCATTAAAGATTAACACAGATGGTCAACCTGGTGTCAATGTTGCTCAACAATTATTACCACAAGCTACTGCCCCAGTTGCTGCTGTCTCTGCTCCAGTTGCGGATGATGATGCTTGGACAGCCAGACCAGCCGCTAGATCCCAACCAAACTTGGTAGCAAATAACTCAGAATTCACTGGTTCTGTTCAAGACTTATTAGATTTAGAACCATTAACTCCAAAGAAGGGCGCTGCTCCAGCTTCTGCTGGTGTCCCAGAACCAAACTTAAATAACTTAGAATCTGTCAAACAAGAATCCGCTCCAGCTCCTCAAATTACTACTGCTTCAACTGGTGGTCCAGCCTTAGTTCCATTAGATCCATTCAAGACTGGTGGTAATAACATCTTACCAATATCTACCAGTTTTGTTATGATGCCATTTGCCACTGGTGGTGCTATGTTACCAATGCAAAGAACTGGGGGTATGGTCATGCCTCAAACTACATTTGGCGCTCAATTAACTGGTGGTGTCTTACCCGTTCAAAAGACTGCTAATGGGTTAATTCCAGTGGCTACCACTGGTGGTATGATGCCTCAAACAACTTTTGGTGCTCAATCTACTGGTGGGTTAATGCCATTACAAATGACCGGTGGTTTATTACCATTACAAACTACCGGTGGGTTATTACCAATGTCTACTACAGGAGGATTAAACCCAATGCCAGCCACTTCCTTTGGGTTACCTCCTGCCGGTTCTGTCTTACCAGTTCAAAAGACAGGTAGTGGCCTAATGCCAATTAACACTACTGGTGGTTTGGTGCCTTTACAAGTTACAGGCGGTGCTATGCCTCAAACTAGTTTTATGAATAACAACATAACAGGTGGTGCTATTCCACAAACTAGTTTTGTAACTCAATTAACTGGTGGTGCTATGCCTCAAACTAGCTTTGGTAATCAACTAACCGGTGGTGCTAATATAATACCTCAAACTACTTTTAATAATCCAATGGTTAACACTTTACCTCAAACATCATTCGGTGGTATGCAAACTACTGGCGGTGGTATGCCATTACAAAGAACTGGTGGCTTCCAACCTCAATCTCAATTTGGTTTAACTTTACAAAAGACTGGTGGTATTGCTCCATTACCTCAAACACAATTAACTGGTGGTGTTATGCAACAACCCCAACTTGTTAACCAAAATCAATTCACAGGTGCTGCTATACAACAACCACAGATGATGGGTCAACCACAAATGATGAATAATGGTGTTGCTGGAATTCAACAAGGGTTACAAAATACATTCATTTCTCAACCCCAAATGGTCCAGCCACAACAACAACCAATGATGCAACCTCAAATGACACAACCACAACAACCAATGTTACAAACCCAACCGACTGGCTTTGGCTTTGGTAATGGTCCACAATTACAACAAGCACAATCACAACAGCAACAAGGTCAAGCTAACATTATGAATGCTAGTGTTGCAAATCCTTTCGGTTTTGCTTAATTGTATAATCTAGACAATAAAAAGAGTTCATCGTATTAGGTTGTTATAGAAAAAAAAATATACATATATAAATTAAATATAACAAAAATCCTTTTTATACAAGACCTTTTATGTAAAATAATTTTAATAACGTAATAATGATTTATCAAAGCTTTCTTTGAAAAAGAACTGAATAAAAAATGAATAACATTCGTTAATAATAAATAGATGTCAATATTTAAGAACAAATATGACAGTAATAAATAAATAAATAAATAAATAAATAAATAAGTAAGTTCAATAAACTGGATTAAACCAAAACCTACCATTCCGCATGAACGACATCAAAGGTGGTGTCTAATGGAGCACGAACATCAAATAATTTTTGGTTCAATAATGCAGAACCACCTTCCCAGAAGGAATATTTATTTTTTCTAACAGCTTCATATTTAGTGATATAATCTTCTAATTGTAAAGTCAAACCAATATCATCTAACCCATTGACTAAACAATGCTTTCTGAAATTTTCAATTTCGAAATGTTCAACAATAACATTACCATATTCATCAGCAATGGTTTGAGCTGGTAAATCGACGGTAATCTTACCACCGTCTTTTGAAATTGGGAAGATTTTATCAGTAATAATTTTTTGATCAACTCTAATTGGTAACATACCGTTCTTGAAACAATTGTTATAAAAGATATCACCAAAAGATGGAGCAATAATAGACTTAATACCGAAATCCTTCAAAGCCCAAGGAGCATGTTCTCTAGAGGAACCACAACCGAAATTATCACCAGTAACAACAAGAACTTCAGCTTCATCCCATGGGGCTACATTTAAGACAAAATCAGTGGCAACATCTTTACCGTTAGCATCTTGGTTAAATCTCCATTCATAGAATAGACCAGCCTTTAACCCAGTTCTCTTAATGGTCTTTAAGAATTGTTTTGGAATAATAGCATCAGTATCAACATTAGCCTTATCTAATGGAGCAGCAATACCAGTTAAAGTAGTAAATGGTTGAACTGCTGCAGATGAAGTAGTGATATCAGAGGTCTTCTTTGGAATATCATCAATTTGATCATCAGCTAAAGAAACGCTAGCTTCAGGTGGTTGAGTTGGTTCCTTGTGGTTATATTCTTCATTTTGCAATTGTTGATCTTCTGAATTAGATTTTGTTTCAATAGAAACTTTAGCGACATCACCATCTTTATATTCAAAAGTTCTAATATCAGTTAGATGACCAGTAATAGCAGCAGCTGCAGCCATAGCAGGTGACATTAAATGGGTACGACCCTTTGGACCTTGACGACCCTCAAAATTTCTGTTAGAAGTAGAAGCACATCTTTCATGTGGCGATAAGATATCTGGATTCATACCTAGACACATAGAACAACCAGCTTCTCTCCATTCAAATCCAGAGGCAATAAAAATTTGATCTAAACCCTCTCTTTCAGCTTGTCTTTTAACAAGACCAGAACCTGGAACAACCATAGCTCTAATAATATTGGCAGCTTTCTTGTGACCTTTAACCACAGCAGCAGCGGCTCTTAAATCTTCAATACGAGAATTTGTACAAGAACCAATAAAGATTTTATCTAATTTAACTTCTTGTAGTGGAGTATTTGGTTCAAGCCCCATATATTCTAAAGCTCTTTCCATACCAGATTTCTTAATCGGATCATCAATTTTGGATGGATTTGGAACCGAGGCAGTGATTGGTAAAGCATCTTGCGGAGAAGTACCCCAAGTGACAGTTGGAACAATATCTGGGGCGTTGATGATAACTTCTTCATCGAATTTAGCATCATCATCAGAATAAAGTGTCTTCCAGAAGGCAACACCCTTTTCCCATACTTCACCCTTTGGTGCCAATGGTCTCCCTTTCAAATATTCAAAACATTTTTCATCTGGGGCAATCATACCAGCTCTAGCACCAGCTTCAATAGACATGTTACACATGGACATTCTTGCTTCGACAGATAAGTCTCTAATGGCTTCACCAGCAAATTCCATAACACAACCGGTACCACCAGCGGTACCAATAACACCAATAATGTGTAAGATTAAATCTTTGGAAGTAATACCTGGTTGTAATTTACCATTAACCATAATTCTCATATTCTTAGATTTGGCTTGAATAATGGTTTGAGTAGCTAAGACATGTTCAACTTCGGAAGTACCAATACCAAAGGCTAAACAACCAAATGCACCATGAGTAGAAGTATGAGAATCACCACAAACCACAGTTGTACCTGGTAAAGTGAAACCTTGTTCAGGACCAATAACGTGAACAATACCTTGTCTAGCTTCAGTCATACCAAGGAAAGGAACCTCATGAGCTTTAACATTTTGTTCTAGAGTAACAACTTGAATCTTAGAGTTTTCTTCCTTGATGAAAGTTTCAGTGGATTGGAATTGCTTTCTTGAGTCAGTTGGAATGTTATGATCCACGGTAGCCAAAGTACAATCTGGTCTTCTCACTTTTCTACCAGCATTGACCAAACCTTCAAAGGCTTGTGGCGATGTGACTTCATGAATGATATGTCTATCGATATAGATCAAATATGAATCATTATTTGGATCCTTGTGAACCACATGTGCATCAAACACTTTATCGTATAATGTCTTACCCATTATATCTATTTCTTATTTAAAAAAAGAGAGTATATACTATTTTTCTTTCTTTAACCAGTTTTTATTACTTAATTCAACTAAGTTGAGGAGTAAATGGCCAGTATTAAGTAGTTATAGTCTTGGATATATACAAGATAGAAAGTAAACGTTAAAAGTGGATCTCCTTAAAATCAATTTCCTTACCTTTTTTATATGAAAAAAAAGTGGTTTGAAATTCCAGTTTGAAAAATCGAATGTTGAAAATTAAGAGTTTCGCCATAATAAAACGGAATACAATTACTATGAAAAATGGGATTAAACAAAGTAACAATAATGTAGAATTACAACAGGATATTGATAACCTTGCATTGTCTGTTTTTAACCGGTTTCCGGCGTTTCATAGGAGACCGATTTCGTAATATTACGTGGATTAGCTTTGATATGAAGATAGTTTAACTTTTTATCAATAAATTCTTGTAAAAATTATTTGTCTTGCTCAACCCAACATCCCAGGGGACCTCTCCAAAGATAATCGCTGGTGGCAGCCTCGCCGGAGGTGGGACTTAATTGCAATATAACACCATGATCCTTCCCAGAATCTATCCCAAGAGCAGTGATATTCTTGTTGATACGAACACGGTGGCCCTGTACAGGTTCATTGTTTAAGATGGGTAAGATTGGAATGTTCTTGTGAACACATTTCAATTGTTTCAAATCCCAAACATAGATTAAACCTCTTTCTGTCAGTACCAATAAATATGAATCTTCCATGTATAATTTGATCGCCTTATGACCCAAGCTTATTCTAGGTAATTTTAATTGACCATTTTGTGATATCACATAAATATTCCCATTTGCAGTGGCTAAACACCAACATTTAGATGAGATCGAACCAACAACAGAGATGATAACTTCTGGAATGAAAAATTCAATAGTTCTCTTTCCTTTGGAATATCCCAGTACTTTTGTTGGATTTTCAATCAATGCTGCGGAATCAAATTGAATAGATCTTTCCACACCATTCCTTATTTCCAACACATGGAATTCCTTATTGATATCACCATATTCACTTAACACAACATCTGTATCAGCAATTACACCAGGATTTTCAATATATCTCGTATTGGGCTCATCACTCCATACCTTTTCAGGTGTCAATTTAGAATTTAAGGTCATAATATAATCATCCTCATCTTCATCATCATCATCAATATTTATATCCATCACATTATTACCATTACTGATTGTAGTACTACTATTACCATCGTGTATATTCTCTTCTTCATTCATACCATCTTCAGTTTGATAAAATTTACTAGTCTTAATTCTTTCTCTGGTACCCATAATCAATGTATGGATACCTAATCTTGGAATTGGAATAGATGCAAATGTCACTTTCTTCTTCAAGTTTTCTGATATACCATTGGGAACTGGTTTCTTCCCTTTAGTCAATAATTTAGTAGCAGTCAAGGATACTGATGATGGAGTCTTGCCACCAGCCAAAGGTGTAGTTAACAAATTAGCTCTTTTCTTTGTTGGAGATGAAATCAATGTTGGCATAACACGTTTCTTACCATTTACGTTTGTTACAGACTTGTTTAATTTTAAATCTTTCTTACGTTTTGGAATCAGGATATTTACGGTAGCATTTTTTAAGAAATTGTCACTAGCATGATTGTTGGTCAATGTATTTTCTTCCTTGGTTGTTGCAGTTTTATCAGCGTCAGAAGTTGACGTGATTGTAGTTTCTCCCCGCGGTTCACCGAATCTTTTATCTAAATCAATCATTCTTGTTTTTTTCTCTTTCTTAGCTTTATCTTCCAATAACAATTGCTTAATACTTTCCGGAAACTCTAATGAATCTTTATCCACACCATAACGATGTAGCTGTTCCATATTCTTTTCTAATGGAATAGTGACACCTAATTCCTTATCCTTAAATGACATTACAGTAATACTCGAATCTAGAGATGTTATAAAAAGAGTAGACCCATCTGGAGACCAACACATATCAGTAATATGTTTGTTAACCACATCATATGCAACAAGGATTGGTCTGGCTTTACTTGTACTCCATATAACTAAAGTTTTATCTTGACCAGCGGTAGCCAACACAGAATCAACATCATTATTATCCTTATCTTTATTTCCATTGGGTAGTTCAAATAGTCTTGGATTGAACCTCACTACTTCTGTTGGTGCATCATGACCAATTAAAGTAATATCACTATCCCAACTACCTCTGTTTATAATCACTACAGAACTCACTGGACCATTTGTAGCATTAGGAGCTGCAATATGTTGACCATCTGGAGACCATGACAATCTTCTAAAATAGGTAGTCAACGGAGATGCAAAGAAAGGTTCCGTAACAATATGTTCTAAAGCAAAGGATATATTTCCACTCTTATGATATCTGAATATCTTCAAAGTTCTATCATCAGATGTGGTTGCAAAATATTTATTAGCTGGATCAAAAATAACCCCTTTTACTAACGATTGATTGACATCAAACCTTTTTAATTTCTCAAATGTGGAACCACTCCATATAATCATTGATCTATCTAAACCAACAGTGACCAAAATACTGGCATCTGGCGCCCAACAAATGTCTTGAATATCGTTATCATGAGCCACCAATCTTTTCACAACTGTCCAATGTTCCTTTTCTGTGTTATCACTACCAAAGACAGGTCTAACACCACCATTTTCTTCATCCAATGACCAAATCAAAAGGATTCTATCATCAGAACCACTTGCTAGATACTTCCCATCTGGTGAAAATTTCACACAAGTAACAGACCCAGTGTGTCTACTCATACTAGCAATTTGTGACTTATCACTATCATCAATTGTCTTATCTCCTTGACATACTCTCTTGATTGTATCCATTGACCAAATCCTAATCTTCCCATCCAAACCACCTGTTGCAATTCTCTTCCCATCAGGACTTATATCTACAGTATAAACTTCGTAATTCCTGGATTCTTCTCTGTGTCTCAACCAGGGCAATTTAAGAATCTGCATATTCTATTTTACAGATTGTCACTGTGCTGTGAAGGATTATATTCAGTTTGCCTTGTTTCCTGGTTTTGTCTTTGTTTATAGTAACTTTTTAGGCGGTTTGATCTTAAAATTAATATTTCAAAATAATGCTATGTGCAAATCAAAGTATCAAGAGAAACATAACCCAGACATTTAGATGTTTAAGATGAGGGTATCGATTAGAAAGTAAATTATATAGTTGTATATTCGTATATTAGAGATTACTTATTTGTATCTCAATAAGTCTCCAGCAGATTTAATATCATATTCTTTTCTCTTTCCAAATAAATGAGATCCACGTTTATTAGCACTTAATGAACAATGATGATCCAACAATGTAACAATCTTAGTCAGTTGTTCTCTACCAGGACCCATTAGTTTATTATCCTTATTCTTTATTAATAAATTCATTGCAACATAACGTAACCATAGTAAATTAGTTCTTGGTTCAAAATTGTTCCATTGTTCACCATGTTGTATGAAGACAGATCTCATGGAATGATAAGTATCAAACAAATAATCATGACCACCTTGGAAAAACACTGGATGATCTAGTCTAGTAAATAAGACTGCATCTTTACCATATGTGGCACGACTCATGGATAAATCACACACTGTTACAGTACCATTCTTATCCATCAAAATATGGTTTAATGTTAAATTACGATGTTCAAATTGAAATTTTGTCTCTGCCACATAAAGGATATTAACACACTGCCAGAATATTTTCAAACACTGGGACCAACTTGTCATCACAGTTTCCGTTATTGGATTACCATGATCCTTTAAGAAAACATAAAGGGTATTTACATTATCATTCTTTGTAACAATATAACTTTGTACTAACTGTGGTAGACCAGGAGTTCTCTTACATAGAGCTAACATTTGTAATTCTTTCAATATCACTTCGTCGTCATCATTAGCCAAGATAAATTTTTTACAAATAATTGTTTGATTTGGATCTAACGTGGAAGTTGATCTCCAAACATGATTAGATAATTGAATAGAATGGTTTGATGATAATGTTTCTAAATGTTTATGTGTTTCAGAATCTAAATCAATAAAATCAATAGCATATTTCACTGAACATAATTGTAATAATTGGTTTAACATTGTTTCGTCATAAGTCTTCTTATCGACAGGGATATGTGAATTCAATGATAATAAAGATGTAGAGTTTTTCAATTTAGTTCTAATCTTATCTCTAGACACTTGATTAGGAATGGGCAAAGAAATCTTAGGGTTGCTTGAAGCACCATTAGAACTACTATGTCCTGAATTAATTGATGAACTTGTTGTCAAGAAACTAGACCCATCATCATTATTGGACTTCCTTCTTGTCTTAAATTTTGTTAAAGATGAATGCGAAGTTTTATGTTTTAAACTATGTTGTGAAGTTCTATGTTTTAAACCGGATATGGATAGACTTGATGTAGAGGATTTTTTCTTTAATGAAATGTTATGTCCGCTATTATTGTGATCTACATTAGAATAAAATGAAAATTCACTTTTCATCTCTGAGACGTTATGAATAGAGGTAGCAATAGAACCATTAGCTGTATTATAAAATGATTTATGGAAATCAGATAAACTGTTTTTGGATCGTAATTTATTTGTCTCGTGTGAATATGTAGACAATGGCCTTTCATTCAATTGATTATGTAGTGTTCTCGTAGAATGAGACTGGTGGATATGATTAGGGGTTAAATGGCTATGATAATTCGAATTTTCAGTATTCGAGGAATAAGACGATATGTTTATTGTTTGAGAACTAGTTGAATTTTTCAAGGCATGAAGAAACTCAGGTTTTTGTTGTGATTGAGACTGATGATAATGGTGGCTATTACTATTGTTATAACTGTTACTATTCTTCTTCCAAAATTTCCATTTAGATAAAGACGAAGAAGAGGACATGGATGACATACTTGATCTTTTAGATCTAAGTGATAAATTTTCCATAGATTGATTTAATTGACCATTCGATAAATTACTATCTTTATGACTATAGAAAGAGGAATTATCATACTGACGACTTGTTATATTATGTTCTTGTTGTGTGTTATTATTTGTATTGATGTATTTATCATTAACAGCAATTCTTTGTAACGGACGTCTTGATTCCACATGAACAACTGGTGTCAGCGTATTGTGAATTTTGGATTTAGTTTTACCATTATGTTTGTTGGAAGAATATTGATTTTCTTTGTTATATTGTGGATCCAGTGATGCGCTATTACTATTATTATTATTATTTGAAGGAGATGTAGTGGTAGAAGTATTAGCATGTTCTGATGGGGTAACAATATTTGTTAAAAATTGTCTCAATGAAGAACCAGTAGATGATCTTTTCATTGAACTGTTAGATTTCCCAGTATGGCTTGAGATATGATCAATGCTACTGTTTTTATTTTGGAAAGAAATAACATCAGTATTATTTGTACTTGTTGTGGTGGTGGCAATCGATATATTACTTGCGGTTGAAAATCTTTTGTTCGAACTGTGCGTGGAATGTCTGCTCCCTGGTGTGTTGTTATTGATACTAGTACTGTTATTGGCAACAGAAATGTTACTCGAGGACACAGATTCGATTGTAAATGAGGATAAGGCAGACCATCTTTTCTTTGAAGAAGAAGAATGATTTGACATGAATGACCATCGTTTCTTTTCCTCGTTTTTCGATGAATTGTGAGTTGAGGAACCACTAGTATTTGTATTATTGTTGTTCGAATGGTGGTTGGCCCTAAGTAATGGATTCTTGTGATCAAAGCCAATTGAATCTGTCTTACTATCAGGGATCATCATCGAATATCTTTTTGTAACATCTCTAGATTTTTTCTTATTTTGAGGTCTTCTTAACACCACTGGAGAGGGATCTACAGGAGAATTCTTCTTTTGTGTGCTTACACTATTGGCTGATGGTATGGTTGTGGAAAGGATAGGTTGGTTAAGAATAGAACTATTTGCTGTTGAATTAGAGAATGAGGCTTCGATGGAAGATTCTAAGATCCCACTATCATCCATATCGGAATGATCAGAAACCACCAATGCGATAAACTTTTTCCCACTGGATAAAGAACTATCTTCAAAAGATGAGTTGTCGTAATCCATATTTGTTTGATTAGGATGAGGGAAAGAAGGAACGAATGGAAGAAGGGATGCTGATATTAATATATGAAAAATTCTTTTACTTTCAGGAAATCTGGAAAGTCTTTCAAAATTCTTGGTTTTTTTTGTAACAAATGGTTCTTAGGGATTATTCAGGCAATTGTCAATGTGTTATGGATCAATTAAATACTTTCTTGGTTGTTTTAACAACCTGAGATGGCAGCTCTTGTAGTTGTTTGTGGTTTGTTTTCAGTGATGAAGTTTTAAATTGTTGTTTTGATTTTCGCAAGAAGGAATTTTGAAATATGAAAGAAAAGGAAATTGGTAAACAAAGAGACATTAAAGTGGTGATATTTGAGTGATTACTGATATGGTTAAGGGTGAAAAGATTATTTATCGAGTAAAATACGTGAGAAAACTTGAATTAAAGTTAAGTGTGACGGTAATGAGTGAAGAGACGACATATATACAGCCATTAAATGGTAATTTAAGTGGAAATGAGATCCAACAAGAGGTGAATAATGATATTATACCAGCCACAGAGACAAATACCAAGAATAATGAAGTTAAGAGTAGCGATGATGATGATGAAGATGACGATTTTGGTAACTTTTCTGATGCGTCCATTGAAGATGATACTATTTTAGAGGAAGAAGATGGGGCAGAGTTAAATGAAGAAGAACAAAAGCAGGAGAAAGAAGAGATAAATCAGTGTCTGGACAGGTTATTTGGTCCTGCTCCTGTTCACAACAACCTTGCAATTGATAATGTTGAGATATTACTGGATGAGCTCATCAAGGAAGAACGACCTCATGTCATTTATGAACAATTGTTCAGTGGTAGATTACATACATCACCGTTTATATGGAAACATTCTCATATACGATCCACCATGTTACAAGTATTGGGTATTGAAGATGATGAAGAAGCCAAATTAAAGTTAGCACAACAGTTAGCGAAGGAGAAAGAAATCCCATTGGATGATTCGTTATATATTAAACTTTGCCAAGTGATTGATGCAGATAAAGATAATAATAATGGTAATACGATGATACTTAGAGATAATTTCAAATATGAATACACACCAAGATTCCATCAACCTGGCTCTTTGCAAGAAGAACAAGATAAAGAAGAAGAGAAACGTATCCCAGAATTATTAAATTGGAATAATCAAATAAATGAATCTATGACTACTGAACAATTACAAAATTATCATGATCAATTATGTAATATAATCGATTCACAAGCACTTCAATTGAAAGCTTTGAATCGTGTGCAAGATGGATTAACTAATGATAAAGTAACGTTTGAAAACGTTGTGACAAATTTATCTGGTCATACTCAAAGATTACAAAGAGACGAGATTGCATTATATAATAAGAAAATGGGTCGTAAAGTAACGGGACCCACACATCGTAGAGATTCAAACCAATGGAAACGATTTAGTTGGGTTGGGTTATAATACCAATTCCCATAATCATAACATAAAGATAGAATAAAATAGAATATATATATGTTCGTTATCTTATTTACAAAGATATATACAATAACCCGTTATATATAGAGTCATTATTATACATACCATCATTCGAATGATTATTTACAAAAAAAGGAAAGAGGAGCTAAGTATAATAAAATTTGGTTAAGTTTCAGAAGTCTTTGGAGTGTAATCATAATGCCATATTTCTCTAGGTGGTGCATCAGTGGGGACTCTTAACTCCATGGGGAAGAATTTCCCGCTTTCATCCACATTTGCCTCTTCGAATAACTCTGGAGAGACCTGTTTTAATGTGTCCATGGCTTCTTTAAGTGCAAAATATTGTCTTTTCAATTTCATCGTCCGTTGACCTTCAAGTGTATCTTGATAAATATTCCATGCAGTCTCAATGGTTTGATGTTTGATTAAATCCTCATTCGATAACTTCAACATCTTTGGTTGTTTCTTACGTGCACTCATCACACTTAATTGTGTCACCACACGTTGCATTTGTGGGGAAACCCCTGTAGAATTCTTACCAGCTTTAGTACGTTTACTTCTTACTAGCGTTAAAATTGGAGTCCCAACATTTTTACATTTGGCAATAGTTGATCGTTGTATCGATAACATTGTGAATATCGTGTGTGTGTGTGTATGTGTTCCTCCTTGTCACCTGTCCTGTTTTGTATTGCTTTATTTGTAATTTGATTCAAAGGTTTCTTGAAGATTATTTAAAGATTGCTTTTTATTTAATTGATTCCATATTTATTGGGGCGATGAGGTTGCAATAATTACAACAGAGGGGGGGCCAACTAACCAAAGCACAAAAGAACAAGTACACCATGCCACCGAATAAGAATTCACAACAACAACACATAACCACACCAAAACTTGCAAAGGATGATCAAAAATACCCTAATGAACCTCCACCAACTTATGAAGAAACCATGTTTAATGATGAAGTGAATGAAAGGTTTAATGCACAATGGAATAACATTAATCAACAACCAGAGTCTCAACTACAACAACAGAACGCTCAATACAAATATTATAGTCGTCACGGCGGGTCTACAGGATATCCTGGTACTGGATCGCAAACTTATAACAATAATAATACCACTAATAATATTTTAAAATAAGGATGCATATAATTGTTTATATTCTTTTCTACACAAAACACTATATAGTGATTATGCTAATATTCTAATGTTAATGCTGATGATAATGATAATTATGTATTGCTTTCCCTATTTATGCTAACTCTTCAGAGATCACACAACCAAGACCCATAAAGGCTTCAGTTAATAATCTTTCATAAGTGTAATCTGCACGGAACCCGGCAGCAGTGAATTCCTTCTTTGTCTCCAGATCTTGAATAAATGGATCCTCATATTGATCTTGTTTGACAGTAAATCTTTGACTTAAATCTCTATCGCCATTAAATGGTGTAAAGGGTTCTAATTTACGTTTTAACATTACTTGTTTACTATGAGCATCCATATTATTACCAAAATATGGATTATTTTGTAAGACTCTATTTAATTCCTCTAATTTTCTTCTTGCTGATGATTTCTTCAATTTAACTGTATTCTTTACACTATCAATAACTTCGCTTGTATCTATTGATGGATTTGACATTGTTAATCTGTTAACAATTTCTTTCTTTGCCCATTCTTTATTTTGACGTTCTTCTTCAACAATTTGTCTTTCTAATAATCTTTTCTTTAATTTCATTTCTTTCTCAAATTGTTGTCGTTGATTGAATGATTCTGTATCTTGTCTATTACGTTCAATATTATTTTGAATTAATTGTTTATTTAATTCTTCATATGTACGTAATTTCTCTTCTGTCTTCACCACATCAATACCATGGTCCAGATTATACACTATATCTTCAATATCTTCTAAATATTTATTAAATGCTTTGGAATCACCATTGAAATCATCAATCGTTTTATTAAACACATTAAACACTCTTTTACGAATATCAACTTCTTTCTCTACATTAACATCATCAAAAATTTGTGTCTTAAACTTATTCTTTCTTAAAATCTTATCACAACCTTTATATGGACATTGTGCTGGACCAAGACTGAAAATACGATCTACACAGGATTCACAAATCTTATGATAACATTCGGGATTCACTAAAAATTTTAAATCTGGGGATAAATAACGATCTGTTTTACAAATAGGACACATGTCCTTGTTTTCTTCTTCATATTCATCCATCTTCGTAGTAATTATTGAGGTGGTTTGTTTGGGTTTGGTGGCTCTTTTGAAGTGGTTCCAAATGGTAGTGCTTTGTAATTTGAAATAAAATTATACTGAAATTTATTTATAATCTTTAATTTTGAAATAAAGGTGAGATTTAAAAGTGATGTTACTAAGAGGAATGTAAAGAGGACAGGGACACAGAGGTCAATAAACGTTTCCATGCACATTGATTTAAGAAATTATGTTAATAAGGTGAAATGGGCCGTGCCAATGACCTTTTTAGGTTTGTTAATATATGGGATGTGGGTTTATATCCACAAATTCTGTGTGAAACAGTTATATGATAGACGACATATGCATTCTACTGCTATCGGATTGATTGTCGCCACGGGTGTTCTACTATTGATTGAACTGGTTATATGGTTACAAATTATTGTGGTCGGAAGTGGTAAACAATCGCATATCCCGCCATACCGTTTACAAAAGCCACGAGATCCGAGTAATGACTCTTCCGTGTTACCGCCCATCTTGTATCAATGTGATAAACAAGGCTATCCCATATGGTGTCCTGAATGTCAATCAATTAAACAGTTTAGAACACATCATTCATCACAGAAGGGACATTGTGTGGAGAGATTTGATCATTTCTGTCTCTGGCTAGGTGTTATTATTGGGAAGAAAAATTATCCATTATTCGTTAAATTTCTGTCATATACCTCTTGCCATTTTGTGATAATTACTGTGAGTGTCTTATGTTTTATCCCACACAGTTACCATGACGGGAATCTTATCACAATCATCGTTCTGGCATTTTTAGGTTTAGGTTTCACATTAACATTAACTACTTTCCATTATTATTATCTTAGTAAGAACCTTACCTCTATCGAAATGATTAATTTACAACATGAAAAGAGACAAGGTCCACGTTCAATGTTTGTATGTTATAAGAGCTTTGATCATGAAGATCTTAAGAATCTCACACCTTGTCGATACGTAATTGAGCTCGATTATAAAGATTACGTTATGATATGGGATAGAGATTCAATATATGCAAATTGGAAAGATTTGATGGGTGCACAACCATTGACTTGGTTCTTACCATTTTATTTCAAACAAGATCATGTGAGATTATACAACAGTAATGAGGAATCAACCGCTAAACAAGATTTTGGTTTAGATTATTATAATGAAAATGTTTTGAAAGCTTTACAAAATAAGATTGACCAAGGTGAATATATCATCAATTTCAAAGCCTGGGGTGACGAATTGGCATGAAGCTTAAATCGTGTTTATTACCGCTAATGTTTCATGGAAATCATGAGGTTTTTGTTGATTTCTAATTGTATTGAAATTTGAAAAATAAATCGTTGTTGATAAATAAACAAAACATTGACAAAATACTATTCCTTGTAGATCGAAAAGGTTTTATCATAGAAAACAGCCAACTATAAACATCCATTACACCAGGTATGCCTACTAATAATTTAGAATTTTTAGAAGCTGGGTTCGATCCAAGAACTTTAAAAGTTCCACAATTGAGAAGAATTTTAACTGAAAATAATGTTCAAATTCCTTCCAAAGCAAAGAAAAACACTTTACTTAGATTATATAACAAAGATATTGTTCCTCAATTAGATGATCTAAGAGACAAATATAAGAATGCCAAGGCTAGTTCCAAGGGGATTAAGAAGATTAAGAAACATGAAAAGAATGAAAAATCTAAAGAAGTGAAGGAAATTGATAATGAAAAGAAAAAGAGAACTAGAGAAACTGTTCAGAAGGAAGAAGAGGAAGAGGAAGAAAAGAAGGATGTTAAGAAGGAATCTGCTAAGCCGGAAAAGGCCAATACTTCTGAAGAGCATAAAAACAAAAAGAAGAAGAAAGCTAAGAAGACTAAGAAGGAACACACTAGTAAATCTGAACCAGCTCCGAAAGTCGAAGAAGTTCCAACCTCTCCAGTCAAATGTGATTCTGAAGTTGATACTACTAACAAAGTAAATAAAACTGTGAAGAGGGAAGTTTTAAAACCAGATTTGTCTAAATTAAAGGTTTCACCAGAATTTGCTACTTTATTGAAGAACACATCTGCTCAAGATAAAGATGAAGAACCAAAAAATGTTGATACCCCAGAACAAAAAACTCAAAAAGTGAAAGAAGAAAAAATAACAATTAAAGAATCAGTCGATGTTGTATCCGATAGTGAAGAAGAACATGTTAAAACTTCTAATAACATTGAAAAGGAAGCCAAAGATAAATCATCAAAACTCAAAGCTCATTCAAGATTTCAATGGCCTAAATTAAGATTTAGAAAACCCGCCACTAAAACTACCAAACAAGAAGAAGTTGATAAAACCCAAATTGAAAAATCAAGATTCAAATGTTGTTTACCAAAATGCAGCTTGAAGTGTATTTCGTTCAAAAAACCAAACTGTCAAACTATGAAACATTGTTTTTTCAATGTTTTCATTTTTTCCTTAATTGCCATCCCAATCTTATACTGTATCTGGTATAGACAACAAAGAATTGCCGTTGGTTATTGTGGGAAAGAATTACCGTTAAAATCTGTTGTTCCAAGCTGTTTACAATCTTTCTGTCAAGACAAATTTAATATTGATTTATCAGTTGTCAATAATTGGTTATATTACTTCAAACCAAACTGTTTATTCTGCCCAGATGGTGCCATTTGTTTCCCAAACATGGAACTTACCTGTCACACTGAACATAGAAGGATCTTACCATTATTTTCATTAAACAAACTAATCCCATTAAGTGAATATTGTATCCCAGATGTTAGAAAGCAAAAATATGTTGATGGTATGGTTTCTAGATTTGCTAACTTACTACAAAAACAAAATGCTAAAGTTAATTGTGGTAATGCTAAAACCCAAGTATCAAATAGTATTCCACGTAGTGTTTTCCATAACATTTTCGACAGAAGAGTTGACCCTTCATGGACTTCTCATGAAGTAGCTGATTTATGGGAATTAACTTTAAAGAAGTTAAACAAATTACCAGAAGTTGAAACTTTCAACGTTGAAAGTCATGAAGGTGATGTTATGACTGTTTTTATTCGTTCCACCTCAATTCAAAGAACAGGTATTATTTGCAAGTATGGTGATGCTGCTAAGGCTCAATTACATCGTCATAAATTCTTACTTTTAGGTACTATTTTATTTTTCATTTGTGCTCTTTTATTAAATTCCTATATGCTAAAGCATGCTCAATATAATGATACAGTGGAAGAATATGTTACTGTTACCATTGAAAAATTGAGATCTCAAACTCAGGATGCTAAAGATGGTACTTTCTTACATACTTTACAATTAAGAGATGTGATCTTATCCGATGTTGTTGATTTAAATGAAAGAAAGAAGATCTGGAAAAGTATGACTACTGTTATGAAGAAGAATAAGAATGTTACATGTGCTCTTACCGAGATCAACGGTGAAATATTAGAATGTTGGTCTTGGAAGAAGACTGAAGATACTGAACAATAGATTATATTCGGATAGAAGAATATTTATTAATTATTTATATTAGTTATTTTTTGTGTAAAGCTATGCATGCTTAATTATGTATCATAAACATCCACAATTGTATTTTAAGAATTTTATTAATCGTACTTTATTCAAGTCAAGTTTTTACAACTTATTAGTTATTTCATTTACACCTAATGGTAATTTTGGGTTCAACGTCTCTTGGAAAACATACCCTAAGATAAACGAACCACAACAAACAATTCTAATGGAAAATAAAAGTTCTTCAAAGTCCCTTTATTTGATCCGAGTACTGTTTTTCTACAATACTTTAATGTCTATGCCACCTTTCATCAACTCTAATAATTCTCACAACATTAATTCAGCTAACGTGTTACGTCAACCTAACATATACACATCAGTATGATCGCGAAGGCTTTTCCCAACAATGCCATGACTCAAATTGTTGAAAATAATACAGAAAACACTAAAACATCTTCCATTGTGGAAATTTGTTGCACTGGTTCACCATAATTCAAAAATCAATATATCGTGGTCCTCAATCTTAAATATTTAAAGAGACATATCAGTATAATAGTCAAAAGGATCTCATTGATTCATAATTAAATAATCAAAACTATAATGGAAACAATACTACATCATCAATAAAGATTTAAAAACCTATAATCACAATCATCTTAGGAAAAACATCAGTTCACCCTATGATATATATATATATATATTTAATATTAATATTGCCAGTTCATACTTGTCTTATTTTAATGGAAAACCAGTAATCCTTCAAACTTTTGTAACAGCCAGAGAAATGCCTTGCCAAATTTACAACTATACTTACTTATTTACATCATAAACATCTTGAAATATATCACTTAAAAACCTTTATAATAGATTGTACTGTTTTGAAGTGAATAGCGGAATATTCGAGCCTAGAGGTGGTTAAACCTTTAGGAAATACTAATTGCATTCGATGGTCATTCTTCAATTACCAGTATCTTTATTGGATTCGATCATCATTTATAATATTTTAGACTAATTGAAAACGATTCCACTGCGAATAGAATTTGACTCATACTGCCTTCTTGTATATCACTTCTAGTCTCTCATGTTGAACTAGGTCTCTCAACAGCAGCATCAATAAGGCTTATTTTAGTTGGAATCATGACAAAGCTGAAAAGTTTTGAACAATAGAAAGTAAAACAAGATATGAATTAGAGAAAGGCAAAAAACACTTCACAGAAAAGACAACAGCTAATATATATTTATATCATTGCCACTATTAAATAATCCCTATACTCCCAGCAGATACTTACTGTTAAAATGTGAAAATCTTAAGAGATGAGTCAACTCGATTTATAAGGATACTCCAATCAAGTCGAGTAATTATTTTCATCCCTACTGTGCAAATCTTAAAACTTTATTTTAATTCATTTCCCATACCAGTATGCACCATTCATTTAATACATGGGATATACTACTAACAGTTATAGAACCTTACACCCATGTTAGTTGTTGAGTATGCCTTGTGTTGTATTGCGAAATAAATATAAAACTAATTATATGTATAATTATAATATAATCCAAGAGTTAGATTAAAACAGACAGTGATACCTTTGTCATTGATATTATCTTCTGTAGAAGAGGTGGTCGTGGCTACTAAAAAAATATCATTCTGGATCTTTTGGATTTATAATTAAATATAAACTAACAAAGAATCTATTCGAATAATCAACACTTTACTGATATAAAATAATAGCGTACTGCTTATTTCTGTTATTACATAATGTATTTTACAAAATATTTAAATTAAATATACTCATTTAAGCTAAACCGAAACCTTCTGAACCTTCATTGATAGCATGTAATAAAGCACCACGTAGAGATTCATAAGAACTATAAGCTGGAAGATTTAGTTGATTGAAACATGTATGTGAGGATGGTAATCTTTCTACAGAACCATAATCTCTATGGATCGAAAATTTACATGTACCATTAACACCACTTAATTCTTTGAATCCATTCAATGGAACTTTACTTGTACCGGTAACAAATTGTAATAATTTAGCACGTTCTTCCACATCAAATGATCTAACAGCTCTCCAGAAATAACTAACTTGTTTACAGGCACCAGTGTAATTAACATAAGTGGTGTTATTCTTCCAGTCATCGACATCGATATCTGGTAACCCACTAATCAATAATTCAACTTCTTGTTCATCAAAAATAGTTATTAATTCCTTTGGAATCAATGCATAAAATCCAACAAGGAAATTATCCATTTGTTCTTTCACAGAAGTGTTTAATTTGTATTCAACAATGCTTTTCACGTACTCTTGTTTATTGGCTTCAGTGACTGCAATATTTCTACCATCTTCGATTAAATCAATGACCTTATGTTCACCGTAATCATCAGTCTCTACTGAAAATGTTTCTTCGATAATATCAGTAATATCATTTTCTAAAATCCAAACTAAAGATTTGTAATAATCAGGATCCAACGATTCCATATCTTTCAAAGAAACAGGTCTGTTCAAGATATTCTTGTAAACTTCTCTGCTAAAATGGCAATCTAAGAAACATTGATCACGAATAGCTTTAGCAATAATCATACCAGTAAATTTAAAGAAGGATAGATGTTCGGGATTGATACCAGATGTTCTATTTGGATGGAATGTGGTCTTATCAGATGCCACCGGTAAGAATAAAGCATAACCAGGATTGAACATCTGTCTAGATAAAACTTGATACCATTCACGAGTTAAACCACCTGCATCCACACCACTTTCACCTTTAAATGTAATTTCTAATTTAGAGTTCTTAATTTCATCATTAGTTTTGAAGAATAATGATCTATAAGAGTCCAAGAACACTTGATCTCTTCTAACAGTAATTGATAATTTAGGACGTTCATGATTATCAGAACGTAATTTAGCAATAAAATAATATCTCTTATTGTCAAAATCTAATACCCTGGAATTCTTCACTAATAAAGAAAATGGACCGCTCATAAGTTTTGGATTAGAGCGAATCATTTGATTCAATAATTTCTTATGTTGATCAGTAAATGGGACAAATAGATTTTCAACAGCAACACTTTCTAAATCTTCAATTTTACTTTCTCTATATGTTGTAGGTTTAGAATCTGTGGTAGATATATCACAATGTTTAGATACAACCATCAACGATTCAATAACAGGTAATAACAAAGTAGCAGATGTACTAATGTTCTTCTTTTGTTCAAAAGCTAGCATACAACGACTTAAGGCAACCCATAATTTACCTAAATTCATCTTGTTGTATAATCCGATCAATTCAGTAGTATTGTATTCGCCTTCTTTCTTTTTATGAGTGTGCAAATAATCTACAGTAGTTAACACCTTCAATAACTTGGCTTGTTCTGAACTAGGAAGAGTTAATTTTTGAACTAGATCAACTTCCAGTTCACTGCCAAAATTGGCCTTTTCTACTTCTTTCGTTAAAGCTTCAATATCGCTAATTAGGGCAGTAGAAGTCTTTCTTGCCATGTTTGTAAGTTCTTCAGTAAATATTTCAAATGAACCCTCAACAGCACATAAATAGTATAAAATATTCAGGATTTGTTGAAATACCTTTGTACTACAGCTATCCAGTCTAATAATAGAAACAATTCTTCTTAATTCACCTTCATCAAAGTTTGGAATTTGGAATTTCTTCTTGGATGGGCTTCCATTCTTATTTTTCACAATTGTTCTAAAAGGTTTGGTACATGTTTGAAGGATGTTTGTCAATAAATCCATTAGCACAGTTTCGTCTGTGATTAATTTCCTATCAAATAAGGAGAATAGGTATTTTAGGGGCAACTTATCTCTCTTAGTTTGATCATCTTTCTTGTTTTTACCAACCAACAAGTTTTCATGTTCAGTAATAAAAAAGAACTTAACTTTTGCATCAGAATCAATCAAGTATTGCAATATTTCAATCGCTTGGTTAGCTACCACTAATGGAGTTGTATCAGGAGGTAATTGTTTGCCATTGAAAGTTCCAGATTTACTATTGTTTTGAAAACGGTTAATCATCATACTATATACTTTTTCAAGAGAACTTTGATCAACTGCACCATCCTTCAAAACCATTAATAACATATTAACAATATCATTTCTGTTTTGTTTACTAGAACATAACTTGTAGAAAAGTTCGTGATAAATTTCTCTTTGAATGTATGGTTGAGAAATGAACACACATTTCATTAGGGCAGCAGTACCTTGACGGTCAATTAACGGTTCAAAATACACTTTCCCTTGTCTCTTCTTCTGTTCCTCGGTTTCATGCTCCAATTCTTCATCTAAGGTATCATGAATAGAAGAGGTATTTGTATCATTATGATCATGTTCATCATCATCCATGTCGTCTTCTTGCATCATATCATAATCCTCAGACTCATTGATACTAGATTCATCGGCTCTTCTCATGATATTTGACAATCTTTCTTCGGCAGCTTCTTGCTCAAGAATTTCATCTCTGATATCTTCAGGAATTGCATCCAAGAAGTCGGAATCAATTTCTCTCGAATGAAGACTATTATGAGTGGCATCAGCTCTACGTTCACGGATGTGTTGAGAAAAGACTTCTGCTCTCATATCTTCAGGTAGAGCATTTAAAAATTCAGGGTCAATATCAGTACCAGCAATATCCACTTCAGTACCTTCGATGTTTACATACGAAGGATCATGATCTTCTGGTAAAGTATTATTAGGGTTTGGACTAACAGCGACAGTACCCATATTACCAGCATTATCATTAGAAACAACCGGTGTTGGAACAGGAGGGGAAAGTTTTTGCTTTTTATTACGTTCTTGTTTTACCTTCTCAGACTTCTCTTGTTTTCTCTTCTGAGCAACCTGGTATAATTCTAAACTAGATTTGAATAAACGGTTAAGAATTGTTGGAATCAAATAATTTGCATAATTCTTAGAGTCATAAAACATTTCGAATATATCTTTCCATCTTGCGATTGAAGATTTCATGACAATACCATCTAATATTCTTTCATCTAGCAATTCACCTGAGAATAAAACATCGGCGAAGTGTGGGCGCCCTATTCTTGGACGGATACCAGTACCAACAGTAGTCATTTGAGCAGTAATATCATTCTCGACTTGTTCAAGACCACTTGGGCCCAATGGATTGATTAGATTGCTTTGGTTACGTCTGTTTCCATTTAATAGCGACATAGATGGTGGGACCATTGATGAGTTTGGATGACGACGGAAGGAACGGTGATGATTACTACCTCTATTGTTAGCTTCGTGGACTCTAAACAACATCTGTTCATCAGGATTTAGAACATGCTGAATACCACGGAACACACCTCTTTGTTCTTCATCTGAAGCTTCTTCTTCGAGTTCGACACCATTACCTAATGACCACAAAGTTCTACCGTTACCTAATCTGACGGGGACAGCGTTATCATCATCATCATCCTCATCATTGTTATCACTATCATCTTCTGACGAGGTCAAGTCGGAAAAACCTGATTCCCAATCAGATTCTTCATTACCATAATCACTAATATCAATATCCATATCAGAATCATAATCTTGCACTTCATCACCAAAAGCTTCGTTGCTACTGTTAGAAGAAACGTCTTCGATTTCCGAATTTTGAGAATCATCATCCGATCGAATACTTTCCATGTCTTCATCCATGACTTCTTCTGGATCTAATTCAATCACAACTTCTCCGATACTACTGTCATCATTGTTGGGGTCATCATCACTTTCGTTTTCGCTATCACCGGATTCATCTTCGCCACTAAAGACAACTTCATAGCCATCTTCTTCGCCATCTACAAAAGCAATATCGCCATCATCTCCAATTAAAGAATCTTCTTCATCATCATCTTCCTCATCTTCAATATCTTCTACATCGTACATCCCTAATGCTGAGTTTCTAAACATATTTGGAACTTCTTCTTTATCAGATTCTTCCTCGACATCAACATCATCATCGTGACTTTCAACTTTGAATAAATCTGCAAAATCTGATCTGGTGGAGTTAATTGCGTTCAACGTTTCGACAGCATCATTAAACAGCTTTTTACAGAATGGGTAATTCAAATCTAGCTTAGCCATGCAGTCAGTTATTGTAGCTGGAACATGAAGGTCGATCATTAAACGACAAATCTGATAACGGTCTGTATCAATCTTATTAGGATCAATCATTAATCTCAAATAAGGTGCTTGTACGTAAACCATTGAACCAATTATGTTAAACCAAACATCTAATTTGTTCACATTTTCTTCCAAAAGTTTAGAAGAATTAGTAGATGATTTTAAAACCTTAATTAAGGCTTCAATAACAAATTTACGTATAAACGTAAGGTCACTATCAGCCTTCTTAGGGTCTGATTTTTCATTATTGGCATCAAAAACACTTGTTAAGAATCCCACTAATACCGATTTCGCTAACATACTAATTACATCTTTCCTCTTGGATTCTTCTTTGTTTTGATCTTTTGATGATGTTTTATCTAGTAACTGATATAAGAAAAAGTTTAGCGCAGTTGATCTAGGTCTTGGACGTTCGGTGTAGGAGTTTCTTCTATCATATGTTAAAAATTCAAATTTACACTGCTTATAACTGCTTATTAATTCTGCTAACATCTTCAAAAGGAAGATCATATAAGCACAAACAGGATTTTTTGCCGGTTGTGGTCTGGTGTCCTTGTCAGATTCATTTATTTTACCATTGCCAGAAGAAGGTTCAGAGATCCAATCCTTTTTTGCCGCAGCCATTAATTGAGTCAATAATAAATGAATAATACCTGATGGTGGAGAAGGGATCCATTCTGTTGACTGCTCTGAGTTTGGCTTCTTTTTCAATTCCAAATGTCTCTTCATTGTAAAGTTTAATAAAATATCATCAGGTCCAAAATCGTCAAAACGTGCAGTTTCTGATAAAATGTCTGTAAATAAACTTGGATTTCTCATAACAACGTGTGGTTTTTCTTCTAGTAAACTGGCTAAATCACGGTCCTTTTCTCTTTGACTTCCTAAGGTTCTTGATGTAAAACTCTTATCAATTTCAAGGCTTATTAAATTTGAAACAAAATCATCAGATTCAAAACAACGTCTCACTAATAAAAGGAAAGATGATTCTAAAAAGTTGATTTTTTCAGACTTTTGAAATGTTCCAATAACTTTTAACAACCTAGAAATGATACCAGAGCTAATAGTATTTTTAGCATATACGTTTTCTCTTGAATATATTAAAAGAATTCTTGAAACTGCTAGAGCAGAGTAAAAGTTTGTAATTTCACCAATTCTAACTAAGCTATCAAAAATAGCGTTTTTGGATTTATCAGAAATTCGATAGATAGGAAGCATAGCAACAAGCTTATAACGAAGAGAAATATCATCAGATGGGGTTTCATAAGGTGGTAATTCTGACTTTGACAAGATAATTTCATAACAGTATAATAATTTAGAAAACCAGGTTTTATTCACACAGTTAGGTTTTAATAATGATTCTAGATGAACCACAAATGTATCCAACAATTTGGTAGAATGTTGATATACAAAACTTTCATTTAAGAAAATACCGAATAAGTGAACAAATGAGGAGATTTTATCTTCTTCTTCAATTTTGGTGGATTGGATTTGGTTTAAAATGTCAGCTGTGAAATCCTCTATTGGGATCTCAAGACACATAAACACTTGAATCAATGTTTTAGCGATGGCGTTAACCAACTTTGGATAAGATGGCAATATGTCAAATATTTTCGATTTTAAATTATCGTTGTATACATCTTTTCTAATCTGGTTAAGATTGATACTGGTTAAACGGTCATCTGATATGATAGCAGGTTTCATTGAAACTTCTTTGCTCAAAAGTGAAGTGTAATGTGCCCTTTGTTCACTTGGGATTATTGATAGATCGGCATCTTTGAATGGTAATTTATTTTCATGATTTTCAAGATAATTTCTGGCAACATTTTCATCGACACCAACTTTGGTTAAAGCAGCGACTTTTCTTTCAGATGGAATTATGATATCCCACCTCAAAGCGTATAGATCATCAGTGTCCGAAGAATGATCTAAAGTGTATGCATTTTTCCATAGAGTTAGGATTTGCTTAAACACACCATATGGGACAATTCTTTTAGTTGGATGGAAAACATTATAAGATTGGCTCAAATTCGATAACAATACCAGGGTTAACATTTTCAACCTTTTCATTAAGCCTCTTGTGACATTATAATCATCTATATCGACATAATAATTAGCTATAGTTCTGATACTCTCCATACTTTCTTGTTGGATAGATTTATTAATGAAGGTCAAAATATTAGTGACTGCGCTCATCGTTAATACATCTTTTGATTCTTTAAGGTAATCAATTTTCTCGACCGTTTCTATGTCATCAAACTCTGTTAATTGAGAGAATAATTTCGACAATATATCGTTGTATAGATGGTAACCACCCTCTTGGTAGAATAAGTAAGCAGGAATTGTTTGAATGATTTCGGTAGTGGCAATAGTGGTTTTTGGAAATGTCATTACATATGTATTAAAATGTAACAAGACCAATAGGTAAGAAGTATCGTCAACAGACGATGCAACCTTTAACATAGAACATAGTTGGTGAACAATGGTATCAAAGATTTTTAACTCGGTAACCTTATCTTGTGAAATTAATTCCATAGATGTGGCATGGCTTAATCTTAAGAAGCATCTTAACATTATTGCTGAACTAGATTGAAGTCTGTTTAAAATATTTCGAAGTTGAAAAGTGTTCTTAAACTTGGCAGATGTATAGTCGTCCTTAAGGTCAGCCTTGACTGGTTTTGTACGATGAATATGAATAGGTGGGGTGTGGCCAAAAGCTTCAGGGGTCGTTTGTGTAACAACTTCATCTGGAAGGGAAGAACGAACGTACATCTCCTCTAAACCAGCCTTTTGAAACAGTAGCCCTAAATTGCTTAGAAGCTTTAGGTTACTTTCCTTTTGGAAGAAATTGATTATCTCTTGGACTCTATTATTTGACAAAGTCATTAAAGTAATGAACACATTTGTGATAATATGTAAAAGAGCAGATATTTCATTCAAAGCGCTAATATTTGCATTATAAAAACCATATCTCTCGTAGTCACCTTCTGCTTCTAAAAAGAAACTTTTGTCGTGTGGAGAATTTAAAAATTCTTTAATACCTTCAAATTGCTGCTGTAGATGTTTCATGAAAACAGAAAAATTATAACCACCATGATGTTCATCAAGAATTTGTAATACATCCGTAATATTTAACATTGCTTGAGACGATGTGTAATCGAATGGGGCATCATGAGGAATTATAACTTTGCAAAGATCTTCCACATCAAGAACCCTAGGTAACATATCCAACGTGGAATTATCCAATGTCATCCCATATAAAATATTTGAAAAGCAATCAATAACTGCACTAGAATCTTGTTCATCCCAGAAAAATAAAGTCTTAGCATCGTCCTCGTTGTTTAGTACGATATCATCTCTAGAATAATAAAAACTTTTCTCTCTTTGTGGGGATTGGTGAAAAAAGAATACGTCAAATTTTACACGAGATGGGATTTCTTTAATCGTGTCGCAGAATGACTTGATAATCCCTGGTTTTAAGTCGGGATAATGTCTAGCTAATTCATCCAGAGAGGTACCTAAATCAGTGGCTTCTTCTTTCCATGATAATTCCTTTGCATATTTTGGGTCTAGGATTGACTTAAATAATGGGTCAATTAAATTCTTTTCCTTAACTTCTTTTAAACCATCACTATTTAAACATAAAGCAGATATAACATCAGGTAGTAAGTATAGTATGTCAGAATGAGGTTTGACAAAATCAGAGAAATTTTCCATGATATATGGAATAATACCAGCTTCAATAAGCACAGTATATATTGTTGGTTCACTATTGATGACACGTTGGACAACATCAAGAGTAAATGTAACTAACGTGGAGCCAAAAACATCCATGTTTTGTAAAATCTTTAACAAAGAGCCTAATATGGGAGAATCGATTAAGTTTCTAATTCTATCACCGGAATCTGTTTTCAATAGTTTCAATACTAATTTCAATAAACTTTTAATGAAGGCTTGTTGCCTGTATGGGATTTGGAAGTCGACAGTGGATAAATTTAATGTATTTTCAACTTTAGAATCATTTAAAGCAGAGTTGACTTGCTCTGTGATAGAATCAATTAATAATGTAAAACCATTATAATTAATAAATTCGGCAGTAGAATCAACATCATTAATGAAAACCTCTAATAAATGAGTAGCAGATGCTTTTGTTCTCCTATATAAGTTACTCTTAGCTGAAACAATCTCTAACAAAGATGGGATGAGACCAGCAGCCAGTAGTGAATCATGTAAAGTTTTCACTTCTGCTAAGTTAGAAATCAAATAAAAAAATCTAACATTATATTCTTCACTGAAATCTTCACCTTGTTCTGTCTCATTTCTTAATAGTTTACCAATTTGGCGTAAAATTTGAAACATGATACCATGAGACAAATTACCACCTAGGTTTCTCATAATATCTGAACACCAAACGTGCTTTAACGATATACATTCTAAAGCAAAAAGTGCATCTAATCTAATAATACCTGGAATTTTACTTTCGGCTAGAGAGATAAAATCTGTAAGACTGTTAAAAGTGTATGGGTCAACTTCAAATAATTTTGAACTAACGTGAGGCGGAATAAATACTGTGTTTGTGAATCCCACGGCGACAAATTTGGTTTGTATTATAGTATTTCTTAAACGGACATTTTCTATGGTGTCATCACTAAAAGCTTTAGCGATGGTAATTTTCAATGAATAATCGTACCAAGTATCAGGTGGAAGTACTTCCATACCTTTGTCAAATAATTGTTGTAAACTATATTTTTTCAAGTCATCGTTACTGAAGACAAGTCTTCTCATAGAAGAACCACTGTTTTGGGTATTTGATTTAGTACTGTTATGTTTCTGGTCTTTGATATTAGGATTGTTGTAGTAATTGAATTTAAATTTAGTCCATTTAGTTGGATATCTCTTATTGTCGAAGAATAAATCTACTAAAGTGAATTGTTCACCGTTATCGTTACTAATGGAAGATGGAAATGCTAATGCTAGAGTTAATGCTTTCTTTTTCAATGCTGGTAACCCAGTTTTATACAATGTTTCTAATCTTTCACGGGCAATGATATATCTTTCACCAATAATGGCTAAAACTTTAACTGCACCGTATTTGACTTTGAAATTAGGACAATTTAAAAGATCATTCATGACATCCATTGATGAGTAGATATATCTATTTTCAGTGTGGTATAAAAGTCTGCAAGTAAAAGCAGTTAATATTATAACGGTGTTTTCATCTTCTGTATTCATTTGAACTAATCTGACAATTTTATTATTCGGGTCAGTGGTGGCATAACCATACTTCTTGACAATGTCTGATAAAATTGAATCAATCTTATTTAAAACAGGAATCCATATAAACAAATCTTCTCTTGGTCTTGTCCACTCTTGAATAGCATCCAATTTAGTTAATAATGTTGGTAAATCAGAATTGACTATATCATCGATTAAGGGTTTGAATGATTTGGCATTTTGTTCCTTTTGTAATTTTTCAAATCTAGATAATTTAATCATACTGGAATTGTTCTCAATATTTAATCGAATTGATTCGGATGTTTTAAAATTTTAAATAAAAAATATGTGAAATACTTTGGGGTTAATTTGTAAATATATATATAGTTTTTTTGATAGCAAAATTGTTATCTTAGTAATCTAATGTCTAAATCAATTATGATAAAAACTAATAATATCTTTATATTAATTTTAATCAATTGTAAACCACAGCTAATTTTAGCTCAGTGATAATGTTATTGATTCGTATTGTGGTGTGGCTATAGATCAAATAATCTTCGATTTCAAATCCACCTTATAACAGATGTGTTAATTTTCAAAACCCAGTTCATCTCTAAATTATTATTTGAAAAATTTCAAAACTTTAAATTAAGCGCATAAATTGATAAAATTCCGGGTAAATTCAAGGGTCTCAATTAATATAAATCATTGAAATAAAGCAATATATATCGTGGTTTAAAACTCTAGCAGAGTTTTATAATTACATGATTTGTAATTTCATAATGTGAATTAAAAACTGTTAAATCTATATATGATAAAAAATTATGTTTCTAAAGAAAAGTTTGTTTGTTATTGCTACCTATCTCAACTGTCTTCTTGAGCCTAGGGCAGATGGGGTGTTAGTCCCAGTTTGACTTGGTGTGTTGCCTGGATTGTCTAAGAACACAGGTTTTAAGACATTATCATCGAAAGTTTGGAACCATTGAGAATCTGATCTGAAGATACCATTAAACTTATTTCTTAAGTTTTCTCTTTCAATTTCGATTCTAGATTTGTTGTTGTTGTTATTGTTGCTGCTGTTATTTACTGGGGTAGCCGTACCACTTTGAGCAGGAGTAGATCCGAACTCAATTCTGGAACCGTTATTTACTTCATCAAGTTCACCAGGTAACATAACATTACTTTGGTCATATGGATCGTCCATTTCAGCAGTCTCGATGATATTATTATTCTTATTAGAAGAATCGCCAGCTAGATTATTAGTAGAGAATTGTGGAGAATCCATATGTTCATCAGAGTATGGAGTTCTAGCAATATTATTAGCATTATACATCACACTTGGTCTAATGGCTTCAATATCAAATTCATCGTCACTATCATCATTTTCATCAATACAACCTGTCTTAATATTCATCATTTCTAACATACTTGCAGTAGTACCACCAAACACAATAACAGTTAACACCACAACAACTAAAACAGTGGCCAACAACGTAAATTTAAATTCACCTTGAATACCTAAAGCCAAAGCGACACCAACAGCACCACGTAACCCAGCCCAGAAGGTCATCATTTGATAATTATATGGAATTTCATCGGGGATAGCCACACTTGACCTTAAATCTCTACGAGTAGCTCTGATGGTTTTCATTCTGTATAACCAATTAACAAATCTTGATAATGGGAAAACAGCACACCAACGTGCAACACAAATGGAAATTGCGGTGACAATGATTAGTAATGGTTTATAAACCAATTCCATTTCAGTAAATAATTCTAAACCTAGATAAATGAAAATGAAGTTTTCAGATAATCTGGCTAAAAGTTGGAAGATATATTTAATAGTGATTTGAGTTCTTCGAGACATGTTATAATAAGCATAATGTTTTAATGTAATACCACAAAATAATAAAGAGACAATACCGGACATATGACACCCATTAGAAAAGAAATATGATTCATAAGCAATCAATAAGACAAGACAACTTTCAATTTGTGGATATCTTCTCACTCTAGAATGTTTTAAGATTAAAGCCACTAAGATACCAATAAGCACACCAATAACTAAAGAAACACTGAAAGTGATCATAAATAACCCTACACCTGCAAAGAATGAAGAGAACCCAGCTGGATGACCACGGAATTTTTGACATGTTTCAAACATAACAATGGAAATAGCATCGTTTAATAAAGATTCACCAAAGATAATAGTGTATAATTTTGGATCGACTTTATAAGCATTGAAAATAGATAAAATGGTCACTGGATCAGTGGCAGATAAAGTGGCACCGACAGATAAAGCATCAACTAAACTAATATCAACACTTTCTAAACCTAATGCGGTCCAAATATAAATGATAATCCCCAAAACCATAGCAGATATAAACGTCCCTGGTATCGCAAATGTTAAGATAGAAAGCATATTGTTGAAGAAATTTACTTGATTTAGTTCGTACCCTGAATTTAAAATAATGGGGGGTAGAAGGACATTAAAGAAATATGATGAATTGAAAGTGACTGTGTCCTGAATATAATGACCTGGCGTCATTCTAATAATAAGACCCACAACCATACCGTAGAAGATAGATAAAACAGTTTCATGAACAGCTCTAATTTTTCTTTGTGTTAAATAATAGCTTGACCATAGTGCCGATATTAATAAGAATAACATAATGAAAAGGGCCCAAGAGGAGAACATTTCCTCAGTGACGGGACTAAGATCTTCGTCTGGATCACTTACAATTGGGTCAGCAGTATCAGGTACATCTGGCATAGGTAAAAGTTCATCCTCATCACCATCCCCTTGTGAAGATAATAAACCTTTTGCCTTAGCAATAGCAAATTTTAAGGCTAACGTTATCAGATATCGTTGCAATTTGGAAACCATCCTGTGTAAAAAATATTTATGGACAAAACTAGCGATCGATTGAAATCAATTCAGGTTTTGCGACTCTATTGATGATCAATCTCGTTTGTTGTAAGGGTCCTTCTCCTGATGGCTTCTCTGTCTTTTATGTGATTTAATTTTATTTCATTCTTTAATTTTTAAATTTCAAATTACCTCCCGGATTTGAATTTGAAATTATTTCAGCCGCTGACACAATTATTTGTTAATTTTGACTTAAATTGGTTGTTCTTTTAAGTGAAGAATATATCAAATTTTAATACAACCTGAAATAAGAAGTAATATTCTCATAAATACATTAAATAAACTTTAAACTTGACAATATCGACTAAGTTCCCTCTTAGTTTATTCACTATATCCATAATGTAACCCCATTATTAGCATATATTTGATCTGAAATCTTGAAAATTATGAAATTTCTAACAAATTTTTTCATTTCGAGCAAAATTGATAAAAGACAACAAACAATCGCGTTAATGAAAGTGAAGTACTAGATGATGGCTAGTTTAATCTTTAAATCATGTTCTTGCTTCGTAAATCAAGTGAACACAAAACACTCCGTAAATTTACAATGTCTCGTCCAATCGTTATCTCTGGTCCAAGTGGTACTGGTAAGTCCACTCTTTTAAAGAAATTATTTGCTGAATACCCAGACTCTTTCGGGTTCTCTGTCTCTTCTACCACTAGACAACCAAGAGCTGGTGAAGTTGACGGTAAGGATTACAATTTCTCCACTGTTGATGACTTCAAGAAAATGATTGATGAATCTAAGTTCATTGAATGGGCTCAATTTTCTGGTAACTATTACGGTACCACCATCGATTCTGTTAAAGATGTTATCAACTCTGGTAAGACTTGTATCTTAGATATCGATATGCAAGGTGTTAAATCCGTCAAGAAGACCGATTTAAACGCTAGATTTCTTTTCGTTGCTCCACCATCTGTTGATGACTTAAGAAAGAGATTAGAAGGTAGAGGTACTGAAACCACTGAATCTTTAGAAAAAAGATTAGGTGCTGCTTATGCTGAAATGGAATATGCTGATTCTGGTGCTCATGATTTAGTCATTGTTAATGATGATTTAGAAAAGGCTTACAATGAATTAAAGAATTTTATCTTTGAAAAATGAATATAGAATGTATATGAATATTTATTTACTATAACTGACTTTATTATATATCTCAATTAAAAGAAACATCACAGAAATTATATCAAAAATTTGTTCTCTTTTTTTTTTTTTAATCATCTGTATAACCTGTAGAACCAAACACTTTATGTAAATATTTCTTCCATTGGTTATTATCTTTACTTAATTCTGCAGCAATTTCCATGTAATCATGAACCATTAATGATTTATCCTTGAATGGAGGATCTTCAGAAGTATATTCTACTTCGTATTTAAAGGCCTTCTTTGCGGCTTCATCTTCATTTAATCCATCTTCAATATATTGGTAATAATTGTCATTAATCTTATCTAAATCAGCATAATATTGGATAAATCTTACAGGAGAAAATAGTTGTGGTTCATAAGCTGGACCCAGTTGCATATTCTTTGGCATATTGGGTGGGACTGTCTTATCCTCCTTTTCTGTGTGAACTCTAGAAGTTTCTTTCATGATTTGATCATCTACCTTTGAGAAAAATTGATCCCATGGTTTATAACTTTGTTGAGAAGTGAATGATTGATCCCAATCAGATATATTGTATTCCCAGATTCTCATTGATGGGTTGAAAGTTGGAATAACAGAACCAGCAATATTGACAATGGAATATTTATATTGTAAATCTTTTGCACTCTTGGCCTTCTTACCCTTTCTTTTCCGTCTCTTTGGTGATAATTTCTTAGCAATCCTACCATAAATTGTATCTCTAACTGTCTCCATGTACGATTCTTTATTTGTTGGTTTTGATCCTTGTGTTAAAAATGGTAAATCCATATCATGTAATGATTCATCTTCATATTGTAAAGAATTCAACTCATCCAGATATTGTCTTGAAGCAGGACCATTCACGGGGACAAAATGATCCATATTCATATGTCCATAAACACCACCCACAATAATATCTCTATATTCATGTGTCCATAGAGTAAACTTATGGTAACAACTTCTTTCCAAATTCTTTTCTAACGGTGGGACATGGCCTGATAACCATACTTTAATGCCTCTATTTCTCATCTCTTCAAGAACGAATCCCAGCCAAATTAATAACTGATAACCTGGCTCACTTGGCTTCATACAATTGTCAACCAATGGATTAGCTTTGAACATATACAATGTGTTAATTGAAATCACAGCTAATTTGCCAGGGATAACTTCTTTCACAAAGGATCCATATCTACTAAACAATTTTTGTTGTTCTTCAGGGATAAACCAATGCCAAAGTCTATAAAATTCTCTTGTTTGTAAAGTTGGCCCCATAGCTAACACATTATGTGGGAACACATCATTATTCCCAATACTTGGTATTAAATCGATCGCCATATGACGAGGGTTATTATCCTGTGGATCTTTACATAATTGAGTGTAAAATTTATTAGTTAATAAATCATTCATGGCAAAGATCTTAGATTCAAGACGTGGATGGTTACGATCATTATCATGTCTCATATTATCACCCGTCCAAATAATGAAATCTACCTCATCTTTCAAATTTTCTGCTACCCAATTCAATGTATATTCCATTAAATCCAATGGTGAATCACATCCAGCCATTGGTTTACCAAATTTGGGGGCCCAATCATTATCATTAATATCATGATGATTATGGGTTGCTGGATAATGGCACACAAGATTGATTGAATTGCCCTCTTTGTAATATTCATCAGGATGAATATCTGTAATATGTAAGAATCTACCATGTAATTTCTTCTCCTTGTTCGAAATAAAAATATTCTCAATAGGATCTTCTTTGCGATTAAAATAAAATAATATCGAGAATAAACATAGACAAGGGATAATAAATACTCGTATAGACATCATTTTCCTATTTGTATATCCTTTAATGTTATTGTATTGCATTGTTTAATATGTCTATAGAGGATATTCAAAAAAAAGTTTTAACTTCAGTTTTGTAAACAATTCGTAATATATTATAACTCTTTATTACCTTTAAAGTAGACTCTTACTTTCTCCCGAAATATTAGTTTTGCAATACCACTCACTCACTACACAAAAGGCCTATTATTAAAGGGGATCTTCAGCTGAAAATTTATTGAATTAAATTAATTTTTAAAAAAAAAAGAAAAAAAATTGTAAATATGACTTAGTAAAATATTAACAGGGGACTAATAGTGGAGTATAATAAATAAATTAAACGGTGTAAGAAATTGCCAAGAATCGGTATTGGTAATTACAATACAAGATAGGATCTTCTTGGTGAATAAGATAAAAAAAAAATAATATTAAAGCATGAGTGATAGTGGCTGAATTGAGGATATTCCACTATTATTAGTTGCATAATAGGCAATTCGAACATGTTATATAATGTGATATCTATGTTCAATTACTGAAATTTAATTGGTGCCGTACAAAACTTTAATCTTCTCAATGAATAATTTTAAATAAATTAATAAATAAGTGTAATGTCAAAAGAGGAGTTAAAAAACTTTAAACTTGGCGTATGTTGAAAAAATATAATAATAATAAAATGAAAACAGTGGTTGGTGGGGGACTTTAAAAGTGTTAGTTTAATTAAATCACGTAGCAAAAGAAGAAAAACAACACTTTTACTGGTGGTATTGTATTAAACTCAGGATTATCCGGTTATCCTTTTTCTTTGTTCAATTATCGATAATTCCAGATAATCCTTTTGTGTTATATGGGTATTATCTTTTAAAGATTTAAAGTTTATTTATATTGTTGCAAAGTTAAATAATAGTGTATGCAGTGGGATAATACGCCTCATTGTTTGATTGTTTATCAGTCCACATATTGTTCTATTGAAACTCTTTTGTTTTCCTAACGAGGCATTATTTTTTTTTCTGTATTTGCCATTTTTTTTATTAGCAATGCCTATCTTGTCTTGGGTTTTTCATCAAGTGGAAAGAATTCTCATACAATTTTCTTCCGAAACAGTTGATTTTTTTTCCACTTTATTTTTTTTTAAAATATATGCCTAATTTTAGCTTGGCAAATTTTTACAGAATTTGTTACCAATTAATTCAGATGAAACAGCCAAAACGCCTTCATACTAGAATGTTAAAACAGATTTAATTGTTTAATTTGGAGTGGGATATTTATGCTAACTAGTAATAATTTAGTTATAAAAACATTTTCCCATTGTAAACTTGATATTAAACATCAGGTGCTGAACTTTTGGCTTTACTTATTGTTTGATAAATAAATTCTAGATTAATGAACTTTTAAAATTAATGAAACAAGAAAAAGTATATCTTCAATAGAGTAATAAAAATAAGTTATACGTGTTCATAATGTACCATATTATGTGATGTCTCTGCGTATACACGCAGTCATAATTTCCCCTTTTTTTTTGCTTTCCTGTTCTTCTATTTGGGCGACATTATGTTTGCGTCAATTTAGACCTCTCCCTATCATACCTCAGTTAATGTCTTGTCATCACCATTACACAGTACAGGATTCCTAAATAACCTTTGTACATATATACAATAATTTTATTGGTCGTTTACACACCATCACATTTTGTGTGTAAAAAAAAATCATCATATGTGTGATGTTGCCTGTCTAACAAAAAAAAAATGAAATCTTAATTTCACTATACGTCTCAAATATATTTCCTGATCTGGAGATTCTAGACACGCCAATAATTTTATTAATCAGTAAAATTCTGCGAAAACAAAACAATAAACAATTGAAACAACCATACACCAAGGGAGCAAAAAAAGGACGGATAAACGGCAACAGATTCCATGCCAAAAACACAATACATGCATGTGTTAGGCACCCATTGTATTAAAGGGGTTAACACATTTTTGTTTAATTTAACTTTTTTTATACCCCTTAAACAATAACTAGAATGTATTTTTTTCTTGTCACGTTAACAATAATTTATTCAAGATAGGAACCTAAACCCGGTAAAACAATTCTAAGATCTTTATCTTTCTTTGTTTTCCCCTGTTTATGTTTTATCTTATTTTGCCACAAGCATAAGATTATCTTATTGTCCTGTTTCATCTTGATGTGCGTGTTAACCACAAAAATAAAATGGAAATAAAATACCGCAAACAATAGGTATGTCATATTACCCAAAAAGATAATACCGTTCCAAATTTTTCCATACAAACATATCAGGCCCTATTGTACTCATACGCTCAGCCAAGAATATCGTTTGTTTATTGTTTATTCTTTAAAACACTGCCAACTTATTGTTTAGGAGATTTTTCTCCTCTTTTCACTTTCTCATAATAAATTTCTTATATTAATAATATTTATATTACCGGTACTTTAAAACACTCGTATACAATACTGTTTCATGCAGCCTATTGTCATGTATGTCCTCTCACAAAAAATTCAACTTGATACTCGCACTATTTACCTTTTGTAACACTTTATTAATGGTTTGGCGAGCTTTTTCAAATTTTATTTTTCTTGGCTAAAAACTTTTTTTCTTTTGTGAATGTTTATCGTGTCTTTTTTACTGTCTCCTCTTTTTGTTATCACTCCAATATATATATGGGTTACTTTTTTCATATTTCAAAGTAGTTTGTCATTAAGATATGCCTTTCTTTTTTATTTTTTCCGATCTTCTATCCTTGTTTTAAATTATTTTGTTTCCTTTATTAATTAACAACTAACTGATCACAAATCATTTCATAATATAATATAGTATAATATAATAAATTATATTACCCATATACTAATGCTTTCTCAAAATATGGTACTTAATAATAACTCTGCTTCAACTTATGCTATGCAACCAGTGATGACGGCTCCTCCTACTTTACCTGCTGGATCTGTTCCAATGCAAGGAGGTTATTATGTTCCTTATCAACAAATCCCCATGCAACAACAACAACAACCATTTCATCAACCACAATATATGATGTCACCAATGGTACCAATGCAACAAATGCAACCAGTTCAAGTAGCACCACCACCACAACAACAACAACAACAACAACAACAACAACAACAACAACAACAAATGATGCAACAACAACGTCCTAGATCTAGTATAAGTAGTAATTGTACTAACTCTTCTACAACTACTTCTACTCAATTACCTTCTATTCAAAAGGTGTTAAGTTCAACTTCTAATTCTAAGCAACAACAACCTCAACAACAATTACAAACTACTCCACAACAACATATGTTAACTCCAAATTCATCTACAAGAGGTTCATCTACAGTTTCTTCTCCATCAATGCAACCAATTGTTTTACCACCTATTAGTTATACTACTGCTCCTGCTCCTGTTCCTCAACAACAACAACAACCAATATACCCTCAACGTCAATTACCTTCTTTAACTGCTCAATTTCAACAACAAGGTCCTGTTACCACTTTAACTGCTAAACCATTACCACCAAACAATGTTTCTACATTAATAAATAATAAACCAATGGATAATAAACAATCAAAGAAAAATTACGCTTTTGTTCCACAAGCTAATGAATATCATAGTGGTAATGTTGGTATGGTTAAGAAACAACAACATACCCATTTACAACCAAAATCTATTATGAATCATTCATCTTTAGTGGGTACTTCTGCTATTCCACCAACTCGTGCTGCTCGTGCTATTACTGAAACTGTACCAGCTTTACCAAGAAAGAGAAGAAGAACTACAAAGGAACAAAGAAAAATCTTAAAAGATGCATTCAATAGAAATAAAGCACCATCAAAGGAGGAAAGATTAAGTTTAGCTGCACAATGTAATATGAGTGAAAAATCAATTCAAGTGTGGTTCCAAAATCAAAGACAATATATGAGAAGAGAACAAAATTTAAGAGCTTTACAATATTTTCAAATTATTAATTAATAATTGAGTTTACTTAACTTAATACTTGCATCATTTTTGTCATTTTAATACCTTCACTTGACTCATTACATTATCTATATATTCATTTTTTATTATCTTTTTTTTTTTATTTGCACATTACCATAGAACTTTATTTTTTTAGCTATATAAATATATAATTGAAATAAAAAAAACATTTAGAAAAGACCTTGACATTATTTAAATTTGAAATAAGCAGAAACAAAGTCTTGTTAATCATAATACATAATATAAAAAAATAGATCAATACGATTTTGAAATAATGTATTATTTTATTTTGAAAAGGTAGTTAAAAAGTTTTAAATAATATAGTTATATAATAATATACTAATATAAGGTAAGTGAAAAAATATTTTTTTTGTTAATAAAATAACACTTAAACTTAAGATCTTCTTCTACCAGTGGTCTTGGTATGTTGACCTCTAACACGTAAACCCCAGAAATGTCTAATACCACGGTGAGATCTGATCTTCTTTAATCTTTCTAAATCATCTCTTAATTTGGATTCAACATTGTTAGCTAAAGAATGGTAATCCTTACCATCGTTGATATCCTTTTGACGGTTTAAGAACCAAGCTGGAATCTTATAATGAGTTGGGTTTTGCATAATTTGAACAATTCTTTCTAATTCTTCTTGAGTTAATTCACCAGCTCTCTTGGTTAATTCAACATCAGCCTTCTTACAGACTAAGTTGGAGTATCTACGACCAACACCCTTAATGGTGGTTAAAGCGTAAACGATCTTGATGTTACCATCGACGTTAGTGTTTAACAAACTATAATAAAAGATTTGTATATTACAAATATACATGATTTTGTTAGTAAAAAATTGCTTATAGGAACAAAAAAAAAACAAATTTTGGGTAATTTAATGAGCTGGGTGTATCATGGGATTTCTAATCAGTAGTTTAATTATTTGTAGGTAACTTAATTGCAATTTCTGAATCTTGATATAAATTCCAAAAAAGTATAATATAATTTCAAAATTGGATTGTCGTTGGAATAGTAACAATTTCATAAATTTTTCAGATGATTTAACCTCATTACATTTTGACATAAATGCTCAAACTTTCTTATAAGAATTTTCTATTTTTGATATAACCTCTCAATCTCATCAATATTTATAGTTATTTTTTAATTTATTTATCATTAAAATTAAACATACCGTAAAATATGTTGGAAGGAACCTTGTTCTTGGACAACTAAAGACATCTTTACTGGGCTTTTTCCTGATTGATAAATTTAATACAAGATAATAATAACAATTTTAAAATATACAGTATACAAATTTAATAACTACTTAGACATTACTAGTCCTCATCTATGGAAGGTAGGCCATACGGATAGACAATACCATAGTACCTTACCCATACAATTTGCCATAGATACCATAGTGTCACCTACTGCTTACTACGTGAAGCTGACGCTGGCGCTGTGAAAGCTGAGATTATTCAGAGACAGTGATAGGCGGCGCAACTGGGCATCTGTGAGAGACTGAGGCGAGGTGTAGGAAAGAGAGCAACTGGGGGCAGCCAAGAGTAAACAATCCTGCCTAGCCTTCAGAATTTAAAGAGGGTGTCAGCCTAAATCCAGTGAGTTCTGCTTAGAGTCTGCCTAGGAGGTACTCTAATCACCCCGCCAAAAATCAACCCACGCACAAGAAATTTCAAATTTCTCAGGGACGCAGAGTGGAACTAAAGCATTTTCCAGTTCCGGAAATACCAAGCGCATGTGAAGACAGCCAGAAAATGCTTTCTTGTGGGTGTCAGGCTGTTGTAACAGTCGGTAAAATGCTGAAGATTTTTGCAAAAAAAATGAAAATTTTCTAATGTCGAATTGAGATGAAAAAATTAATTAGAGATGAGCATGAGATCATTATGTACATATACACATTAAACAATATATTATAGAAATTATTATATTAGCAATTTATTAAACTAAAATAAAAGAACTAAATATATCAATTACATAATGTCCTCCAAGACCAGATACTATTTAGAACAATTCATTCCAGAGTTAGATGATTTAGTTGATAAAGGTTTATTCACTAAGAATGAAGTTTCCACTGTCATGAAGAAAAGAACAAATTTTGAACATCGTTTAAATTCTCGTGGGTCAAGTATAAATGATTATATTAAATATATTCAATATGAATCTAATGTAGAAAAATTACGTATTAAGAGAGTTCGCAGAATTTTACAATCAAATAAATCAAATAGTGTATCAGATTTTTCAATTGCCCAAAGAATTGGATTCATTTATCAGCGTGGTACAAATAAATTTCCACAAGACTTAAAATTTTGGGCCATGTATTTAAATTATTTGAAAAGTAGAGGTGTCTCAACATCATATAAGAAGATTCATACAGTTTACAACAATTTATTAAAATTACATCCAAATAATGTAGATATTTGGATCAGTTGTGCTAAATATGAATATGAAACACATGCAAATTTTAAGAGTTGTAGAACAGTTTTCCAAAATGGGTTAAGATTTAATCCTGATGTTCCAAAAATGTGGTTTGAATATGTTAAATTCGAGTTAAACTTTATTACTAAATTAATTAATAGAAGAAAAGTTATGAATTTAATTAATGAAAGAGAACAAGAATTAGATATGTTAAATGAACAAGAAGAAAAGAAAGGGGATGAAAGTGAGAATGAAGAAGATGAAAATCAATCTGACTTAAAAGCAGTCTCTACTGGTGATGCCATGAAGGATAAATTAAATGAATTGCCTGAAGCTGATATGAATATGTTAGGTTCTCAAGAAACAAATCCTGCTTTACGTGGTGATATTGCATTAACTATCTTTGATATTGCTATGAAATCATTAGGTGAACATTATTTCAATAGACAAAAGGGTTATTACGCTGTATCAGATAAAGAAACTAATAAAGAATTAAGAAAAGAATGTGTGGAATTCTTATACAAAGAATCACAAAGATATATTGAATTATTTGATCAATTTAAAGATTTACAAAGAGATTATTTACTTAATCATATTTTACAATTTTGGAAATCTGAACAATATGATTTATCTTTACAATTAGAATTCCCACAATTCTATTTAAACAATTTATTCATTGATATTATTCTTAATATCAAATATATGACTGTGGAATCATTAGATATTGATCAATTACAATTATCTGTTAAGAAATATATTGCTTATAAGAGTAAATTATCTGAAAAGGATGTTAAACTTTTACAAAACAAATACAAAGAATATATTCAAGATACTTTTATTAATCATATGAATAAAGAAGAAGATCCAAGAACAAAGATTCTTGATTTAATTGTAAAAAAATTGTAATACTCATTCTGCATCTATAATTAAAAAAAAAATAAATAAATAAACAAACATAAATAAAACATTTCATATTATCTTATAAATTTATATTAATTTCAAGTAGTTAGCTTCTATGTTTATCTATAGATTATGTACTATTTCAAAATTGAGTAAAGGAAATTTTAGATAAATTAATTTTGTTATGGAATTTATATGTTTTTTCTTTTAATAGTTCATTTCAATTCAAAATTTATCAACAAATGATTAAAATAGTATGCCCTTAAAAAAATACAATTGATTTCTTATTCATTACAAAATCTTTAAATAGAAGAGGATACAGGAGATAGAATATTATATATTAGTTGTTTATTTAGTTTTTATATCATGCCAATGAGAAAGAATAAAATGATTACATCCAACTTTGTTGAAGAAAGAAATCATAAACCTTACTTGCTTTTAATGGATCAATATTTAAAAGATCTAAACATTCTCTACGTTGCATCTTGCCACCTGATCGTAGTAATTCTCTAAACATTACTTCTTTAATGGCTAAATATGGTTTTGGGAACATTTTTAATTGAATACATAATTGTTGTTCTGCTGAAGATAATAATCTATAATCTGAACCATGTTGAATATCATTGATTAATATTGATTTTTTCCTACCATGAGGGTCATTAACATTATGACTATGTGAATTTGTATGACTATGATCTGGTGTATTTCTATGTGACATTGATACAGAACCTGGTCCCATTTTGTTTGAATTCGATATCGAGGCATTAGATCTATGTCTACTCGCGACACCATTAGATAATGGTAAATGTAAAGATGGATTACCAATTTTCTCAAGTGCATCCATTTTAGTTTGTTTATCACGTTCATATTTCAAACCTTCTTCTTTTGTAGTGATACCATTTAATCTCCATTCTTGAAGAATTTGAATTCTAGTTCTATAATTTAATTCATCTAATATATCATTTTGAAAATCTTCAAAATCCTTTGCAGTCATTAATTTTGCATATGTCTTAATCCTATTGAAAAGATCTTTAGTTTCTTTATTTCTTTTCTTATCCGTTGCTTGCAATTTTCTATATTCCATAAGACCATTTTCGAATAATAATCTTTTCTTCTCTGCACGAGTAGTTAATCTCGAGTTATAAATATCTAAGATAGTTAATTTCAATTCAATATCTAATGGTTGATCATCGGGATCAAATACCATATCTTTAACAGGTCCTTCAGCTTCATTTTCAAATTCTGTTTCGAATTCTAATCTACCAGGCATAAACCCTTGAATTTCATGACAACTTGGTACTGAGGCCATAGGTTTTCTTGGTGGTTCTAATGGCCTTTCTCTAAAGGCCTCAATACGTTGCCTTCTTTCTTCTAAGAATTTTTCTGGTGGTACGTCGATTGTTTTAGTAATATCAGGTATTGGATAATATTGTGAATTAATATAATAATTAATATAGTGTTTTTTCACTTCATCTTTATCTCTGGACCCAATATGATCTGCAATATCTTGCCAATTACCTAACCCTAACGTTTGAGCACCTTTAATTAATTGTAATTCTTCATCTGCACCCCAATCTTCTGTTAAAATTGGATATGAATTTGTTTCAATAATTCTATAATCATGATATGGTCTATGATTACCATTATATGAACCTTGAGCAAAACATGGAACACATAAATCATATTCTGGACATATCGCACATGTTATTCTTACTCTATTTGTACAATCTGAAGAACAAACATCACAATGAAATTTATTTGACATAATTAATTGAAAAGTTTAAACACACAATATTTTATTTAATAATTTTATTGATAGATTGACCACTCACTATCCTGTCAGTGACACAATATCTTAAAATCCACAAATGAAAAAAAAAAAACTGTCCTGAATAAGATGAGATGAGATAAACACCCCTAAAAAATGAAGTATGTTATTTAAAAAATATCAATATAACCTTTAACAGAAATGGTACATGTATTATTATTGTTTGTTTAAGCAATCAACAAATTCCTGTTTTGCCAAAAAACATTTGAAATTTGGAAAAAACTGAAAAAACATCACGTTTTCCTTCGTGTTAAAAGATATTTGCGGGGACTGGTACATCCGTACATTCTGAATTGTGAAAAACACTTGCCCGAGATTAAAGTATGTCATCACCGTATTAGGAAACAATCTTTAATTTTGTCAATTTGTGGAATCTTGGAATTTGTGCGTGGGTACAGTTTTGTGCGTCGGTGCGTTATTATTCTCTGTCTGGGAACGTTATACACCTAGGCTCAAGGGGAAACAGTTTAGGCAGAAACTTCCCCTTGCAGTGTCTCTTCACTGGGGACAATCTCAGCTTAGCGCTTCCACTGGCTCCTTCCAACGAGTTTCCTCTAGTTGCTGTCCCCAACATCTACTATCCTTACTGGTTCCCTGTGGGATGAGCTCTTGTTCCAGCCAGAGGGTAGTTTGTAGATGGCCTGAAATCTCCATCTCTATACTGTGGATGCCTACACTATGGGGCCCAAATATCCAATTTAGCGGATTCGGTTGATTGATATATGTGAATTGTCTACAAATTCGATATATATTAAATAGACCCTATTATTGTTGTAGTTGTAGTCTTTTTTGGATAAAAACCTCGACACTAATAATATACAAAAATGGTACGTTAAATTTTAATAATATATAGAGGAAATCCATTTTAAAATTGAAATTGTTATAATGATTTGAAATTACATATTGAAATAATTAAAATAAATTACATATTGAAATAATTAAAATAAATTTAAATAATCGAAATAATTGAAATAATTGAAAACAAACAAACAAACATCAAGAATGAAATAATCAATACAGTTATTAGTTATAGGCAGAATAATACCTGAATCGAACTATATATGAATGCAAAATCTATACAATAAATTTCAACAAACTTAACAAATGTGATGACTTATAATAAAATATTGAAATATCCAACAAAAAATACATATACAAATAAACAAATATTTCCAATATAACAATTGTAATTGAAAAATATTGGAGACCTCAAATAATTAAATTCCATCTTATCAAACAAATTTTTACTAACAAATTATTATAATATATTGATAAAATTCAAAAATTATATTATTTGACATTTTATTATTATAATATTTATTTATTAATAGGGTAGAGTTAGAACCAAGACCGTCAAGCGTGCTTCCAAAGCTTTAATTGAACGTTACTATCCAAAGTTAACTCAAGATTTCCAAACTAACAAGAGATTATGTGATGAAATCGCTACCATTCAATCTAAAAGATTAAGAAACAAGATTGCTGGTTACACCACCCATTTAATGAAGAGAATTCAAAAGGGTCCAGTTAGAGGTATTTCTTTCAAATTACAAGAAGAAGAAAGAGAAAGAAAGGATCAATATGTTCCAGAAGTTTCTGCTTTAGATTTATCTCACCATAAGGGTGTCTTAAATGTTGATGCTCAAACTGCTGATTTAGTTAAATCTTTAGGTTTAGCTTTACCATTATCTGTTATCAACATCTCTGCTAACAGAGACAGAAGATTCAGAAAGAGAAACTAAATTTAATATCTAATCTTTAAATTAGATCTTAATATTTTTTCTTCAATTCAACATATAATAAATCCACTCCTCTTCAATTAATTTTAATTTTGTAGAATTATATAATTTTATTACAAATTCAAATAAATATAACCTAAATTCATTCAAATCATCATTATTATATAGCAAATTTGATATTAATTAAGATTTCATAATATGTCAAGCATATTTTTAGCAATATCTTTAATTTGTTTCAATTTACCATCTAAATGATCTTCTTGTCTTAACAAAGCTTGGCAACGATCATTCATTGTCTTGGTAATAATTTCAAATTTATAACTTAATTCTAATCTTGCCTTCATAAGATCTTTAATTAACAATTCATGTTCGGTTGTAAATTCCTGACCTTTGGATAACCACTCTTCTAAGGGGTATTTCACAACTTCTTTACAGTATTCTAATTCTTCATTTGGGTCAGCATCGTCAAATAAAACTTTGAATAATTTTTCTTCTTCTTCAACTCCTAATTTTTCTCTTTCGTATAGCAAACTTTCCACTGATTCAAAATTTCCTGGATTTTCAGGAATAGTTTCAACATTATCTTTATTATTCGATTTACTTGAAGTTTGTGGAAGTTGTGTCTTTTTCAAATTCCCTTTGATGTTTGTATTCTCTAATCTTTGCCGTTTTCTTTTCTTTTCCTTGTTGTTATTTTCTGAAGGTTCTGACTTTACCTCAGAAACATTTTTATTAATATCTGTAAAACTAAGCAAACCTTTATCAGTTGGTTCTGTTTTGACTATAGGTGAAGATCTATTCTCTGGGGAAAAATTATCACTTTTATTTCCCAGATTACGACTACCATTAAAAAAACTATATTTGGAAGAATTAACTTCCTCTTTAAACTCTTCTTTATACATGTTTGAGGGTGAAAGAATATAATCAGAAAAGTTAACCTTTGGTTTATTTACCACTGCATTGTCATTACCAACATTTGAAATTTTATTCTGAGTTAAACCTTTTGGGCGGCTATTTGGGATCTTTGTTGCCGAATGTCTTGTTCCAATTTGATCATTTTTTGGAGTGTGTAAAAGTTGGTCTTTGGAATTATTAACATCAATATTTTGTTGTTGAAAGGATTCCGTATGTGGTTCCTTCTTGATGACTACCATTGTTGCTAGTATAGCTGACTTTGTAGTTAAAAAGAGTCATAAATTATTACATATCCACCTTTTTTTTTTAATTTTTAAGTTTTAAAAAGTATAACTGTGAAATGCCATAATCCGGAGAAGATGGGCACAATCTAACAATAAATGACACATAAAGAAACCTAGTTGTGGTGGAAGGACTTAAACAAATTTTATCAATGAGTAATAAACCATTAATCCAGGTGCGGTTATCTTAGGTTAAAATACCAATCCAAAAAAATTCAAATGCATATTATACCACCACAGGCCCAGGAATTAAGGAACAATTAGAGGATTTAAGTTTATTTGAAAATTTAAATGCTATAATTGGTGGTGCGGGTACTGATGGTACTCTAACTGGTACTTCCAAATATACTAAATAGTATAATACTCTTACTAAAACTGTTTGCGGTGACCCAGTGAATCTATCTTAGCTCAACCTAAAAGTTTAAATAACTCTACTTCATTAGGTCACAGAATGGAAGGTATTAGATATGATTTTGTTTCACCAATCTTGGACCGGGACTTAATTGACTTTTGGTATAAGACTACTGACAAGGACTCATTCAAGAACGCGGATCAATTAACCTCTAATGAAGGTTTGCTTCTCTGTGGATCGTCAGGTAATGCCTTCAATGCATTGATTCAATACACACACTACTGAACATCCTGAATCAACTGAAGATAATGTTATTATATTGATCTTTCCTGACTCGATTAGATCATATTTATCAAACTTCATTGATAATAATTGGTTGAAATAAAATGGTTTATGAGATGATGATACTTTAACGCATTGCTAGTTTTATCATTATATAACACCTGATTTCTATAAATATTTGTCGGAAAAGTATATTTCAAATATTAACTAAGGTATTAATCTAAAAAGTTTACCAAAATCAAGGAAAACAAGATCAGTTGTGGATTAACTGGTTATTTATTTTGTTTTTTTCTTCAAGTTTTTCGTTACAACATTGTAACTGTTTATTATTAGATAAAACATACAAAACAAAACAGTGTAAATACGGCAACTAATGAGATAAACCCAGTTTCCCATAACATGAATTAAAAAGGAAATTTGATCAGTTGTACCTCCAAGTTGACTAATAGGATAATCTTTTGGTAATAAATTATAATAAATCTATATAAATTTTCAAAATTTTGTTAATTGACAAAAGATGACTAAGATGACTAAGATATACAAATTAGCTAAAATACCACGTTATAATATATTAATTTAGAATATTTTAAAGCATTGCCTTTCAGCCCACAATTAAACTTTATAACTCTCAATTTCTTAGTGTTAGCCCTATTACCAAGAGAAGTGTGTAAATAATCTAAACCAGGATGGGATAAAGTTTGATTAAAATAAAACTTATATAAACTGGAGAATAATCTACCATATTATTTTAAATAAAACTTCTATTCTGTCCCTTTCAATTATCTTAAAATTGTAAAACAACACACACAAGCAAAAGAAATTAAACATGGACAAAAGACATAACGTTATTGACTTGGTGGGTAATACACCATTAATTAAATTACAAAAACTACCACAAGCTTTGGGGATCAAACCACAAATCTATGCAAAATTAGAATTTTATAACCCAGGTGGGTCCATCAAAGATCGTATTGCTAAAAATATGATTGAAGATGCTGAACGGGAAGGTAGAATTACTCCTGGTAAATCTACCTTAATCGAGGCTACATCGGGAAACACTGGTATTGGTTTAGCATTAATGGGTGCGGTGAAGGGGTATCGTGTTATTATCACTTTACCAGAAAAGATGTCTCAGGAGAAAGTTTCTGTGTTGGAAGCCCTTGGTGCTGAGATCATTAGAACCCCAACCAATGCACCATCTGATTCACCAGAATCTAATTTGGGTGTGGCTAAAAGATTAGAGAAAGAGATCCCTAATGCAGTAATCCTTGATCAATATGCTAATCCAAAGAACCCAGAGGCACATTATAACACCACTGGTCCCGAAATCAAAGAACAATTAGAAGATTTAGGCTTATTTGAAAATTTAAATGCTGTAATTGGTGGTGCTGGTACTGGTGGTACTATTACAGGTATAGCTAAATATATTAAAGAACAAAACAAGTTTACTAGAATTGTTTGTGGTGACCCTGTTGGGTCAATCTTGGCTCAACCATCAAGTTTAAATGAATCCAGTACATTAGGTTTCAAGATGGAAGGTATTGGATATGATTTTGTTCCCCCTGTATTAGAAAGAGATATGGTTGATTTATGGTATAAGACAACAGACAAGGATTCGTTTAAATATGCTAGACAATTAATCTCTAATGAAGGGTTACTAATTGGTGGATCTTCAGGTAATGCCTTCAATGCATTAGTTGAATATTCAAAGACTCATCCTGAATTAACTGAGAAAGATGTGATTGTATTAATCTTTCCTGATTCAATTAGATCATATTTATCAAAATTTATTGATAATAATTGGTTGAAGACAAACGAATTATGGGATGGTGATATCTTAAAACGTTATTAACTAATTTGTATAGAATATATATATATCTCGGAGTTATACACCCTTTATACATAACTTGTTAAATAAACTAAAAAATAAGTCAAACAACGGCAATTTTAACCGCTGTCACGGAATTCCCTCTTTGGGCCACACGGCAAATTGCCGAATGACAAATTTCAAAAAAGAAAAGACAATCGTGAGATTATAAAGCCACAATAAAACAGAAAGAGAGAGAGAGACTCTTTAATATTGTTAGAAGAGATAAGAGATAAGAGAGTATTTTTGATGGCGGTTAACAAACAGATATAGATGCACTCTTAGATTATTACACAAGGGCAAGTATACTTGAGAACTGACTTGAAAGGGTAAATATTCAATTACACAAGGCAAATTTGCCATAGCACATTACGTATATAATATCACATGTGTCAAACTCCTTCTGTGTAAATTGAGCTGCCCTTAATTACTCTCTTAAATATTTGTGTAAATCCACAATCTACCAAGGAAAGAGTTTATACTAGTCTCCATCATGACTAAGCTATTCCAGTAACATTACACGTTGAAACAGTGGGTTATTATGTCTTTCTCATAAGTTAAATCTCCTGTCTATTGTGTTTTTCTCAATAGTTAGTTTTGTTTTTTTTGTCAATTTTTAAATTATACGGAAAATGCCCCAGCTACCCAATGAGGAAATCTTTTCACCACAGTGATAATTTGTAACTAACTTCATCAAATATATAAATGGTTGAGTATTTGAGATACTGGCAATCTTTCTTTGTTACTCTTAGTTATCTATTCTTGCAGAATAGCAACTCAAACAAACAAACATATAAATAAATATGACTGATACTAGAACTAATGTTATCGATTTAGTCGGTAATACTCCATTAATCGAATTGAAAAAATTACCAAAGGCTCTTGGTATTAAACCACAAGTGTACTGTAAATTGGAATTATATAATCCAGGTGGTTCCACAAAAGATCGTATTGCTAAAAATATGATTGAATATGCTGAAGAAAAAGGTATCATTTCTCCAGAAAAGACTACTTTAATCGAACCAACTTCTGGTAATACAGGTATTGGTTTAGCTCTTATTGGTGCTATTAAAGGTTATAGAACTATTATCACTTTACCAGAAAAGATGTCAAATGAAAAAGTTTCTGTCTTAAAAGCTTTAGGTGCAGAAATTATTAGAACTCCAACTGCTGCCGCTTGGGATTCTCCAGAATCTCATATTGGTGTTGCTAAAAAATTAGAACAAGAAATCCCAGGCGCTATTATCTTAGATCAATATAATAATGATAGAAATCCAGAAGCTCATTATTTTGGTACAGGTAGAGAAATTAAAGAACAATTATCTCGTTTAAATAAATTCGATCATTTACATGCTGTCGTGGCCGGGGCTGGTACTGGTGGTACAATCACTGGTATTGCTAAATATTTAAAAGAAGAAAATCCAAAGATTAAAATCGTTGGTGCTGATCCAGTCGGGTCTATCTTAGCTTTACCAGAAGCTTTAAATAATACTCCAGTTGAAGAATATAAAGTCGAAGGTATTGGTTATGATTTCATTCCAAAAGTCTTAAATAGAGATTTAATCGATGTTTGGTATAAGACTGAAGATAAACCATCTTTCAAATATGCAAGACAATTAATTTCTAATGAAGGTGTCTTAATTGGTGGGTCCTCTGGTAGTGCTTTCAGTGCCTTAGTTACTTATTGTGAAGAACATCCTGAATTAACTGAAGATGATGTTATTGTTGCCATTTTCCCAGATTCTATTAGATCTTATTTAACTAAATTTGTTGATGATGAATGGTTAAAGACTAATGGTTTATGGGATGATGAAATCTTAAAAAGATTTAACCCATCTGTTAAAGCCACCACTAACACTGAAAAGGATATTTTCCATGGTGCTACTGTCAAAGATTTACATTTAAAACCTGTTGTCTCTGTCTTTGATGACGCTAAAGTTGCTGATGTTATTAAGATCTTAAGTGAAAATGGGTTCGATCAATTACCTGTCTTAACTCATGATGGTAAATTAGCTGGTTTAGTTACATTATCTCAAATTTTGAAAAGAATCTCTAATGGTCAAGCTAGTAAGACTGATTCCATTAAAGGTAATTTCTTTGATTTCAATAAATTAAATAATTTTGATGAAGTTTCTTCTTATAATGAAAATAAATCTGGTAAGAAGAAATTCGCAAGATTTGATGAATCAACTAAATTATCTGATTTAAACAGTTTCTTCGAAAAGAATTCTTCTGCTATCATCACTGATGGTTTGAAACCAATTCATATCGTCACCAAGATGGATTTATTAAGTTATTTAGCTTAATTTGTTATAATTCCTTCTTCCATTCCCCCTATTAATAAGATTCGTATTCAACATACCTAATAATATTTTGGCATTTAACTATATTATATTTTTTCTTTTAAAACAAACAAACATATCCAATATAATATATATTTAATAATGTATATATAACTAATTTATAAATAAAAATACATTCAACATTGTAATATCAATTAACTTCTTCTTCTTTTTTTCTATTTACTACTTTAATATGTTAAAACTCACTGTAGACGGATACTCAATTTTATTCTGTTTTTAGATGTGTTAAGATAGAAAAAAAAAAAAGTAAAAAAAGAAAAATTATATATACAAAAAGCCTGTTACTACAAAACTGTTATAAGTAAAACCATATAAACAATCAATTAACAAACGTAACATACACGATGATGGCAACAGATCCAAGAAGAAGAAAATCACGTCATTTCTTGACCCCTGATAATTTATCTACATGTATACAAGTGACCAATTTACCAAATGACTGGACATCAGATACAGTAACATCAGTAATTGCTGGGTCTGGACGTATTATTGATATTACGATTAAAAATGATCCAAGATCTGGGAAATTAACATATATTAATTATGATTATATAAATAGTAGAGATTGTCAGGATGCATTCGAATTATTAAGTAAGATTGAGAAATTTCCTTGTAAATTAGAAAAGATTATACCACCAAATTATAAAGAAAGATTAGATGAAATGGAAAAGGGTGTTATTAAGCCAAGTTTAGAATTAAATAGAGATTCATATCCCTGGAGTTATAATTTAGAATTACCATTCCAAATGGTGACAGTGATTCCAATTCCAAGAAGACCTATGGCCACATCATCATCAACTGTTACTCCAGTAAATAAAGATATAAATATTGTATTTCCAGACATCTTAAGTAAAGCATCTCAACATTTACCTGCATTCGATGAAACATTATTGAGAACTCAAGATGATATCTGTTCAATTAATCTAAGTAAAATTCCACCTTTACAATTAATTGAAATGTTATCAAACTTAAAAATATTAGCTAATCAAGGTATATCAAAGAAGGATCAATTAAGTCATTTTCTACAAGTTAATAATAATTTAATTATTGCTATTTCACAAGCATTGCTCGAGATGGGGTTTTTCACTGAAGATGTTGTGACAAATGTTTTAAGAAATATGAACTTAGATACTATTGTATCATCCTCTTCATCCGCATCTTCTAAATCACCAAGTATATCAACCACCCCATCTCACACGTATGATAATATTCAGAATAACACAACGAGTGCTTTCTCACCTGTATCACCACCTGTTTCTCAACCTACACCAACTCCCGCCACCAATAACACCACGACGACAAACAATAAGACTATAAACGAAACAAAATTACAAACATTACCAACAAATCAACAGGATATGATTAGACAAGTGTTGACATTGACAGATGAACAATTGACACAATTACCTAGTGATCAACAAACCATGGTACAAAATTTAAGAAATGATTATTTAGTATGATATGTATGTAGATAAATCGCTATAGAAATAATATCTGTATACATTAATTGTTTATTTGTTTACATTTCCAAGTCAGACCATCACAACGGTAATAGCCTTGCCACATATATAACACATTCAACTGTCCCATACGGCTTCGGACTTTGATCTCTTATCTCCAATTCTTACGTTTTAGATTTCTCGAGGCGTCTTTTATTTAAAGTGAGAAATTGGGAAAATCGGCGAGGCGAATTTGCCGCCCCTTATAACATTCTTACGTTAATTATCATTACAAATACCAATCCGTGTTTACAATAAAAGACAAATATACTCAGTTAACAATTATTCTTATTCTTATTCTTATTCTTATTATTATTATTATCTTGATTGTATTATATTACCGTTTGATAAGTTTTTATATGACTAATAGTTTCTTAAAAAGTGATATCCTGTGAAGTTATATAAACTAGTTGTATTTACCACATATGAATATTACATTTTCGTAAGTCACAAAAAAGCCTAGTTCACATTCTTACATGTGAAGTAACTAACAACAAACAACACCCACTGACAAATTAAAGTGAGTTTAAAAAACACACAAATAGATAAGTAGTAGATAATTAACTAGTTCAACCTGGTTTTCATTTACCGTACTTAAATAGACAACATATTATTATTATTATTATTATCATATACTCTTTTTTCAACCTTAGAGTAGTGGTATATTACACGAACACACAAAAATATCCCAGTCTCAATAAAGTATGTCTTTAACTGATACAACAGACATGACTTCAATAAAAGTAACACAAGATTCACATAAACATGTGGCAGTGACTAGATCTACTGGAGTAGAATTCACTCCACCGGTCACACACGATATGGTTAGATCATTATTTGATCCTACAATCAAAAAATCCTTTTTCGAAATGGTTATCCTAACTATTTTAACTTCAAATTTTATATTAGCTTATTATCTTTATGTTAAAATTGGATTAAATTTTACAAGAAATTTTTATTTATTACAATATATCTTTTGGAGATTATCTTATAATGTTGGGATTGGTATTATATTACATTACCAATCACATTTTGAAGTTTTAAATAATTTTACAACCAAACATGGTTTATTCGATAAGAAAAATAGATCAAATTCAAAATTAGCTAATTTATTACAATTTGAATTACAAAGTAAATTACCTAAATCGAAAAAAAATGATATTTATTCATATCCAGATGAATTAAATGTATGGTTGATATTTAGACAATTTGTTGATTTGGTGTTAATGCAAGATTTTAACACTTATATGATCTTTGTATTTTTATCCTTACCAATTAATAATCTTTCAAAATTAATTCAATGGAAATCCTTGGGTGGTATGTTATTAATCCTTTTCAATATTTGGGTTAAATTAGATGCACATCGTGTTGTGAAGGATTTTGCTTGGTATTGGGGTGATTTTTTCTTCTTACAAAAGGATTCTGAATTAATCTTTGATGGTGTATTTAATATTTCTCCGCATCCGATGTATTCAATTGGGTATGCAGGTTATTATGGTCTTTCTTTAATTAGTGGTGATTATCATGTTTTACTCGTATCTATTATTGGTCATCTTTCTCAATTCTTATTTTTAAAATATGTCGAAACTCCACATATTGAAAGAACTTATGGTGAAGATGATGGTGGTGATGAATCTGTTATTGATTCAAAAGGTAATTGTGGTGTTGATGATTTAATTACAAGAGACAATTATGATTATTCAAGACCATTAATCTCATTTGGATTTTGGTTAGAAAATTTCGATAAATTAAGGATTGGTGATATTTTCACCGTGGGGTGTATAATTGGATGTCTTTCATGGTATTTAATTTATTCACCAAATAATAAGATCTTATTTGGGTTAACTTTTTCCATTAAATTAATTTCATGGTCTTTAATTAGTACTATTTTATGGAAACAACATGTTTCCAAATGGTTTACAAAATTATATCTTTCTAATGGGTATACCCAGGTTTATTCATATCAACAGTGGCAATTTTTATACAATTTCAGTCAATCAATGAGCTATTGTTTACTTTCTATTCAAACAATTAATTCAATGAAATTAATTTATATTACCAATGGAAATTTAATTAAGAATGATATGAATGAGATTCTTTTTGGTTTTTTACTTATTACTTTACAAATTTGGTGTAATGGTGAAATTAGATCTGCAATTTCTGATTTTGGTTGGTTTTATGGTGATTTCTTTTTAAGTAATTATATTACACATAAGAAATTAACACAACAAGGTATTTATAAATATTTGAATGATCCAGAGACTATATTAGGTGTTTCAGGTGTTTGGGGTACAGTATTAATGACCAAATTTCAATGGGAAAATATTATCTTGGCTACATTATGGACAATAACCAATTTTATTTTGATTAAGTTTATTGAAAGACCACATTTAATTAAATTATATGGTGATGATAATGCTAACAGACAAAGTGGATTACAAAAGACTCTTTTGACTATGAAACCAATTAGACGTGTTAGTGAAATTGTGGATAATGTGGAAAGAATGATTATTAGAAATTTATTGAAAAATAATAGTGTTGCTACAACTGACCAAAGTGTAATGGTGGATTCAAATGAATCCTTGGTAGAAGTGGCAACACCAAAACGTAAAGATTGGAATGATGTTATTGAACATGCATTGTTTAAAGTTAGTAAGACTATTAAACATAATTGTGAATTGAAATTAGTTTCAATTAAAGATAGTACAATTCTTCCACATGAAATAATATTACATTGGAAAATTCCAAAAGATTTATTTAATGATAAAGATTGGATTGGTTTATACAAAGTTATTGATACACAAAATAACTATAAATACACTACTATATCATCAAATGAACATTGGCAATATGTTGAAATAAATTCTACCAATATACATGAAGAAATTGGTGAATTTATTGAAGGTGATATAACATTTGACCATCATTTGTTATATTTTGAACAAGGTATATTTGAATTTAGGTATCATTCCAAAGGATCACATCGTGTCATGTCGATATCCCCCACATTTGAAATTCAATGGCCACAATTAAATATTACTAATTTGAACAGTTTCAAAAATTCTTTATTAAAATTTGTGGAAGATATTGAATGTATTGATATAATACAAGGACAAAAATATATTATTTTTAATCAAAAATTTACAGTTAAATCTTTGAGAAACTTAATTAGAGATAATATTGGTATAACATTAAATGAAGAATATATTAAAAATATTCAAGGTAATATTGATACAATTTGTAATAAATCATGGGAAATTAAGAAAATATTGGATGATATGTATTAGCGATTTGTATATAGATATATATAATTGATAAAAAAAAAAAAACACGTATAATAACTATAGAAAAAAAAGGCAGCGAATGAGGAATATATATGGGAGAAGGTGATAGGGAGTAATTAACGATTATGTGAATATATACTACTTGAAGTACGTCTTCTTCTTCTATTTGTACTATTTAATGGTGGATGTTCATTACTTGAAGTACTACTAATTGAAACATTTCTTTGTCTTGTTTCTACGGGGTAAATAGAATTGTTATTATTGTTGTTGCTTGTGACACTATTTTTTCTTGAATGTGATGGAGTATAAAGATTTAAATTAATATTATCAATGATAATTGCACTTTCATCATCTGTATCAATTTGATTTGGTATATTTGTTATTGAATGTTTCTTAGTTAAAAAATTAACAGTTGATTTTAAATAATTATTTTCACGTTTTAATTGATCAATTTCTCTTAATAATTTTATTACAATTGCATCTTGTTCATTTTCCATTTTATTTATTATTTCTTCTCTTGAAAGACGTCTTTGTTTAATTGAATTATTTGACATATTTAATAATTGATGAGCAGCGTTTCTTGACATATTGTGTTCTTGTGTTCTTTGGAAATAAGTTATTTTCCTTATCTAAACGATTTGTGATACCTTTATAGTAAATTTTCAAAACTGACAGAATAAATAATATTTCAGATACGGAGAAAATTAATGATCTATAAAAGCTTAAATTATTGTAATAATTATTTATAGATATTGATAAAGAAAAAGAAAAAAAAAAAGAGAATTATGAAGAAAGGGATCAGTTGATAAGAATTGTAAAGAGAGAAATAGTTAATGGTTTATATAATGATATATATTATTTAAATTAAATGACAGATTGACTCATTAATTTATTCAACAAGGATGTTTCATTCAATGAAATTATTTATGTTGGTGGGATGGGTGGAGGTTATCAAGTTTACTGCACAAAGAACGAAAGAGTAAGAGAAAAAAAAAGGGTGGGGCTGTCGCATTGTATTATTAATTGAATTGAATTGAATTCAATATCCTCCACCACTACATATGTCCTGTTATTTCCTTGAAACATACACGATCACCATAATGGTTTAGTTTAATTATGACATTAAAAACCATTAAACGTGTCTCTTCAATTGTGGCTAATGGTTTACCTTTATTATTTCAGAAATAAGCCCGGTTTGTTTGTTTGATTGTGTTTGTTTCGTTATCGTTGTGTTGGCTATCAGTGGTGAGTAAATTATTCGTTTCCGTGGTATCACATTTTATTCATTTATTGTGAGGAATCCGCGGATTTCCATGTTAAATTGGAAAAACGAGCGGGAAAAAAAGGAAAAGCCACAATATCTCGGAGTACATGTCCCAATTGGGAAACTAATAGACAGCTCCGCGGAAATAATAGCCGGTGGTCATGTGACATCGACCATGTGATATTCACGTGATCTTTGGGTAATTTTTTCCCAACGATTCGTAAACAGTGACAGACTCCATTGACAGCAAAATTTAAATTTTCAATGTTTTTTTTTTTTTCACTTTGCACAATTCACTGCAAAAGATTTTAGACATCATCGCCCAAAACTTTTTTTCATAATAATTTTTGATGGGTTTTTAAAGATTTCTATTATGTTTTTGTTTTGTTACTGGTAATATATGGCCAATTTATATATATATTTTTTATTAACAATTTATTATCAATTCTTGTTTTAAACTTATCAAGGACAACAGTCTATTAGATCATAGGAAGTAAAAAAACTAAAATAAATTTTTATTCTTCCTTATAACACTCTTTTTTTTTTGTCAATTTATATTATTATTATCCAATAACTATCGAATCTATTATAATCATGTCACAACAAGATAATCCGTCAACACAAGATAATACAATGTCTCAAGCTGAACAAACTAAAAAATCTTTTATTGAAATTGTTAAAGCTAGAAAAGCTGCTCTTGAAAAGAGAAGATTAGAAGAACAACAAGCTGCCGAAGCTGCAAAGAAAGCTACTGAAACTGTTGAACCAACCCCTGTAGTTGAAGAAGAAAAACCAGTCACTACTCCTTCTCAAACTGAAGAAGTTGTCTCTGAAGAACCAAAGGAAGAGAAAAAAGTCTTGACTTTTGCTGAAAAATTAAGATTAAAGAAACAACAAAAGGCTCAAGAAGAAGCTGCTGCTGCTGCCTCTGCTCAAACCACCACTTCTGAAGTTACTCAAGAATCTACTGAAGGTGCTCCTGCTCAACCAATTGAAGAAGTTGCTGCCTCTGAAGAAAAACAACAAGAAGAAACCTCTACTACTACTACTACTGAAGAACAAGAAAAATCAGTTGAAACTGAAGCTTCCGTCCCAGTTACTGAAGAATCTACTGAAGATGTTTCCGCTCAACCAACTGAAGAAGATTTAGAAGGCAAAATGACCGTTACTAAATTATATGCTAGATTAAATCAAGTTCCACCAATTGAAGATATTTTCACTTTTAAATATCCTGAATCTTTAGAAGCTCCAGATATTAAATATAAGAAAGAACATGTTAAATATACCTATGGTCCAACTTTCCTTTTACAATTTAAAGAAAATTGTAACGTTATTGCTGATCCAGAATGGATTGCTTCAACTAGATCTAAGATTGTCATTCCACCAAATATGTCAAGAAATAATAGATCTAGAGGTGGCGATGGTTCCAAATTTGGGTCCCGTAATAACACTAATGATTTCAGATCTAATTCATCAAGAGGTGGTGATTCAAGAGCTAACTCTAAGAGAAGATCAAGAAGAGATAGAGATGATAGAAGATCAAACAGAAATGCTTCAAGAAGAGATCGTTCTGATAGAAAAGGTGGTAGAGATAGAGATGGTGATGATAAGAAAAAAGATGATGAACCAAAAATTGAAGTCGCTCCATTTGTTCCAAGTGCTAATAGATGGGTTCCAAAATCTAGAGCTAAGAAAGAAGATGTTGAAGTGGAAAAGAAATTCGCTCCAGATGGTGTTACTGAATTATTTGCTAAGGATGAAATTGAAAGAAAGATGAAATCTTTATTAAATAAATTAACTTTAGAAAAATTCGATCCAATTTCTGCTGATATCTTAACTTTAGCTAATTTATCTAAATGGGAAACTAATGGTGAAACTTTAAAAACTGTTATCGAACAAATTTTCTTAAAAGCTTGTGATGAACCACATTGGTCTTCAATGTATGCTCAATTATGTGGTAAAGCTGTTAAAGATTTAGATCCAGAAATTGTCGATGAAACTAATGAAGGTGCCACCGGTCCAAAATTAGTCTTACATTATTTAGTCGTTAGATGTCATACCGAATTCGAAAAGGGTTGGACTGATAAATTACCAACTAATGAAGATGGTACTCCATTATCTCCAGAAATGATGTCTGATGAATATTATAAGATGGCTGCTGCTAAGAGAAGAGGTCTTGGTTTGGTTCGTTTCATTGGTCATTTATACCGTTTGAATTTATTAACTGGTAAGATGATGTTCGAATGTTTCCGTAGATTAATGAAGGATTTAAACAATCAACCATCAGAAGATGTCTTAGAATCTGTTGTCGAATTATTAAGTACCGTTGGTGAAAAATTCGAAAGTGATAGTTTCAATGCTGGTCCTGCTACTTTAGAAGGTTCCGCTTTATTAGACAGTTTATTCGGTTTATTACAACAAGTTATTGACGCTGGTGAAGTCTCTAATAGAATTAAATTTAAATTATTAGATATGACTGAATTAAGAGAAAAGAATTGGGCTAGTGATAAGAAAGATCAAGGTCCAAAGACTATTACACAAATTCATGAAGAAGAAGAATTAGCTCGTGCTTTGAAACAAGCTAACTCTAGATCTAATTCAAGACGTTCAAACCGTAACAATAGTAATAGAAACTCTTCTAGAAGAGAAGGCCCACCTCCATCTCAAAAGGATAAGGATAATTTCACTTCTACTAGATCTTTCTCCCAAAGATCTCAAAGAACCCCACAAAAGGAACCTGAACCAGCTCCTGCTTTACATACCTCTGCTTCCACTAACATGTTCAGTGCATTAATGGATAACAACAGTGATGACGAATAATTTAATTAATGATTGTACCATTGTAATGAAATAATTTTTCAAAAAGAATAATAATATCAAAACTAAAACACTAACAGAACTACACATAGAAATAATGAACTATTTTTTTTTCTTTCAACTAAAATCACAATGCATAATTGTCCATTATTTTAAAAAAATTTATGTTTAAATTTGTTTTGTTTCTTTATTCATTCCAATGAGTTACCATAATTTCAACATGTATACTACTTTTTTAATACCAAAGATTTTTTATTAACGATAATGTTTTCCTCCTTCTAACAAAAAAAATCAATCAATATAACCAACATTCACAGCGTTTGTAATATTTTCTTTTTATTCAATAGAGTAATGATTTATTTATTACTTTATCAAATCAAACTCTTATCCATTTTTTTTTTCATTTCAAATTTTATATAGATCTGTAAATAAGTTATTTTTATTTACTCTTTATACTTCTGTACATTTACATAAATACTTTAATCAATATTTTCTCTAAAAGTTTAGTGTCTTCTCTTTGAATCGATGTCTTCAACATCCTTTTAAGGATATTTTAAAAAATATGAAATTGTTTAAAAAACAAACAAGAATTTAGATATGAAATTTGATATCGATTATTGAGAAGAAAGAGACTAAAAAGATAAATATACCGTCACATATAGTCACAAATTCCAGTTATGAGCACACTAGTCGATATCAATGAAAATATAGAAAATGATTCCAAAGCGATGGTTCTTCTGATGGGGTTGAGAAGGTATGTCAAACTCAATTTCTAATTCAACGACTTCACTCCAAGCAAATATACTAACAACGTAAGTTTATGCAACAAATTTTGTTGTGTTATAAGCTGTAACTATTTAAATTAGATGTGGTAAATCATCTATTTGTAAAGTTGTCTTCCATAACATGCAGCCATTAGACACGTTATATCTGGAATCCACTTCGAGCCCTTCTCTAGAACATTTCTCAACATTAATTGATTTAGCTGTCATGGAATTACCAGGACAACTAAACTATTTTGAGCCAAGTTATGATTCAGAAAGATTATTCAAAAGTGTGGGTGCATTGGTATACGTTATTGATTCTCAAGATGAATATATGAATGCAATTACTAATCTTGCAATGATTATTGATTACGCTTACAAAGTGAATCCAGAAATCAACATTGAAGTACTTATACACAAAGTTGATGGGTTGAGTGAAGATTTTAAAGTTGATGCCCAAAGAGATATTATGCAAAGAACTGGTGAAGAATTATTAGAATTGGGTTTAGATGGGGTGCAAGTTTCATTTTATTTAACCTCCATTTTTGATCATTCAATTTACGAAGCATTCTCTAGAATTGTACAAAAGTTAATTCCAGAAATATCGTATCTTGAAAATATGCTTGATAACTTAATTCAACATTCTAAGATAGAGAAAGCATTTTTATTTGATGTAAATTCCAAGATCTATGTCTCCACTGATTCAAACCCTGTTGATATCCAAACATATGAAGTATGTGCTGAATTCGTGGATGTTACATTGGATTTATTTGATCTATATAAAAACACGTTAAGTGAGAATGAAAGTGGTGACAACCAAAATAAACCAGTGGCGCGTGAATTAAAGAATGTGTCTGAATTAGGTAATGGTGTTATATTGTACTTAAGACAAATGATCCGTGGGTTAGCTTTAGTGGCTCTTATAAGACCTAAAGGTTCAGACATTGAAAGTTGTTTAACCATTGCAGACTACAATATTGATATCTTTAAAAAAGGTTTGGAAGATATTTGGGCACATTCAAAGATTGAGCCTGATAAGATCAATACTATACAAAATTAATATAAGACTTTAGACTATATTTAAAATAATAAAATTATTTATATCACTATTTTCTTCTTGTATTACTAATAATATTGCAAGAGATTCGGTATTGAAAGAATATGTAGAATTGAACATGTCGTAGTTAAGAGTGATTTTTATAACATTACACATTTTATTCAAATTTGGAGTTTTTATTATGGGTGAAAACTGTATTATTTCTTGAATAAATTTGAAAAGTACACTTTAAATAGTTTATTCATTTCAAAACTTTTAGTAACTATTAATTTACCTTTTTATCATTACAAAATTTTATATAATAGTACTTATTTGTGGTGAATACAATAAACCACTGTCAAAGTATGTTAGTGTTGTTTTAACTTGGCTTACAAGTTTATTAGTGGCTACTTGAAGATATATAGATTATTTGAACATAATTTTATATAACCAATAGTACGTCCAATTTCACCCAGTGTAGTGGTTAAATAATTCTAGAATTTACAATTTCTCTCTTTACCCATTCTCTATGATTATATTAAAATATGTTGGAATTTATGACATGAATCATCATGTTAAGATATTCTTGTCTTAATTCACTCTTTAAATTGTTAAAAAATCATTTCCATTAACCGGATTTTTCTCATTTTTGAAAAAATGAAAGAAAAATAAAAAGAGATTTATGACAGTTTATTATTTACATATAAGATATATAAGAAGTTTATACTTATTATAGACTTAATAAACCAGATCCGATTCTATAAATTCACGACGAGTGGTAATGGTCAAGAGAACTGCAATTATCTTCAAAATAGACCATACTGATACTAGAGATTTAAGAAAACTCTATAACATCAAAAAATATCGGCTTTTACAAACTTTGTTTGTTATATTATTAACAAAAAAGCTTCCAACCTTCTACTTTTAAAACTGTACTGCCGTTCACACAAATATATGTTCTTATAATGGAATAATTTGTAATGTCAAAAGACCACCCAAGCCCCAGAAATCAAAACATTTGTAGACTTTTTACATATTACATTCCCTTATAATATATTTTGCCTTCACTTTTCTAAAAAATTAGATTTTCTGGGAGTTTGGCCGAGTGGTTTAAGGCGCCAGATTTAGGTTATTAAAACTTAAACATTCTGGTATCTTCGGATGCGTGGGTTCGAATCCCATAGCTCTCATTTTTTTATTTCTGCTCAGAATATTCCAATTATATATAAGCACATTTTTCTCTTTGCAAGCAGTAGCAGATTGGTATATATTTATTTTTTTTATTGTATACATTTTAAAGTTACTTGATTAAATAATGTTGTTTATATATGGAATCTTCTCGTTCACAGTTTTTTAGAATATCCACTTTTCTCATAAAGTTGATAAAATATACCATCCTTATTAGAAAGAAGTGTTTCTGGAGTATCGAATTCTTTTATTTCACCGCTATCTAATACTAGGATTTTGTCACTATCCATGACTGTGTCTATTCTATGTGCAATTGTAAGAATAGTTCTATCTTTGAATTCGGATCTAATAGTTTCTTGGATAATGCCATCAGTTTCTACATCAACGGCGGCAGTTGCTTCATCTAATATTAAAATCTTTGACTTATTTAACAAAGCACGAGCTAAACAAATTAATTGACGTTGACCAACAGATAGGTTGGAACCATTTTCCTTGATATTAAGACCCAAATACCCATCCTCATGGTTTTCGTTGTCTTCTTCGCTATTACCATTTGACATTTTTTGGAGATGAGGTTCCAAGTGGGCTAAACGGATTGCCTCAAATAATTCCTCATTAGAAAATCTATCGAAAGGATCTAAATTTAATCTAACCGTACCTTCAAAAGCATGAGCATCTTGTGGGATGATGGCAATATGTGATCTCAAATCACGAAGACCCATCTTAGTAATATCCATACCATCAATGATAATAGTACCTGTAATTGGCTCTAATAAACGAAATAGGGCCAAAGTTAAAGATGATTTACCAGCACCTGTTCTACCGACGATACCAATTTTCTCTGATGGTTTCACTTGGAATGAAATATTTTTTAGAACAGGGTCTAACTTTTCTCTGTATCTGGTTGAGTAATCACAGAATTCAATACTACCATTTTGAGGCCAGTTTACATCGGGATGATAATCTTCAATGGTTAATTCTCCTTCCTTTGGAAGGTCAGCATATTCTAAGATTCTTTCAACTGAAATGACACCATTTTCTAACAACACAGATGATCTAACGATCCAGGTTAAAGATGTAGTTATTTGTAAAACATAATTCATTAGTAAACCAACCATACCTGCTGAAAGAGGGAAATCTGTTCTTAAAGTTAGTAACGATAATAAGGCTGTGGCAAGGATAGTGATAGCACCAATTGTTTGTAATCTGATGGATAGCCATCTATTGGTTGATCTATAGTTGAACAGACAGTTGATATTAAATTGTACTCTATCATTATTTTTAAAGCTGAATAAAACATAATGTTGGTAAGCCTTAATTACTGGTAACCCTGTAATTGTTTCACCAATTAGTGCAATAACTGGAGAATATGAGGTACTGGTCAATCTTTTTAATTCTCTTGATTGGACTATAAAAAGTCTTTGGTAATAAATATAAAAGACTACCAACACAGATGTTAAAACCAAAAATAATGGGAGCGAAACAGCGACTAAGACAATTGTAACAAGACAACTCATAATGGATTGGAAAAATGCCATTAAAATGTGATGCAAGTTTGTATCAACCATATCCATATCAGATGAGAACCTATTTAATACTCTGCCAACCGGAGTAGTGTTGAAAAATTCCATAGGACTATAGATAACTGCATTTGACATTGACCCGTATAATTTCTTGGAAGCTCTAATTGTAGAGTATAGCAGTAAAATAATTGTTCTGGATGTGTTAAAACTAATAGTAGTTAACCCAATCAAGGCATATATCCCTACAAATTGAAGGACATTTTCATTCTTCCCAGCTAACTGATTCTGCTCGGACCAATATTTTAACCAAAATGTTTGGGTTAAATCCAACAATCTTGCAATTAAAGTAAAAATGAAAAAACCAACAACGCCAAGGGTACCACAAGCTTTAGCATATGAAATATAGACAGACATTTTAACACGACCCATTTGACTCTTTTCTTCAGTTTGCCCTGATTTATCGTCCGGATTAGATTTCTTAACGAATGGTTCTGGTCTTAGAGTTGCTAATGAAGCTTTTCTAGAAGAAACTTCGTGTTCAAGCAATTCTTCAATACTTTCTTGATCTATATCTTCCTCAAAATTAACAGTTGATGATTTAGCTCTGATGCTAGGAGTGGTGCTCTTTGTGGTATTGTAACCAAATTCTCTAATTAGTTTTCCTAAAATTGGTGTTGTACCATCATCACGTAAAGCAGATTCATATGAACCTTCTTCGACAATATGACCATTCTCTAAGGCATATATCCTTTGGGCATGTTGTAGGACACTAATAGCGTTGGTAGTTAAAATAACAGTCTTATTTTTTAACAAACCATTGTCTTCATCGAATACCAATTCAATAATTTTCTTACGAACACCAGCATCAACAGCAGATAAGATATCATCTAACAAATATATATCGGCTCTGGAATAAATAGCCCTAGCCAATGATACTCTTGCCTTTTGACCACCAGACAGAGTAATACCCTTTTCACCGACTAAAGTGGTGTCACCATTTGGAAGTGATTCTAAATCCGCATTTAATTGACATGCTTCTAAAGTTAATTTATAATAGATATCATCATAGCGATGTCCAAATAAGATATTGTTTTTAACCGAATCATTCATAATCCATGCTTCTTGAGGACAGTAGGCCGTGGAGTCACCTCTAACAATTACTTTTGGTGGAATATGGGATTGGGAACCGCTGATACATGGAAATTCACCTAAAATAGCTTTCAATAAAGTAGATTTACCAGAACCAACTCTCCCAATAACACAAGTCATCTTACCCTTTGTTGCTTGGAAGTAATCAATATTTTCTAATGCTACTTGGGTAGTCTCAATTGCAGCTTCTTCATCGGTATTAGCAGAATTGACATCTTTGGTATGTGGTGTTTTCCATAAAAATGTAGCATTGATAATTTCTACTACTGGCGTATTTCCTTTACCGTCGTTAGTTGAAGAAGAATTCTTGATATATTCAATGAATGAAGTGTCTAAATCTTCACTAGATAAGAATTTTTGAACTCTGTCCATAGAAACCTTTGTTGTAATAACGGAATTGATAATTTGTGGGATTGATGAAATTGAACCATTTAGGATGACTAATAGTGAAAGTGAAGGAAAAATTAATTCTGGGGATAATGGAGCATCATTAAAAAGTGCATAGACAGCAAAAGTAAAACATGTTACTAAGATAGGGACACAATTCCATGCTAAATAAATTAAGTTACTAGTGATACCAATTTTCTTTAAATTTTCTAATTCTAAATCATTACGGATATGGTCTAATCTTTTGATCATTGGTTCTTCCCAGGAATATAATTTAACAGATTTAATTGAACTTAAAACCTCATTTGTTGCTTTAACTCTTGCATCATTGTATTTCATCTTTAACATGGATAAGGTTTTCACTCTTCTTGATAAGAGACTATTAACAGGAATCATAATAACCATAGGAATAATACCAACTAAAGTAGCATTACCTAATAACATATAAAGAGATAATAGAACGACCACTATTTGGATTGGGGCACCGATGATGGATTGAGCATTTTCGAAAAATCTTTGTAGTCTAAGAACATCTACTGCAACATAATTTAGGATATCACCCGTTGAGAATTCATCTTTGCTCGCTGATGTTAAATGCAAAGCCTTTTGATATATTAAAGCAGCCATGGAGCCTCTAATACCCAACCCAACTTGAAAAATGGTGATATAGAATTGGTTATTTAACAAAGTTGATGAAATGTTAGTTAGGAAAATGGCAAAAGCCATGAATAATCCGTTAATAGCAGGAAATCTAGTTTCATTTGGATTGAAACCCATAATTAAAAATCTTAAGAATTGTGGTTGAATAATTGTTAAAAGATCATTTAATGATTCGAATGAAATAGCGATCAACATTTTATCCCAAAAAGTATTCCAAATGGCATAAAAAAGAGAATTTGAATTATCCCATCTTTGTTGTTCCCAATTCTTTTCTAAAACTTTTGTAATATCGACAATATTAATATCGACTGGTGGTAAAGGTAAATTATTTGGATCTTTAATAGATTTATTTTCATATGTTTCGACAATAAATGAATTCATCCAAGTGAAAAATAAATTGGAGAAAACGTGGTTTGTAGGATATAAACGATTTAATTCGTAAAAATCAGTTAATTCAGAAAAAGGTTTGTAATTGTTTGACAAATATACTAAAATACTTGAGGAATTCAGCAGTAAAGCCAATTCTAAGATTATGGAGTATTGACATTGGGTAAGATTGAATTGTTCATCAGGATAATGAAAATATTCTTGCCCTAAATGGTATAATAAGAAAACAATTTGGAAAAGGTAATAAAACATTTGAGTCCCCACTGAACAGATACTATAAAAATATGAAATGTATTGTGTTGGGAATGAAACGAACACAACAAAAAGGATATTGGCAATTATAGCTATATTAGGTATTTTTGAATTATTTTCATTTAGATATAATTGACATGAAAGAATGATAAATTGTAATGAAACAGTGGAAAGATGGATGATGTGTGATTTAGAAATTAATTTAAATTTTAATAAATTGGTTCTTGTAACCAATGGAACTTTTTTTGATTTAAATAATTCAATGAATTGTATCACGCCGAAGAATATGAAAATGGCAGCTTGTAATGCATAAATCAATGCTAAAAAGCATGGATTCAAAGCATTTGTCTTGTTGTCAATATATGGTGAAAACCCATTGGGACAACATGAAACATTGTAATTGATCATCTTAGCTTATGTTCCTGGTTTAATGTCTTTATTTTTGTGTTTGTAGGAATATTCGGTGTTTTTAGTGTCAGAGTTCCCTAGCTATTTATATAAACCTTATTTTTTTCTCATCTCAAAATTCACAAAATGCAAAGCGGGTTTGGCGGCGGAGGTTGTTAAGTGGAAATGACTGAAGTTGCAAAGAATTGACAAGATAGTAGAAAGAAAGTTTTAAATCAGGTTTGAGAATTAACGGATATTACTTTAAATGCATTTTTACCTGTGTTTTAATTTTGTTTGATTTCAAATCCTTTAGAGAATATAAAAAGGGAAACAAATAATATGTAAATAAATAACTCATCATATTAAAGAGAGAAAAGATATATATATAGATTAAATAAATAAGCTAGTAAATAAATAAATAATAAATAAATGTACAAGTGCGCATTGAAATATAAACGGGGATTGAGACAATAAACTATAATGTTTATTTGGCAGCAGCCTTTAAGTTCTTAATGTGATTTAAAGCAGAACCGGCCTTGAACCATTCGATTTGTTCGTTGTTAAAAGTATGAGTTAAAATAACATCGAATGGCTTACCACCTTCTGGATGAACAACCATGGTGACATCCTTACCTGGAGCAAATTCCTTTAAGCCAACAATATCAATCTTATCAGTTGGGTTAATCTTATCATAATCAGCTGGGTTCTTGAAGTTTAATGGCAATAAACCTTGTTTCTTTAAGTTAGTTTCATGAATACGAGCAAAAGATTTGGTAATAATGGCAAATGAACCTAAGAATCTTGGTTCTAAAGCAGCATGTTCACGAGAGGAACCTTCACCGAAATTTTCATCACCGATAACAACCCATTTAATACCTTGATCTCTGTAATCTCTACCAGTGTCTGGAACACCCTTGTATTCACCAGTGTAAACGTTTCTAACATTGTTAGCTTTACCATTTTCAGCATTAATAGCACCAATCATATAGTTATTAGAAATATTTTCTAAATGACCTCTGTATTTCAACCATGGACCAGCCATTGAGATATGATCAGTGGTAGTCTTACCGACAGCTTTAATTAAGATTGGCATATTTAAAGCATCTTTACCATCCCATGGTTTGAATGGTTTTAATAATTGTAAACGTTCAGAAGTTGGAGAGACAATGACATCAACAGCATCACGATTAGCTGGTGGAGCTTGGTAAGTGTTAACACCTGCATCATAACCATTTTCTGGTAAACCATTACCAAATGGAGCCTTTAATTTAAATTCTTTACCATCTTTATCCTTTAATGTATCAGTTAATGGATTAAATCTCAAATCACCAGCAATGGCTAATGCGGTAACAATTTCTGGGGAGGCAACAAAAGCATGAGTATCTGGGTTACCATCATTTCTGGAAGTGAAATTTCTGTTATAAGAAGAGACAATAGTGTTCTTATCACCCTTCTTAATATCTTGTCTGTCCCATTGACCAATACATGGACCACAAGCATTAGCTAAGACAATACCACCGAATTCTTGGAAAGTCTTTAATTGACCATCACGTTCAATAGTGGCTCTAATTTGTTCAGAACCTGGAGTAACAGTGAAGATAGATTTAGCCTTTAAACCGTGAGATGCAGCATCTTTAATGATAGAAGCAGATCTAGACATATCTTCATAAGAAGAATTGGTACAAGAACCAATTAAACCAACTTTAACTTCTAATGGCCATTTATTTTCAACAGCAACATCCTTTAATTTAGAAATTGGAGTAGCTAAATCTGGAGTGAATGGACCATTAACATATGGTTCTAAAGTATTTAAATCTAATTCAATGACTTCATCATATTCGGCACCTTCATCAGCAGATAATAAATCCTTTTGATATAATTTAGCAAAATCAGCAATCTTACCACGTCTAGTAGCTTTTAAATAATCTTCCATAGATTTGTTAAATGGGAAAACAGATGTTGTGGCACCAATTTCAGCACCCATATTACAAATGGTACCCATACCAGTGGCAGAGAAAGTATCAACACCTTCACCGAAATATTCTACAATCTTACCAGTACCACCTTTCACAGTAGTAATACCTGCTAATTTCAAGATAATATCCTTTGGAGAAGTCCAACCATTCATCTTACCGGTTAATTTAACACCAAGAATCTTTGGAGCTTTTAATTCCCATGGTAAATCAGACATAACATCAACGGCATCAGCACCACCAACACCAATGGCTAATTGACCAAGACCACCTGCATTTGGAGTATGAGAATCAGTACCAATTAATAAAGCACCTGGGAATGCATAATTTTCTAAAACAATTTGATGAATAATACCAGAGCCAGGTTTCCAAAACCCAATATTATATTTAGCAGAAGCAGAGGCTAAGAAATCATAAACTTCTTTATTTAAATTAATAGCTCTAGTTAAATCCTTTTCACCACCAACTTGTGCTTGAATTAAATGATCACAATGGATGGTAACCGGTTTAGCGACTTGTGGTAAACCTGCAGACATGAATTGTAAGATAGCCATTTGAGCAGTAGCATCTTGACAAGCGACTCTATCTGGTCTTAATTTTAAATATGAAATACCACGTTGAATATCTTGTTCATGTGGATTATCTAAATGTGAATAAAGGATCTTTTCAGCATAAGTTAATGGTTTACCATTTAATCTATCTTTCACGATTTTTAAATTTTCCACATTATTCTTATAATTAATAAAAGAAAAATCTTCTAATAAATTTTGATTAACTTTTGAATCTCTTGTTAAATTTGATACGGTAGCTAAAGTACGACGTAATGGAGTCTTCAAGACATTTGAAGATCTAGCAGACAACATCTTTGTTTGTTTGTTTGGTTGTTAGTTTGTTTGATAGTTTTAGGGATAAATTCAAATATAAAAAAAGAAAAATTAAAAACTATTGAAACACAAAATGGAAGAAGAGAAAGGATTGAATCACAAACACCACAAGATATAATTATATATATATATAATTAATTAATTACACAAAGAAAATAATCGGAGTAAGAAACCAATCAATCAATGTCTAAAATTTCTAATCAAATCAGAAACAACATCCTTAGTAAAAGAAAAAAACACAAGAAATTGTTGCAAATAAATAATCGATGTGAATTGGACAGGTTGTTTGTGTTTTTTGCATAACAAAAAAATTACGACACAAATGTCTCGAGGAATTTGAGACAGGAGAGAGAACAATGGCCCCCAGAACAATAGTTTGGCCACCAATCGCATGATTCAATTTCCCTTAATTTTATTATTATTATTATTATTTTAATGAAGATTAATCTCCTTTCGGCCGCGTGACCTTTGCCGAGTTCTCGGGGATGTCGCTTTAAATCCCGCGATGTCGGGAGGGATGGGAAAGGCCGCGGTATGGTCCGAGTGCGAGAACTCGGATTTGCTTTGATGATTGTTTTTTCTTGCATAATCATATATTTCTTAAAAATGACGTATTATTATAATATCTATCTATATACATATATAGACATTTCTTAAATATGACATATTGTCAAATGTAATTATATATAGAGAGACACTTATGTCAATCTCACTTAATGTTTAATAAAGAATATTGATTATATTAAAATGTTATATGTATATAGATTTAAAAACTATGTGTGTTTAAGTGTAGTAAAGAATATATAATAGTAATAAAATGACAATGAAGAGGTAAAAGAGCAACTAATTAAACTCTTAAATATGAGGTAACAGTTTCTAATGTATCATCATCGGAACTTAAAGTTGGAATATGTTTACTCTTATTAAGTCTTGTCGATTTTGTTTGTTGTAAAGATTTAATATCATTTGTCATTGTATGTGACATTGTGGTATTTATCTTTACACTTGGAATTCTAATATTATTACCTAAATTTGTCTTTGATGTAGAAGAAGTAGTCTTAATAGTTCTAATAGTTTGTCTAAGTAAAATTCTGGATTGCATATTTGAGTTTATGTGTTTGTGGAGTGTTTGTTTGATATTATATTTATGTATACGTTATAAGAAAGATAATAATTTAGAATTGATATCATGAACTCAATTCTGTATCCTTTATATATGTCGATTTCTCATTTACATCAACCCTTAATTAATTAATTGATTGATATAACATTATATCCCGGTAAGATGGAATTGAATAAGTTATGACTCAAATCTTTTAAATAAATCAAATAGTAAGTTAATCAAATCTTCATGACATATTTTATTGTAATGAAATAGAATATTTAAAGGTACTCAACGCCACATTTAGTTGTATCGTATTGTATTGTATTGTTTCATCACACTCAATCTTATTGTGTTTCTTATCTTTGACCATTCAGATCTTATCAATTTTGTAGTTTTAACCTAACAAAAGTCCATTTTCCCGAATTGCAAATGTAACTTAATAAAACAGTATTCCGTTAGTCCCTTAATTGAAGGTTTAATTAAATTTTGTGTTTTTAGAAAAACAAATACAATTTCCGGTAATGCGAATTTGTTATTTGGATGGATTATCGCTTAAAAGGAAATGGAAATGTTGTTATTATTATTATTTAATTATTACTATTTAATTGTATTATTTAATTGTATTATTAACATATGCATAACTACAAAAGAACGATAAAACAAATTGTAAATCACTCAAGCAATAGATCAAATTAATTACCTCTCATCTAAAGGGTTTGATGACGAATTATTATTTGTTCTTGGTTCAATCTCTAATGATAATTGATATTGTATTTCAATATGTGGTACTTCTTCCAATGATGTTTCAATCGTAGTTTGAACATCATCAAATCTTTTCAATTTATAATGAACTCTCTTGAAACTCAATATTTCTTCAATAATATCCACTATTTTAGCCCTTTTACCAAAATTTATAATATCTTTATTCTTATGTAAATAATCTGAATTACCAGCTATCGTAAATGTAAGATCAGATAAATAAACACCAAAAAATGGAACACACGCAACATCTTTCATACCACGTAATTGTGCTCTATAATTATAAAAATTTCTCTTTGAATCCATTAAATTATTTAATGCACTTAAAATCTTGGTAAAATTCCTTGGAATTGTTTTCCATGTCTTTTTCAATCTATAAATTGGTGAAGAATATAATGCAGAAACAATAGCTGTCATGGTAGAATAATTATTTAATTCTTTACAATGTTGTGCCACCGTAATGAAAAATTGAATATATCTTGATCTTTTCTTAACATCATGTTGTTTCACAATAGAATATGAAACATAATTAGTTAATGAATTTGCATTCATAATAAATTTAGATATATTTATTGATCCACCCATATTACCATATTTACTACCCCAGGCTCTATCAAGACATTCAAACATTGATATTCTAAGATATAATTCATGTTCTAAGATTGTTAATTGTGATGCAAAAACATAGGGATCAATATTCAAAAGTTTTAATTTTTTCAACCTTATTAATGATGTTGGACTATTAAAAAATGAATTTGTAATACCACCAACACGTTTATTATTGTTATTATTATTATTACTATTATTATTATTATTATTCTCTTCGTCATAAATATCAATATCTTCAGGTTTTAAATTGTTAGAACCTTTCTTCTTATGTTTATTTAACTTGTTGTTATGATTATTATTATTAGTAGTAGTAGTATCATCTTCACGTAAATTTCCTTTACTTGTATCCACTGGATCACTAATTAAATTTTCTTTAATCTTAATTAATAATTCTTCTGCACCTGGAATGCCTTCATTAATGGCTAATCTCGCAAATTCTTCTAAAGAGGAAAGACCAGGTTCAAGATAATATGGCGTCCAGTATTGTTGTAAAAAAGTTTTCATAATATTAATAACACGACATTTAATTGGATTTAATTTATTTTCAATCCATGTATTATATTCATCAAAATTTAATTCCTCTGGTGGATATAAATTATAACGATAAATTAAAGCATAAAGAAATTCTTTTGTTGTCATTATACTTCTAAAAGAAATTAACATAATAACATTAAATGATGGATCAATAACTTCATGACTAGTTAAATGTTCCAGAAGTGCAACTTTTGTACCACCTTTAATTTGATCTTTATTATCATAAATTAAATCAAAATCATATTCACTTTGTAAAAACCATTCAGCATTATAATTATGTTTAATTCTTTTATTACCAATAGTTGTACGTTGCTTTTTCATCTTATTATTCATATTTGTTGAAGATTCATCATCTCCATCTGTATTATCTTCTTCATCAATAAAATCATCGTTATCATCTTCATCTTCACCACCTTCAGTATATGAATCATCTGAATCAGATTCGGAACTATAATTAAACCATGTTTCTTGTTCACCCTTTAATAACTCGGTGGTTAAATCATTCTTCATCATTCTAGCAGCATAATTTAATAAATTTTCCCTTTCTTCAATTAATTGTTCCACAATTGCACATGATAATCCAGTAATTTCAATATATTTCTCACATGAAACTAAGAAATCTTCAGATAGGTCTAAGAAATCAAGATTATTAAATTCAACATCTTGTCTAATTAAATGATTCATTAATTTTCTTGATTTCCTTTCTAATTTTGTTGTTTGTTTATTTAACAAAATCTTCTCCAAAAGAATTGGTTCATTAAAGTCAATTTGATGATTTGGTCTCATTGAAGCAAAAATATATGGATCATTTAAAGTCGTGTGTTGTGCTGACATAATTAATCTAATTAAAATATCATGGAAAGATTGTTTAATATCAAAAAACTCCCCAATAATACCAGAGACAGATGTCATTGCATGTTTCAAAAATTCTTCACTTTCATGATCAATAGAATTTGGTGGATCTTTGATTAATCTTTTCAAATTAATGAAAATAGTTAAATCTAAATTCTCTAAGATTTCAATTAATGTAGTATTTTGATTAATTTGTTCATATGTCTTAGAATTCAAATTTAAAGTTCTAATGGCTCTCTTGGTTTCTGTATTTAAATATTCTTCACTTTCTTTAACATTAAATTTCTCTTGAATTTCATTTGCAATCTTCTTCATTGATATTAATGTATCATTATTTAATGGGCATTTCTTCTTCTTATTAAACCTCTTGGATCTAGTGAAAGTTCTTAAATGAGAAGGTCTAGTACCCATAGAGGACATTGAAGCTAATGAAACACTATTTAAGATATTACGTTCAGATGACCATAACATATCATTTTCTAATTGAGTGGAACTGTTATTTGTACTTGGATCAGCACTACCAGTTGGGACATTGACACCTGCAGCTAAAGCAATGGCATTAGCCATCTTGGTTGGTAATGCACTTGTAGATGATCTATTTGAGCCTGGTGTAGAGACCTTACTATCATCTCTAGACATAGTTGGCAATGCAACATTTGATGCCTTGGATTCTGATGGATATATAAATTTGGAAAAGGGGTTTGTCCAGGAACCACCACTAAACGAGACTTGGAAAAATCTTGGTAAGATTTGTGGAATATTTTGGAATTCATTATTGTTTAAGACTGAGGTTTGTAAGATCTGGTGTAATAATTCCACATTTTTAACTAATTTAAAGAAATCATGATCGATGTTTTGGAAGATAGTTCTTAATGTAGTGGTTTGGTTATCTGTATTATGAGTAAATTTATTTTCAAATTTTCCATCATTACTTGTGATTGAGGCAAATCTATTAACAGTTCTAGGCGATAATATACCATCTAGTGAGTCTCTTGGTTTAGCAATTAATGTACCAGTGGTACTTGTACTTGCATTTCTAATATTAATAGAATCGATAGTATTATCTCTTTCTGTAGGTGAAGTTGGTTCCTCATTTTCTTTGGCAACTTGACTAAAATTCATACCAGAATTATCAAAATATATTAATGAATTCAAATCGATCCTTGATAATGAATTAATTAATTTCTTTAAAATGGATTTGATCTTCTTATTACATTTAGCTTGCTGGATTTGACTTGAAATTAATCTACAAGATAATTGAGTGAAAATAATCATATTTGATAATATAGTCATGAATTTCTTAAAATTAAAGAAATCATTCTTTAAGATCATATCATGAGTTAATTTAATATAATGGAAAGTTAAATCTTCTAATTCAATCCAAGTCTTGATATCCTTTGGATGATAATAAAACAAATCAGGTTTTGCCATAACAGCACGTCTAACAAATGAAGTTGGTTGTTGAGATTGAGCATCATCTGGATCAACACCCTTTGATTCTTCATTAGGTGGTGTAATTTCTTCCTTAGATACATCATTGACTGCTGTATTACTTTCGCTGTTTAAAGTTGGAGGTAATTCAGAATTTATAATCTTATTAGCATTTGAATTGTTATTATTATTTTTCTCAATAAATCCTTCAGATAAATTTCTAGCTCTTAAATCAACAAGATGATCATCAGATGGAAAACATTTTGGAGGAGGATTATTTGTTAAGGAAGCAAATTTATCCATTGAAGATGCAGTGGCAACTGGTGGTACAGGCATAACTGAATCACTGATACTTAACTTATTGTCATTCGTTGAGACCAATGGAAACTCGGAACAATAGATATCTAATTCTTTATTGTAATAAATTAATTTATCAGATAATAATTTTGAATCTGAAGTAGGGTCATTATTATTTATAATCATTGGTACGGGTGTCCAAGTACTACAAATAGAACTATGGACGCTACTGATAATCATTTCAACTTCTTCCAATGATAAGATATTAATTTTCTCATTTTTAGTTCTGATTAATTTACTCCCTGATTTGGAATCACTCCTTACACTTGATGTAACAGATCTTTTATTTTCCTTAGGATCCACTGTTAAATTGTCATTAGTCACTGTAGTATCAATGAATTTAGTATTATTAGGTAAAATTAAGGAACTTCTCTTTGTGGTAGTGGTAGAGGTTTCATTACTCCCCACAGAGTTTTTGCCCAATGAATGGACACTACCTTGTCTTGAATAATCTGGAAATAAACTGCTACTATTTCTTCTACTATTTGTAATATTCTTGTTAGTGACAGGAAGTGGTAAACTAATTACCATGGCTTCATTCTCATTATTTCCGGGACCATATGTAGCTATTGATGAAACACGATTTTTCATTTTAAATATACAACTAACATTTTCTCGAAAGGATCTTGTAAAAGTACTTGGGAACCAGCCTCTAAGCACTTTAAAATCAGAATTTGGATTTGTATTGTTTGTATATTGAATGACAATACCATCCCACCACCCAGTTGGAGTCTTTGTTAAGACATATATTGTGTCCCCCTTGTGGAATGATAACTTATTATCTTTTTCAGAACTTGTATTGTCGTTATTACTATTATTGGATGATGAAGAAGATTGAGCAGAAATGGAGGTTGATCTAAATATAGGAGATGTATATGAATTAGCAGAACTGGATGAAACAGACGAATGATGGTGAGTTGAATTGAAATCATACATGGCAATTACAATATCCACATTGAAAGTGTTTGGTGTAGTTGGAATACCATTATTGTTATTATTGTTATTATTGTTGTTATTGTTGTTATTGTTGTTATTGTTGTTACTTGAATTCGAATCGTTATGGCTATGTCCATTGTGAAGACGACTATTAAGTAGAGAATTCCGTCTCTCTACACTTGTTGGAGGCGTATTAAACTCGTTAATTGAACTTGTGGTACTTGAATGCGAGGAAACATTCTTTATTGGTAGATTTAGATCCAGGGGCATAGGTGAACCTGGTAAAACCATTTTTGGATATTATTTAAAAGTTGGAATAGTCGTTAAAATCGTAATATATTTTTCTGTTTACTCAAATAAATATGTATTGAACCTGCAATAAATATTTTACGTGATTAAACCTTTTTGATTGAAATTAATCGTCTCTATTTTGATTGATTAATTTTTTCCTTATAAAATAAACTTATGTAAAAGAGAAAATAAGGGAAAAAATATGATATTCTGGATTTACATAAAACAATATATGTCTATCCAGTATACTTAAATGTTATTTCCAAACTAGTTGAATCTCTTAATCCTTCTTATAACAATCAATAAATGTTGTGGTTTGATCCTTGTCCAAGTACCCCGTTCATATTAATTTCTATCAAATTCTAAAATATTCAATCTTTAAATTTTAAATCGCCAGATTTGACAAAAGGAAAAATCACACAGCGGAATTTACCGCGCCATATAATAACAATAATAACGAATAAATAATAATAGGAATAAATACAACGAAATATGCTTTACATTCTATTAATGTCCAACATTCCTGAACTACTTCCAGCATTTTGGGACATTAATGAGAATGCAGTAGTAGTAGTAGTATTTAATTCAAGAGAGAATGTTTTTTTGTGAGTCAAGGGGAAAGTGGAGAAGAATGCGTGAATTATATATCCTTTTGCAGTAATGTTTGTCCTGAAACATAGGGATGGATATCATGGAAACAAGCAGTAAAAAAAATTAAACACAATATAAACATATTACGTAGCAAATATCGATAGTATATTAGTAGCTTAGAGAAGAAAAATTCTACCATAATTTAGAAAACTTTAAGAAGAAAACAAAAGAAAACACATTTTTATGAAGGGAAATAAGAGTGAGGCAGGTAAATCTAGAAGAATATCAGGAGTGGGGGGGGGATAAAATATAATGACAGTCTTATTTTTTTTTAAATATGGAAGAGTTTTGTTTGATATTTCGCAAACCAAGATTTTGCTTTATTATTGATAATGTGTGCATTACATGAGGCCCTAATTTTTATCCTCTCGAATAATTCTTTAATTGCCACTATTCTTTCAGAAGTCGGATTGATTTCCTTTTCTACCATCGATTTAAATTGATCATATTGATTCTTACTTTCTTTAACCAAATCTTCATACCAATTTAACATCATTCCAGTAATATCTAATTTATAAATTTCTTCGGTATCAAAATCAATTAAATACTTCCCTTGTGGTTTCCAAAATTCCATCACTATCTTACTGTTATCTTTCGAAGACGTTGTCGAGATATAAAGTGAACTTTCAAATGAATGTGTCTTTTCAATTCCAGTATCTGAATCGATCAAGAAATTTTTTGATTGTCTTGTAATATCATTCGGTTCAAAATTCCAACCAAATTTAGCAACTTCTCTTCCAGAAAAGGTGGAGAATGTATTATTTCTAAATAAATTGATAAAGGTAATCAATAAACTAATAAATTTCCATGCACCTAAAACGAATAAGAAAGTTAAAATTACAAGACTAAAGATTTGACCTTTTGTCAATATTTCAGCATTTATAGGTACATCATTTCCAGGTTTATTTCCTTTTTGACATGACTGTTTTGAATGTAATGAAGTAGTATCATTATTGTTACCGTTTGAAACACTTGATGGGAATGTGATTCCTTTTGTTTGATGACAAGAAGAGAGGTTAGATTCAGATTTTGTACACTTCCCCATTGTATTTGAATTCTTAGTAGTGATATTATGTTTTCTGGCAGCTTCTTGTTCTTCTTTATTTTTTGTAATTTGAGTAGTTTTATCTTGGTCTTCTTTATTCTGTAAAGCCAGTTTTGCCTTTTTATTCTTTCTTCTTTGAGCTTTCTTTTTACGTGCTTTTTCTTTCTTTACATCAGTACCTGAAGTGTTAGTATCTTCATATCTTTGGTGACTTGGTTGGATTATATCTTGCTCTATCAATTTTTTTGTTTGCTCATTATCAAGTTGAATCGTCTTTGAGCCCGAATTTGAATCATAATCATCATTCTCCAACGTTCTTTTACCATTAGTTGTGGCTCTTTGAACTGCCATAGAATTAGAAAGTTGTTCAATTTGAACATCCCTTAACGTAGCATTTGACTGGAATCCTGTATCTTCAAAATTATTGTTACCATTAATATCAACATTAAATAAATTTGATTGACCCAAGGAAGGACCACTATTTAATAAAGCATTCATATGATTCATCTCACCTTGACCTAAAAGGCTTTCAAAATCAGAATTATTTTCTCCACTGGTGGAAGACAAGATATCAGATTCTTCATAAATTTGGAAACTGTATTCACTGTTATTCCCTTCTGACATAATATCTTCACTCGGTGTTGGAGAAGTTTCTTTCCCTAAGTCCCTTTTGTTTTGTACAATACTCCACTTATCCTTACCTTCAGACATTTTAATTATGTTATTTGTAAGTTGCAAATAATTTAGATTATTTATCTTATTTGTTTTACCACAATCAAAGAAAGTCGCTACTTTGATAAGTAAACTTTATGGCTAAAAGGAAAAAATGTAAGTTAGTTTAAATATTTATATTAAATTGAATGTTATCACAACAAAGAAAATAACAAAATGGCAATGGTTGTTTAAATTTTTAATGAAATGTGGGTTTAATTTATTTTTTTGTAACCTTTGCTCTTTTCTTTTCCCTTTATACTTGTCTTTGTGTAATTAATTAATTAAATAATAAAGTAATTTAAAAAGGACATTGATTTATTTCAAAGGTACAAAAATGTGAAATAAATAAAAAAACACGGACTTTTTGACAAAATTTTAACTTTAACCCTAGTTTATATTAAAATTAGGTTTGATAATTACAATTAGTACCCTGATTAAATTTAAAACTAAATTAGGGTTTAAACCGACCAAAGAGAAAACAAACAAAAGGGTATTTAAAGAAGATTCGAGGATTGCTTTAAAGATACTTGAAGTAACAAGAAGAGTAACAAACCCAGGTTAAAAGACAAAGCAGACAAGCATTCAAAGCATATAATTGACATTATTAAAGGTTTAATAATACCACAAGATCAAAATTATGCTTTCCAATCAACTAGGTAGATTGTTGATCAAGGTTAACAAGAGTTGTTTTACTCAAAGGGAATCCCTACGATTAATAACATATTTACATTCCGGTGAGCGTGTACGTGGTATCAAAAGGGATCCAACGAGTTATATGATTAATCCATATGGTTTAACCTATGAAAAGGTACAAAAGGAGAAAGGTTTGGCAGAGTCAGATTTTTTCTCTAAGATAAGGAATAATTTACCCTTGAATAAATTTGATATCTCTTTAAATGATAGTTTATTATTACAATGTTTTACCCATAAATCGTTTGCTCATGGGAAAGTTCCATATAATGAAAAATTATTTATTATGGGTTCACATTTTTTAAAAATTCAAGCTTCATTATATTCTATCCAAAATGATAAAGCCAAGGATACCACTACTTTAATTAATGGTATGAATTTTAATACTCTTGGTTCGAATAAGAGTAAACAAATATTATCTGAATACAAATTAGCCCAATTTATGGAATCATTGGGATTAAATAAATTAATCTTTTGGAAGAAGAGAAATGTTAATGAGAGTAATGATTTTAATGGTGAGCCTAGAATCGCATCATCTGTGTTAAATTCTGTGATTGGTGCTATCTTAATGACCAATGGTGTGGAGAAAACTTCATTATTTGTGCAAGATTTCTTATTAAATAATGAGAAAGTCTGAAATCCATTTCTAATCAACTCATAAATGAAATCCATTCATAATACCAAACGTATATATGTATAAATATAAATATTCTAGATCAGGTCAATAAGACCACACTGTAAATAGAAATACACATTTTTTCCAAATTTTTAATTGATTTATTGATTTAATTGGAACAGTTAAGTAATGGATATGGATATAATTATAAGGAAACATAGATGTATATATCAAATGAGGTTAGTTTATATACAGTATTAATACAAGTATACTCTAAATAAGAATACAACTTTGGGTTTAGAAGATAAAAGATAGATAGAAATGGGTAATGGAATGATGTTTGATTGTCTCTATAAGTGAATAACTACGTTTATAATAACGTTACTCAGGTATTTTTATTATAAAAAATGAATGTTTGTGTTTGGTGGGATTTGATATGATTATTTAGCACCAATATGTTTTAATTGTTTCAATTTATCCATAAAACTCTTGTTTCTGGATGGTGGGGCTTTGTTTGTCATTTCAATGGTTCTGTTCGGGGTTGGAGATAAATTTGAAATATCTTCTAATAAAGATTCTGATGTAGATAATTTAACTTCCATAACTTCTTTCTGTTTTTTCTTTCTTTTTTCTGGTGATGGTGTTACTGCCTTAACATCAATTCTATCAAATAATAAACCTTTGCTTGGATTAGTTCTGATGTTAATAGAAGCATTAGAAGCTGATGTAGCAACAGTGTTATCACTTTCATCGACCAAACTTAATGAACTTTCAAAATTTTGTAATTTTTCAGCTAATCGAAGTGGTTTTACTTTAGATGATAGATTTGGTGATAATATATGTGAAGCATCATTGTCATTAATTAAAGTTTCGTCATTTGGGTTTAATATGGATTCATTCATTGTACTTGGCTCATCATTCATATTAACAGCTTTAATCTTGACAATAGAAATTAAGTTGCAGAAAGCAAAGGATAAATCGGCAATGGAAGTGTTGACAGTGATTTTTGGTAATAAATCCTTGAACGAACAATAATATCTAATCGAGGTAATTAAATGAGATAAAGAAGCTTTTAATAAAATGATTTCATTGGCAACTTCTGGAACACTAGATAATAACATGATTTCATGAATATTCTTAGAAATCTGGAACACTTTAGTAAATAAATCTTTACCTAATTCTTCTTGGTTTAATTGTTGGTCATTTTCATTTACAATGGAGTAAAGACGAGAAGTTAAAAGTTGAAAATCTTTGATTAAATTTATTGAAACACGACCAGACTCGTCGATGTATTGTTTAAAATGAGAAGCAGTAGTGCTAGCAATTTTATGTTGAAAAGAATTATGCTTTAATGAGTTTATCTCTTCTTTCAATTTGTTGTTTTCTTCTTTCAAAGAGGTAACATCATTGTTGATGTCATCTTCGACAATGGTATTGTTTTGGGTATCGGTTGGTTCCATATTTTCTTGTTCCATTTCTAATCCCTTTTCAATGTTCATATGAGTTAAAGGTTGATTGAAGTCAAAATCATCTTCATCTTCATTATCAGAAAAACTCTTGGATATAGTTGGTGGAATTTCAAGATCAGAAGAAGATAAAGATTGAGAAGTTGGAACCTTATTTAAAGGAACAGATTCAGATAGAGTTTCATTAAACTTTTCATCAATAGTCTTTTCAAGTTTGTCCTCAAAAGTAGCAGCGACAAGATGATCTTGGTTTGAATCATTGAAGTGTAATTCTGATTCACGAGGTTCTTTAATTTCTTCTGTGGTTTCAACTTCAGATGGCTTTTCAACGTCATTTTCTTCTTCTTCTTCATCGGAAGACCAGTCAATTGATGCTTTCATTGGAATGATGACAGTTTGTTGAATTGCAGCATCAGTATTCTTATCATTGTTTTCAACAGGGATAGTAATATCTTTCAATGGGGTACTAGTTTCTTTAATGGAAGCTTGACTCTTATGCTCATCTTCAGATTTCTCCATGTCATTTATTTCAACATTGTCATACCCACGTCTTTCAATTTCTCGTGCGATATCATTTAATAAATCATTGAATCTCTTTTCAGCTAAAGAAGATAATTTTTCTCTAGCTTGGTTTCTTTTCTTATGAAACGTATCGATTGGTCTCAAACTGGCGCCGTATTCACCACTATTATCGGTGATTCTTCTTTGCAATTCATCGTGAACATCAGTACTCAATTCTAAGAATTGCATTTGACTTAATCCAGATAATTTAGAACGAGCTCTCTCTATGGCATTATTTTGTCTTTCAAAGTCAAATTCATTTCTTTTCGTGTTGGTAACACTAAAATAGTTTTGGATCTCTTTGTAATGCTGATTGAATGTCAGCATATGGTCAATGGTCATGGTTAATTGTCTTGTAGTTGGTTGGTTTACTTCAGTTTAGTTTATTGTGAACTCAATTTGGTGAAGTAAAAAGAAGACTTATATTTAAATAGAAATAATAGTTATTTATTCCAGATGTGATTGACATTACAACAAAAATTAATAACATTGATTGTAATGTCTTAAATTCAAAAAGATACGCGTATTGAAAGCCCTTTTTGTTTTACTTTGAATTTCGCATTTATTTTATTTTGGCGTCTTACTTTTCGATTTTTACGCGTTTGTGACGCCAAAAATATAATACAATTAATACGATTAGAATAAGATAAGATACGGGTTCGTCCTTTTTAAGTTGTGCAACTGAGTTATCATATAAGACATATTTTCTTTTAGTAATATATATTTTATATAGTGAGGATTGTACGTGACATGGATAAAATTGGGATAGGATTTGAATAAGTTATAATAGTTTACAGGTTGTCAGAAAAAAAGATGGTTACAAAAAGCATAGTAAAATAATAGATTAACGTAAGAAACCTTTTTTCTTTTGTGGAGCAGGAGAAGCTTGATTCATTTGAGAAGAAATTGACATTTCTAATTGATGTTTCTTTTCCTCTAAAGCTTTTAATTGTTTCAATAACTTATCCTTCATTTCTTTATGTCTAGCAAATAATTCAGTTTCAGATTTTTGTAATTTCTTTTCCTTTTCATTAACTTTTTGTTGGAAGACCGATTTCATTTCACTTTCTAACTTAGCTAATTTGGCTTCATGTAGTTTTTGTTCTTCTTCTTGTCTAGCTAATGGATCAAATTCTTTAAACACAGAGTTATCTTGTTTAATACCTAATTTGATTAATTTGTTGGATCTATAATTTTCATATAATACATTATTAGTCTTTTCACGTAATTCTTCTAAATATTGTCTAATTAATAGATCACGTAAATAATTGAAATCAGAATGACTTGAATTTTCTACTTCAATGATCCCCCATGGATATTGGCGACCTCTAATAGTCTTGTTTGGATCTTGTGGATCTTGAATAAAGTCGTTGGAACCCACAACAGCATATGGTAAAGTTTCATATAATTTATTAGCCATTTCTCTAGTATCATTATCATCTAATTTGTAAACTGGTGGTTGAAATATATTAATCTGGTGATCTAATAATTGTTTTGTAATAGTTGTCTTGAATAAAGTAATTTCTTCATTTAACATTATATCGGATTTGGCAATAATTGGAATTAAATTACATTTCTTATGGATTTGAGAACAGAATTCTAAATCTAACGGTGTTAGACAATGTCCCGTTGGTTCAATAAAATATAAACAAGCATGGATTCTCATATCATCAAAAGTAGTTCTGTTAACTTTGTTTTCATAATCTAAATATTGATCAAATCTATGGTTGATTTCATTAACAATAGGTGTCCAAGCGTTAGTATTGTTAATGTGACTACCAAAACCTGGAGTATCAACAACAGTCAATTTCAATTTAACACCGTTTTCTTCAATAAGGGCACTCGTAGTCTTAATCTTAACTAATTCATCTTCATTATTTTCATTAAATTCTTCATTATTTGTTTCATCTTCATCCCCAGTATTAGAATCATTAAATTCTTGGTTGAAAAGAGAATTAATTAAAGTGGTTTTACCTACACCTGGTTTACCAACACATAAGACGTTGAAATTAAACCCATTTCTAATAGATTTTCTATGCCATTGTTTTGGAAGATTAGCAAAACCAACATAATTGGTAATTTGTCTCTTGACAATCTTTAGATTGGGTTGAGCTGGTAAGACTTGACCCTCAGTACCATTAATATTTAATCCATCAATGCCTTCGGCAATAGATGCATCATGTTGGACTCTAATATGAGATTCTTGTGGAGACATTGGTTCTTGCTTAACTGAGGCATCTTGATGGTGTGATTCGGTAATAGATTGAGCATCTTTATTTTGGTTAACGGCACCGTTTGGTGGAAAAGGAACACCAGAGAAACTGGATTCTTCTCTTTTGATAGATACTTGGTCTTCAGAATAGCTCATGATGAATGTTTTGAGTATGATTGAAGGAATTGAGTTGATTGTAACAATGCTCTTCTTTGTGGTTTACGATCCTCTTTGAGGCCTCTTTTCAAATTCTTGGATCAAATATTTATTTCAAAATTGAAAACAGAAAAGTACAAAAAACGGAAAGTGAGGGTAACCTAAATAAAGTATACAAAATTAGTTTAATCAAATAATAATAGTGTGAAACTAACCAAAGCCTACATATAATTTATCTCTATGTGTTAAAATGTTGAATAAATATTACTGCATAACTATTAAATGGTTTAAAGTAATTTAGAAAAAATAAATTTATTTTTTTAAGATAAGTTGTGAAAATATCGCTTTGATAACTGACATAAAAAGTAAAACATAATAACTAAAAATAAACAAAATCTGAAAAGTAAAAGTAAAAGGAATAAGAATGTTGATTCATAAAGATATATATATAATTTACCAATGACGTGTTTCAACTAAATATTTATCTAATGCATTAAACAATTTCTTGATCTCATGACGCGAGACACCTTCTCTTAACATCACAATCTCAATTGGGATTCTACCATTAAAATATTTCAATAACTTCTTGAATAATACTTGAACATCTGGTGGTTGATCTGATATACATTTATATAACCATCTTTTTTCCAATGCAGTCACTCTTTCAGGTTCTAAAATTATTGTATAATCTTGTTGTAAATCAGGATCATCAAATTCAAAATGATCTTCTGCAGAATTTCTTTCTCTACCTTTGATATTAAGAAGATCATCTTTATCCTCTCTCTCTAATTTTTCCATATCATTAAGATGTTTTTCAAAATGTTGTGATGATTGCATAGCTGCATCTCGTGCCTTGGCAGTAGCCATTCTTTTCCTATTTAAGATCTTTTCTCTTTTCTTTTTAAACCCTTCATTTTCTAATTCTTCATCCACAGCAATCTTTATTCTCTTATCAATCCTTATAAATACAAATGTTAACAATTGACAAACATAACCATGTCTAAATAACCAACATAACACATTGAGATAAACACCTTTATGTTCTTTACTTGGAATTAAAGAACCAAATGGTTTAGGTCCCAGTTTATTTAATTGCAAGAACTTACTATTTTCACCATCGTCTACGTCAGATAATTTGTTTAAGAAATAACTTAATGATGGTAAAGAACTAAATTTTTCTTTGAAAACATGTTCATCTTTAGGGTAAGAAACTTTTAATGATGTCAATGGGGATACAATATATGTATTTTTAGAGCTTAGTGGTATAATAACTCTAGCGTGTCTCCAATAAATAAGATGTAGTGCGCATGATCGAAGAATTTCAGAAGTGACAGAACTTGGTTCAATTTGTAGCGTTTCATTAATAATATGATGATATGAATTTAATGGGGTTGTAGGTTGAACATTTTTCACAATTTGACCTAAAATAATCTTGTTAATATCATTAGAACTAGACGCATGTGCTGAATTTTCTAAATTCTTTAAGATATTTTGTGGCTCATCAAGCAATAACAATGCATAATTTAAGATATCTTCATCAGTATTGAAGAAATCATCATCCATATCATCTTGATTTATCTGGGATTGAGTTTGGGTTTCAGTTTTCATTGTGAATGGATTTCCTGATTTCCGTAAAAATTTATTGTTGGTTACTATACTCAAAAATGAATTGTTCAAAATTGGATTAATCTTATAGTCTGGTAAATGTTGGAACTCATTTTGTCTTGGAATTTGTAATGATACCATTCTACCATTAAGGTTGACACAGGCAATTTCATTCTTATGGATTTGATCCACACATTTCGTTAAAGATTCTGCTAATGTGGATTTAGACAATATTCTTTCATATAAATATTTACCCTTTTCAGCCGGGGTTTTCAATGACTGATACATACTTGAATTTTTCATCACAGTTTCCTTCTCTCTCATAATAATTTCACATTCATCCGATACATAGTTCGATTTAGATTGTAAATATCTTAGTAGAAGAGCCAATTTAGCAACAACTTGTTGATATATGTCATCGATACGTTCATTATATTCAATTAAAGGTGGGTTTAACACAAAGCAAACGTGGAACATATTCATACTCTTATCTAAATCATGAATTTCTAAATCATTATCATTATCTTCCAGATCTAAAGATTCCCGTATTTCATATAGTGCATCAGAACCAGATAATTTACTTGTCGTATCTTTTGTATTTTTAGTAGATGATGATTGAGAGGTACCCTTATGACTACGTGCAGCTGAGGATGAACCTGATGTACTCTTTTTTGAAGAAACATGCTTCTTATGCTTTGATTTTCTCCATTTCCCCTTTGAATCACTGTGAATAGGTAAACCCAAGAATGCTAATTGATCAATAGTGAATTCAAATTTAGTATTACATAATTCTCTATCTGGACAGCAAAACTCTGCAACAAATTCAGAATTAAACCCAAATATTTTATCAACCTCTTGAAAATTTTCTTCAGTGAAGAAAACTTCATTAACACTTGATTCTGTCACATTTTCATCATTATCGTCATCTCCATTATAAGAATCATTTCCCAAGAATTTAACATCGTTGTCATCATCACTCTCATTCTTCTTATCGAATAATTTCAACAATTGATCACCAGTAATAACACTATCTCCTGCAGTAAGATTGTTATCACTTTCACTAATTTCATCATCGTCAGTGATCAATAAACTACCATCATCACTGGAAGTATTATCATTCTGATTGTTTGGTGAGACTGATGATTCAGAAGAAAATGATTCATCCACATAATCTGTAGACAATTCACTTTCACTCAACCCTTCACTTGAAAGCCATGACTTAGTTTCAGAGGAACTGGATGATGATAAGGAAGACAAACTTGATTGGGAAGACATCGTCTTTAAAGAAGTTCTACTTCTTATTGAGGAATCTAAATCCATTCTAAAATCAGATGTTGGTGTAATTTGATTTCCATTTCTTTTTTTTTCTCTGTATCTGTTGATCATTTGGTTAGCTTTTGTCTTCTTTTGTTGTGGAGATTTGGTATTAGCATATTTCTTATTTGTAGTCATTGAATATGTTGAAGTTAAAGTTTCAATGGCATCAATCTTTGCAGGTGGATATGAATAAACCATCAATGGACCCGAATGGGTCGAGATTGTTAGATGGACACCTAACAAATATGAATTAGGTAGATATTCACTCATACTTGGTTGTTTATTTTGTACTTTGTGAGTTTGTATTACATACAGCTAATTTTTTTAAAGATTGGTTTAAGTTAACTTTTAAACATTTAAAACCAAAAACATATCATTGTAAGACTGAGCAGATATATAAGAGAAGCAGCACAAAATACAAAACCCAGGATACTAAGATGAGCCAAGACAATTTTGAATACCTTTACCAATTAATAAGAAACTTAAGTGATGAATCTCGCACGACGAGACAAGAAACTGATAAGATTGAATTATTATTAAAACGTGTAGCTAAACAATCTACCATCTCCTATGAACAATTATCCACAGATGTAAAGCCTGAAACTGCACAACGATTTAATGAAGAGATCAACGAGAAGGATGAAACACAACGATTGATTGAGGATAATTATAGATTAATTTATGAAATTGAACAAGAAACATATTTAAATAGGAAATTTTTGATGATGATTGAAAATGTTAAAGAACAATTGCAATCGATTAAGAATTATATTATAGAGATCAAATTAACTCGTGAACAGGATTTAGAGAATTTTTTATATGAAAATATTCATAGTAAAAGTAAGATTATGGAAGGTAATGCCAAAGAATTGAAATTGAAAAATACAATCGGTAATGAACGGATTGAGGTCGAGGTGATTGGGAAGTTTAGAATATTGTATCGTAAAATGAAGGGCAATAACTTATTAACACAAGAACGTTCACCACTTATAGCCACTCTTGAGAATGAAATTGATGAAATAGAACAATTATATAACATTAGTTTAAGATAATAAAATCAGTATTTTTTTTAATACTTATAATGAATGAATACATTTAATGAGACATGATATATAATTGAGTTTTTTGTTGGTTTAATTAATATTTATATAATGGTATATGCTGGATGTAGAATTAATTGAATTAATCAACTTCTTCAACGGTTGGACCTTCAGCTTCTGGAGCTGGAGGAGCACCACCGGCTGGGAAACCACCTGGAGCAGCACCTTCTGGGGCACCACCAGCTTGGTATAATTTAGTCATGATTGGGTTAGCAATGGCTTGTAAATCCTTTAATTGATCATCGAATTCTTCCTTAGTAGCAGTAGTGTTAGCATCTAACCAAGCAATAACTTCATCAGCCTTCTTGGTAACAGCTTCCTTATCAGCTTCATCTAATTTGTCACCGGCTTCACCAATGGTGTTCTTTAAGGAGTAAGTAATAGATTCTAATTGATTCTTAGAAGCAATTCTTTCAGATTCCTTTTCATCTTCTTCCTTGAATTTTTCAGCTTCGGAGACCATTCTTTCGATATCTTCCTTAGATAATCTACCCTTATCGTTAGTAATAGTAATCTTGTTAGATTTACCAGTACCCTTTTCAACAGCAGAAACGTTTAAGATACCATTAGAATCGACATCGAAAGTAACTTCAATTTGTGGAACACCTCTTGGAGCTGGTGGAATACCAGATAATTCGAACTTACCTAATAAGTTGTTATCCTTAGTCTTAGCTCTTTCACCTTCAAAGACTTGAATTAAGACACCTGGTTGGTTATCAGCGTAAGTAGAGAAGATTTCAGATTTCTTAGTTGGAATAGTAGAATTTCTTGGAATTAATTTAGTCATAACACCACCAGCGGTTTCAATACCTAAAGATAATGGAGCAACATCTAATAATAATAAATCTTGAGTCTTAGAAGATTGATCACCAGTTAAGATAGCGGCTTGAACAGCGGCACCGTAAGCAACAGCTTCATCTGGGTTAATAGATCTGTTTGGTTCTTTACCGTTGAAGTAATCAGTGACTAATTTTTGAACCTTTGGAATTCTAGTAGAACCACCAACTAAAACAATTTCGTGAACAGCAGATTTATCTAATTTAGCATCTCTTAAGACCTTTTCGACTGGGTCTAAAGTAGATCTGAATAAATCGGCACATAATTCTTCGAATCTAGCTCTAGTAATAGAAGTGTAGAAATCAATACCTTCGAATAAAGAATCAATTTCAACAGAAGTTTGAGCAGAAGAGGATAAAGATCTCTTAGCTCTTTCACAAGCAGTTCTTAATCTTCTTAAAGCTCTTTGGTTAGAAGTTAAATCTTTCTTGTTCTTTCTCTTGAATTCTTGAACGAAATGGTTAACTAATCTGTTATCAAAATCTTCACCACCTAAATGAGTATCACCAGCAGTAGCTTTAACTTCGAAAATACCATCTTCAATAGATAATAAAGAAACATCGAAAGTACCACCACCTAAATCGAAAATTAAAACATTTTCTTCGTGACCCTTCTTATCTAAACCGTAAGCAATGGCAGCAGCAGTTGGTTCGTTAATAATTCTTAAAACGTTTAAACCAGCAATAGTACCAGCATCCTTAGTAGCTTGTCTTTGAGAATCGTTGAAATAAGCTGGAACGGTAACAACAGCATCATTAACTTTAGTACCTAAATATTGTTCAGCGGTTTCCTTCATCTTACCTAAGACCATAGAAGAAATTTGTTCTGGAGTGAATTGTTTAGTTTCACCTTTAAATTCAACTTCGATTTGTGGCTTACCATCAACATCAATTAACTTGAATGGGAAATGTTTCATATCACCTTGAACTTCTGGATCAGAGAAATTTCTACCAATTAATCTCTTAGCATCAAAGACAGTATTTGATGGATTCATAGCGGCTTGATTCTTAGCAGCATCACCAATTAATCTTTCAGTATCGGTGAAAGCGACGAAAGATGGAGTGGTTCTGTTACCTTGATCATTGGCAATAATATCGACTCTATCGTTAGAGAAGTGAGCGACACAGGAGTAAGTAGTACCTAAATCAATACCAACAGCTTTAGACATATTGAATATATATTATGGGTTGGTCTATTTGTTCCAAAGTTTACAATAAGAAAACTGTATAAGAGTAAAGAAGAATTATAAATGAAAATCTTATCAAAATTAGCCAATTTATATATGTTTTCTCCATGGACTCGTTGTCCAATATTTCATATATTTCATAGAACCTTAAAGAATTTGACAGAATCTCTCGAGAAAGAAAGAAATTGGAAATCTTTCCACACTACAAATCTCAACCGCCGACAACAACAATTTTTCAATTTTCCATTTTTTGTTCTTTTCAAAATTTTGTTCTTTGAAATTCTACAGAAACTGGAATGTGGTGTATGGGTGAAGGAGAAGAGGGAGGGGGCGTTCAATGTTGTTGCCATGACAACGGGACAGTTACGTAATAATACTGATCTTATACTGTATTTTAGATACATTTTCTTGGCCACTAGTATGATTCAAGATCATTTTACAAAAGGGTTGCATCCAACATTAATTGGGAAGTTGTATTACCAAACCCCATTCTTTCCCAATTTGCCGATGTTTTTTTATCTTTTTTCTTCATATATTCACAATTTATATTAATCTGTGGTAAAAATATTAACTCTTCATTAAATCTTGAATATTGATTCACTATTTTAAAATTAAATGACAATAAAATAATGTACAATAATAATAATAATATCTCCATTTTTCTTTGACATTTTTGTTAGGTAAACATTCTTAATGTTATACATTTTTCACATAGAAATGTATTCTTGTAATAATTCTATACACTTTTTACTTTTTTATATATACATGATCTTTAAATATGCCCAATTAAATCCTCTACATAAAAATAACTATTTAATAAATATATATATATAATCGTTTAATAAATGATTAGTATTCAAACCTTTAGGGTAAGATTTGTGATCTAATAAAGTGTATGATATAGATCTTACCAAAATCTATACATTTCGGAATGGACACAATAGAAGCTTAGCATTTCGCCTCAAGAACAATTTATTATGGCATACGATATCTATTGTTATTTTTCTCTTTCATAATCACTTTAACAACTTCGAAATAGATAGTGTATACAATTACGTATAAGTTAAATTCCACACTTCTTAAGTCAATGGAACAAGGATAAGTCATGAAGGGCAGGATCACAAACAACACGTAACTGAAATACTGAATTACCGTATCCCTAATTCTTTCCAAGTTTCTTTTGATTTTGCCTCATTAAACCCAGTATATTCAAAATTTATATCAAATGATGGTAAATACATGTAATCATCCTTGCTTTCAACTTCAAATATATCAAACAAAATTGTAAAATTATATGACTGAAATGTATAACCATTTTCATATATCCCCAAACCATCATATTTTCAATTGGACCAGGAATATTTGTCACACTGATCCTGTATACGAAATCGAGATCAATGACTTTTGGCGAGGTAAATTGCAATATAAGACGATATCGTTGTAGGTGTGTATTGTAACTAACGTCGACCAATTCTAATGAATATGTTGGAAATATACCATTTTGTATTTGAAGCGAGAGTAATGAAAACTTGGGTCAGGATTTATAAATGATACAGAATTGTGCTCTTGCTTCCAGCACTTCAAAATAATTTATAGAACCATATACCGATTGTACTTTCACCAATAATAATAACAATATCGATAATAACAGTTAGGATTGTAATTGGGTTTATATCCAATCCATTATCCTTTATGACTGCGTAATTTCCAATGTCTTTAATTTCTTTCTCTCCCAGCCTTGTTTATATAAGTTCTTTTTTCTTTTTACCTGATTAAACTCCACTTAGTTTCCTAAATTCTTTTTGCTGTCAAGTATGTCTATGTACAATGGACGTTTCTTACATTTTCTTACATTTATCCAAAGATAAGACAAATTTTTTCGTTGGAATCAGGAAAATATTGGACATATTCCCTATCCCTTTGGTAAGTTCCAGGTGTAAGACAAAACAAGATATAGACCATCTTACTATATATGAACTTATTTATTACTATTGCTGTTCATTACCCTTTCAGTACCTTATCTCCCCCCCACTACGTAATTTAAATGTTCACTATCTAAATTCAGTTGTATGGGAATTCGGTCTCTCGAAGAAATTTCAGCAGTTTCGCGAAAATTGACACGAAATCAAAATTATTTGAAATATTCTTAATAAAGTAAATATTAATTAAAGCCTTTGAAATATTAGAGATTGATCAATGAACTGGTTACAATCTATACCACCCATCCCATTTAAATACATAACCATAAAAATGGATGAAAAGGATATTAAAAAATCTATCCTGAGTACCTCTGCGGATGAGAAAAGGATATATAGAACAAGAATAAATAAATTTAAAAAATCACATTTTCTTTATGTCATCTTATTAATCTGTTTAGCCATTTTACAATTCATATCAATTGCATTCTTTACGCGTGGGTTCTTGCTTTCAAGACAAGTGTTGACAAATATATCTAATCATACTGATGATTCTCAAAATTTGAAACCTAAATTTGATAAAGCTGTTATACTTATTGTGGATGCTTTAAGATTTGATTTTGCTATTCCAGTGGAACAAGATGAAATGAAGATAAATGATCTATACCATAATAATATGCCAGTCTTCTATAATAACCATATTGATGGTGGGTCCTCACTTTTATTGAAATTTATGGCAGATCCACCAACAACAACTTTACAAAGATTAAAGGGTCTAACTACAGGATCTTTACCAACTTTTGTTGATGCAGGGTCAAATTTTGCTGGTGAAATCATCGAAGAAGATAATTTAATTAAACAATTTTATCTAAATAATAAGGATGTTTGGTTTGTTGGTGATGACACTTGGGAGGCCCTTTTCCAACCATTCTTATCAAATCAATCTATCCCATACGAATCATTAAATGTTTGGGATTTACATACTGTAGATAATGGTGTCATCTCATATTTTGAAGATAATCTAAAATCTAATAAATGGGATGTATTAATTGGTCATATGTTAGGTGTTGATCATGTTGGTCATAAATATGGTCCAAATCATCACACAATGAAGGATAAACAACAACAAGTTAACAAATTTATTGAAGATATTATTTCTACTCTAGACGATGATACTTTACTTGTGGTTATGGGTGATCATGGTATGGATCACACAGGGAATCATGGTGGAGATTCAATTGATGAATTAGAAAGTACAATTTTCTTTCATACTAAGAAACCAAATATGTTTAATAAGTTAGCTGAGTCCCAATATGATGTTTCTAACTTGGGTAAAAATTATAGATCTATTAATCAAATTGATTTAGTTTCTACTTTATCCTTGTTATTAGGGTTACCTGTTCCATATAATAATTTGGGTTGGCCTATTAAGGAAATGTTCACCAATGGTAAAGAAACTGAAACTGTTACAAAGATAATGATGAATCAATTATTAAATTATAAAGAAACTATTGGTTTAGAATTCCATAATGAAAAGAAAACTAAAATTACCAATTTATTAAAACAAGTTTCATCTCAAAATGACTTTTCGTTAGGACATCAATATGAATCTGAATTCTTAGAATTATGTAAAGATTTATGGGCTAGATTCGATTACTATAGTATTGCCACTGGTATCACTTTTATGACCATTTCATTAATCTTATTAGTTACCATTACCAAATTAATCCCATCTATTGTTATGAGTCAAATGGTCAATGAATTTGCTCCTTGGATTGGTTTAATGTCCTTGGTTTCAAACATCAGCTTCTTTAGTATTTATTATGTCTTTAAAACATTACCAATAATAGATAATACATTATGGTGTTTCCTTTTTGCTACAGCCATAGGTATTATTATTGGCTGTTGTGGCCCAATTTTTGATCGTTATAATTTTGCCTGGATCTTATCTAAATCTTGGCAAGATCTTTTATCTGATTATTGGTCATGTATTGGTTGGATTATAATTGTTTTGCATGCATGCTTATTCGCATCAAATTCCTTCACTATTTGGGAGGATAAAATTGTCACATTTCTTTTAATTTCATTAGGTATGCTTACATTAGCTGAATTTGTGTTTTTACCAAGAAGACAAGAACCAAATGCTTTATTAACTGCTAAAATTAGTGAAAATGAAGGGACAACATCTGGTGTTAGTGCATCTACAGCAAATTCAAATAACCTACCTTTGTCTAGATTTGCTAGATTATTAGGCGGGTACCATTCTTTAGTATTAATTATTTGTACTAGAATTGCTTCCACAATTACTATCTGTAGAGAAGAACAAGGCGAATTTTGCAAACCAACTTTTACTACTGTATCTAACAATTCAATGTGGTGCTTAGCTCTCTGCTTCTTGACTATTTTTATTATCCCAGCTTCCATCAAGGGTTATTATAACTTAACATCATCATATCAAGCTGCCGCTCCAATTTGGGTTGATATTTTCCTCAAAGGTACATTATTCATTAATTTCATTTATTGGCTATTAACCTCTGTGGAAAATTCTGATATTGATTATTTTGAACAATTTGATTTTGATTTAAATATTGTTAGATACACTATTGCAAGAATCATTGCGGGTTTCAGTCTTATCGCGTCAAATTTCGGTTGGGCAATGGGTCCACTATGTATTAAATTAAACGTTCATAACACTGATGTTAAATCAAGATATGCTACAATCTTAGGTTACATGAACATATATGGTTCTGAATATTTCCTTTTAGTCATTAACATGTTAATGGCAATTTTACTTTTCAACAAACCATTAGCACAATTATCCATTTGTTTAATGTGTAATCAAATGTTATCTATCTTAGAGATTACCGATTTGTTGAAATTAAAGGAAAATATGATTGGCCCAATTGCTCTTGGTTTATTATCCTATCAACAATTCTTCAGTACAGGTCATCAAGCTACAATCCCATCTGTTCAATGGGATGTTGCTTTCATCTTATCAGATAAGATTAATTTCCCATTATCTCACATTGCATTAGTCTTAAACACATTTGGTCCACATATCCTTGTGGCTTTATCTGTTGCATTGGTCACATTATGGAAACAACAACCTGATGTGTTAAAACCACAAACTTTATTAGGTCGTATTGTCTCTAATTGTGGTATGTTATTAACTTATAACACTGTTTTATGTTTGAGTTCGTTTATTTGGGTTACAGTTTTCAGAAGACATTTAATGGTTTGGAAAATTTTCTGTCCAAGATATATGTTTGCTAGTTTTTGTTTAATAATAACACAAGTAGTGATTATATTTGGTACAGTTGCATTTGCTACATCAAGATTGATTCAACATATTAATGATATCTTTTGGAGATAGTGAATCAATCTGGTACAGACACAAACAACAACAACAACATACACACATTCTAGTATTATAGACGTCATTTTCTTTTATAAAAAAAAAGCTATGTATCATTATTAATATTATGTAAGATAAATACACATTAATGTTTATGAACTTTAATTTATTATTATTATTACATTAGAAGAATACATTATCCAAATCTTCAAAGCCATCGTCAAATCCATTATTAAATTGGTCATTATTATATTGACCAAACATATCATCTAATAATTCTTGACCTTCATTTGTTTCTGCTACAGTAGGGTCTTCAATATTAGTGCTTACATTTGGTGTATTATCATTAACGGTAAGTAAATTAGTTGTTGAGTTTGCATCAATTGATGTTGGTAAGATATCAGTTGGATTAATATCCTGTGCAAATACTGTTGTTGGCATTTGTGCAGGAGGTAATGGAACCACTGGTGTTGGAACAATATCATCTTGTTGATGATGAGGATTTTGTTCTTGTTGTTCCTGTTGTTGTCGTATTATATCTTGTTCATGACTTAATTTTTGTTCCATTTCTTTAGCTAATCTTTCCTTTTCTTCTCTTTCTAATCTTTCACGTTCTTGTTTCTCAATTAATAATCTTTCTGTCTCCTTTCTTGCTCTTTCTTCTTCTTCTTGCTCTTGTTTCTTTTCTAAAGCTAATTTGATCTCCAATTCTTTTCTTTCCTTTTGTTTTTGTTTTAAATCGTTATAAATTTCCCAATAATTTGTTGGTGCTTCACTCTTATCAAGTTTTAGATCAATAAATTCATTAACACGTTTAACAATTCTATGATCTTGACTTATTACTTTAAAATTTTGTTTATATTTCGCTATAAGAGTGTTAACAGAATCCAATGAGGAGAAATCTAACTCATCAATGTTAGAAATATTTAAGATTGTAAATAAATGTTTATTTGGATCTTTGTTTAACTCTTGTTCTGTTGTGGTTTTCAATTCAATTTTTAAATCATTTAATTGATTTAATTCTTTATTTAATTTATTTTCGATATCAATTAATGATTGTTTTGCTAATTTTGGTTGTCCATACATTAAAGCAGGTTGTAAATTTGTTAATGGAACAGGTTTTAAAGTTAAAGCATTCATATATGTTGTGGAATCAATGAAATTTTTCAAAAGATTACCACGAAATGAGACTGAATCACTTTCATCATGTACAGTAGAACTTATTTGTGATTCAGATTTTAATCTGGAATCCTCAAAATGATGTTTTGCTTGTAAATGTAATTTTTGTTGTTCTTGTTCTCTTTGAGCTTGTTGAGCCGCAGCCACACGCGCAGACTTGGTGTTATAAGAACGTTTCTTTTTTATCGTAGCCATAACTATCTTTCTTATTCACCTATCTGTATCTTTCTATCTAACAAATATTCACCAATGCAATCAATAAATGAATCCAACCTTTTCGTTTGTTTATCTTCAAATTCTAATTTTCAAAATTCCAAAATTCCAGAAAATTTCAAAATTTTTCAAAGAACGGAAGGAAATTAATTTCACAAATTTATTGACGGATCTTCGAGGGAATTAGAATTTGGAAACTCCGTAATTTCAAAGTTATACATAATATATATAAGGGATTATTATTATATTTATTTACTTATTACTTCAAGGAGTATATTGATTAAAGTGAATGATTTATGTTTTTACCAATATAAATGATTACAATGTGGACCGAAACATTAGATAAGAAATGGCCTAAAGGGTTTTTCATACTATATACTTTTATATTACATGGTGTAGGTTCTGCTATTATTACAGGTGGTATGGAATTCGCTGTTGCTTATGGGATGTATAGACATCCAAAACATCATCATGAAGTGAAGATGTGGGGGTTCCCTTATACATTAGCTGGTGATCTTGTGGTGACTATATTTGTCCAAATTATTGCTACATGGTTTATTGAAGAGTTATTAGTTGGATGGGATTGGTTTCTTAATAGTAGTTGTCATATCCCATTTTGGAAAAAGGAAAGTAAAGGGAAAATAAACGTATGGTTAGATGTCAGGACTTGTACTTTATTACCAAGAAAAAAAGTTAACCCAAAATATATTGCAAAGTATAATATTATAAGTTTATTTTGGTATATGATAAGATTACAAGTCTTCAGAAATGTGAATGATAAAGACACTGACCCCCAATTTAAATTTAAAATATTCATACTATGGATCATTAGAAGAGTCATCAGACCTATTTTCATATCAATCATATCATTCTTAATTATTTGGCCTATCACATTAGGTATAATGTCAGCAAGATCAATAAAACATGTACATAATGATTTTATCTTTAAAGATTATCCATTCCCACAAATACTTAAAGTAGTCTTTGGTGCTATAGTAGCATTCTTAACTACACCAATTATGGTTATCACAATTATTGCACGTAATGATAATTATTTAAAATTAGTGAAGTCAGGCGAATTGCAAGATCCATTGTATCAACTTGAAAATGACAGCGGAGAGCAAGATGAAGATAATTCAAATGAAATAACTGATGGAGAAGATAAGGATGATAAAGAAACCGAGGAAGAATAAGGGAAAAGCAAAAATTTATTATTATAAGTATATATCAGCATATATAAATTTATTTTTAAAAATAGTATAATAGAATAAAAGAAAAATATTAGAGAGAAGATAAAAAACACAACGTTTAAATTAAACTTTGTTATATAACAATCTTTGGGTATTTCAATGTCTTATCAAATTTATCACTTAATAATTCAATTTCTTTATCACTGTCTTCATCATCATTATCATTATCAGATTCAAAATCTTCTTCTAATAATGAACAAATTAAATAATCTTTGACTAAATTGACAGAATCTAATAATTCACCATCATCAGCAGTTGAATATGGAGCCAACACAATATCATCTTCATCATCTCCACTACTTGAAGATGAAGACGAGGATTGACCATTATTCATCTGATAAACAGAATATTGTTTATAATATGTACCATTATTATTATTTGGAGCTAATTGTTGTGATATAACATTAGTTGGCATTTGGAAATGTAATCTTGGTTGTAAAACAGGTAATGTTGACATTGGTGGTAATGTTGTATTATTATTTTGTACTTGTTGATATTGGATTTGTTGTTGTGGTGGCGGAGTTACAGCTTGTTGTTGACCAATTGGTGGTAAATGTGGAATCATTGGATAATCTACATTATTATTGTTACTATTACTACTTAATGGTCTTGGTGATGCAGAATTATAAACAGGAATACCTTGTTGTAATTGAATATATTGTTGTGCTGGAATTTGTTGTTGTTGTTGAATGTATTGATATTGTTGTTGTTGTTGAATAATCATATTTTGTGATAATTTAGTGAAAAATGTAGCAGCAGTTTGAATATCATTTCTTGGTATATTATCAAAACTAGTTAAAATTGAAGTATCAGATGGACTCGAAACATATGAATTTGTGGAAGAAGGTGGATAATGTGATATATTATTATTATTAAATTCACTTGGTGTAGAGACAGGTGAAGAAGTAATTGATGAATCTGATAATTTTCTATCACTTTGATAAGAAGCAATACTTTGTGGAGTTGGTGCATCAATAGCCATAGAACTTCGAACATTACTACTACTAGTATTATTATTATGAATAATATTAATAGTATCTTGCATAGCTTGTGGTAATGGTAAGAAAGTTTGTAATTTATTTCTTAACTTAGAATTCAATACAGGTTCCATAGAATGTAAATCATCTTTAATAAAAGAATGTAAATTAGCAGATGTATGTTGTTGTTTTTTATTAATTCTTTTTGAACCTAATTTTGGACCTCTTTTCTTTTTCATAATATTATTTGATTCTAAATGAGTCTTTAAATGTTTTTTCAAATCTTGTGGTCTTTTAAAAGATTTATGACATGATGAACAACTAAATGGTTTTAATGGTACATGAACTCTTAAATGTGAAGTAATATGATCTCTTTTCTCTGTAGTAACTTTACAAGTTGCCCAATGACAATTTAATTGTAAATTTTTTTGTGATTTTCTACCAACATGATCTTGACAAAGATGATGATATAATAATTCAGCTTGATCAAATTTTAAATGACAATTATCCCATTGACAAATTAATGGTTCTTTTAAAATTTTATGTTCATGATTAATTTCAGCATGAGCAATAATATCTTCATCACTATGATTTTTTTCTAAATCAGAACCTGGTGGTGTAATTAATAATCTTGTTATATTTGAATTTGTTTGTTTAACTGTGGATAACGATGGTACTTTATCTTCTTGAACAATATCATTATCATGAGATTGTGGCTTATATTGTGCAAAATCTACGGGAGATCTTGGAGTAATAGGTCCATTTGTATCTGTATCTTTATTTAATAAATCTTGTAATTGCAAAGGCATTTCTATGTATGTATGTATGTGTGTATGTGTATATGTATTTGTATTCAGATATGAGTGTTTGTTTGTTTGTTTGTATAAATTGTATTAGTACAGAGCAGGGAGTATGATAGTTTTAAAATAAAACTTTTTCTATTTAAACGAAAATCGGAGAAGGAATATTTTTGAAACGTGGATAGTTATATATGAAATATTTTAGTGTAAATTTTTAAATTAAAGAAAAAAAGATAGAGAGAAGAGGGGGGTTTATAATAATGATAATAATAGATACTAGATAATAGATAGTAGATAGTAGATAATAGATAATATAATAATAAAGAAAAAAGTTGTTTGTTAAATACAAATTACGTTAATATGAATTAATTGAATTAACTAATTAGATTTAAAAGCACAAAATTACTTAAACTGCAAGTAATTTAAATATCTTTAAATATAACGAGATCTCGGGAGTTAAAATTTAATTTAATCTTATTTTAGTTTCTTTTTCTTTTCCTCCAACAAAGATGATACAACAATTTGCCTGCAGCGGAACTTTGGAGACAATCAATTGTTTTCTTTTTTTTAATTGCATTATGGAAAAAGGTGCTGAAACAATACAATAGCCTCACAATAGACAGCTGAGACGGGGACAATAGTGTTTGGGATTGAAGAGCAAGAATTCTCTCCTCTGCCATTGTCCTTGTTTCCCAAAACCGCTGTGTGTGTATGTCGTCCGGCGTGACGACTGGCGGCACGCTCGGCCGGCCAGGGTGTCTGGGTTGAGTTAATTTCAAAATTTTCAAATGGTTTCCATATTTTGGCATTAGTTTCCTGGGTTCGAATCTAACAGCGCGCATTGGATTCTTTCTAGTTTTATGTTTTTTTAATTTTTTTGTTTCAATTTAAATTGCGGTAAATGATTTTAAGCTATTCTCAATAGATGAAGAACTGAAGAAGTTATATAAACTTAAACAATCAATTATACACCAAACAGCTATTAGAATATATATATCTAACTTTATATTTCCAATCAAGTCTAATCTTTATATAGACTACTATCCAATATAGATAATAATAAAGTGAAAATCATTCAATTTTTAATATATAATGTCACGAAAACCTAATACTAATAATAATGATAGAAAACAATCTTATTCTAACAACAACAATAACAATAGTAATATAACAAATTCACATCATTTGAAAAACTTAAAACAACAATATAATGATAGAAAATTAATTCATTTAATTATAAATTTAATTAAATGTAATGATCATGATACGTTAGCATTTATTTCAAGAACTTATGGTATTCCACCACAATTAAGACACATTGTTTGGCCAATTCTATTAAAATATCATCCAATGTGTATTTCACCAAATATTTTATCAAATTTAGTTCAATGGGATTCACAAACAAATTCTTATCAATTTCTACAACCATTAAATAAAAGAGATAATACCATTATTACTAATAATAATTCAACAAATAATTTATCTCCAACTACATCATCAACTAATAATAATAATACAAATGATGATTTAGAATATTTAATTATACATGATTTGAAAAAATATTTTCATACAAGAACAAATAAACCTTCTTCATCTAAATCAAAATCTTCTACTACAACAACAACAATTAATGATACGATATCTAATCCAACTACTCCCATAAACGAATCAAAAACTTTTAATACGTCTACTCCACCATCAATAAATAATAACACATCTAATAATAATATTCATAAAAAATACTCTGAAAAGGAAATTATAATCTTATTGAAAAATGCAATCTTAGCATTTTTAAATAAATGGTCTTCAATATTTAAATATGAAAATGGTCTTGCTTGGGTGGCTCTTGGGTTAGCTGAATGGTTCCCAATTATGGGTTCAATCGATGAACCAATTGTTCTTACTGGAAGAAGACATTCAAAAGATCAAAAAGATATTTCATCTTCGAAGAATACTAATAATGATAACGAAAATACTACTACTACTACTACTACTACTACTAATAATAATAGAGATGATAATCTTCCGAATTTTAAAAAACACAATGATGAATCAATAAACAATTTATATAAGGAATATCCATTACCACAAAGATTAAAGGACAAATTACCACAAGATTATCAATTTCAATTTAATGCATTATATGAAAGATTACTTTTAGTAATTTTACATTGTCCTGATACTGTTATGGCAAGTGATAAGATTAATAAAGAATTTCCTGTACAATCTACAAATATGTCAAATTATTTCCCAATATTATCTGGTGGTGATTTAACATTTCAATCACAAATTTTTTTCAAAATTTTTGCATCAATTTTACCTGAATTATATCAACCATTAATGGAAGAAACTGATTTCCCACAAACGAATTCATCAAAATCAACTTGGCTTTATTGGTGGATTAAATTTTCTGGTGCGAAAGTTTTACAAAGACAAGATAGAGGTAGATTATGGGATATCTTATTAGGTTGGAGACCTAAACCAAATATGAATAGTATTAATTTTTATTTAAATTATAATACTAAAATTTTCAATCATTTATATAAGAAACATCCAATTGGTATTCATAGATTAAATGAATTATCTTTAGCAGGGAAAATTACTACTCATTCAATAAGATCAAATTTAATTGGATTAAGAGATTCTAATTCACAATATCATAATATTGCATCAAAATTAGATCCATTTTGGTTTCCTGATTTAAATAGTGTTCCATTTGGTGGCAGTGATTATCCATATGATTATAATATTTTTAGAGAATTATTAATGAGAAATAAATATGATACGTCTTCTTCCTCACCATCTGCTGCTGTGAAAGCTGCTGGTAATAATACTCCATTACCATCACCATTATCTTCTGGGAACTCATCAAGTGTTTCATTATCTGATATATCTGGATCTAGTGAGGATGAAATTGATGAAAATGAAAGTACAAATAATGATAATGCTGATGAAAATGATGAGAATTCATTAATTTATTCTTTAATTGATCCACATATTGAAATTTTATTCATTTATATGGCAATTTTACAATATAATGAATTTAAATTATTAGAATTTGAAGAGACAGAAATATCAGAATTTTTAAATAATTTACCAATGTGTTCACGTATTGATGATTTAAATTATCAAAGATTATATTTAATGGAAGAATTAAATTCAAGTACTACAGTATCACCAAGTAAAAAATTGGTTAAATCATATTCAATATCTGCATCATCATCAAGTAATAGTCTTCTTCTTAATGAGAAAGAAAATGGTAAAGATAAGAAATCACATCATCATAAATCACATATGTTTATTGAAGTTGGTAATGATGCTAAAGCATCACATTCATTTAATGATTTATTAACCATTGCAGGTGATATTTGGAGGAAATGGTTATGGAAAGAATTAGAAGAGAATTTAAATAGTGATGAATAATAATATTTTTGTATAACTTTATATATTTTTGTGTCGCGTTTTTTTTTTTTATTAAAAAATTTAAAGATACATTAATAAAAAAAAAAAAAAATCGAATCATCAACGATGTTTTGAAGAGATGTTGTGAAAGGTAAATGCTATCTCTAAAGTATAAAGTAGACAATTGCATAACAAAAAAACTTACAAAAAACAAAACAAAACATGGCTCTGTTTAATACGGTAAAGAATTTTGTTAATTCTTCTACTGAGATTAAAGTGAAAGATATTACGGATGATACCGAGAATTCAATGTCTAATGGTAATGGTGGTACAATAATGAATGAAATATCTGTATTAACATATAGTCCTAAGACTTTGAAAGAGATCATATCAGTATTAAGGAAAAGATTACAAATTGCATTATATTTAACCAAAAAATTTTCACATAAGAATTGTGTTATTACAGTAAAGACATTAACATTAATTACATATTTATTAAATAATGGATCTAATGAATTTATTGCATGGTTAAAATCAACAAGTAATCATATTTTTGATCATTTAAATATAGTGGAAATTGATGAAACACAAATAAATAAAATAGATTGGAATATTTGGAAACAAATTAAACATTTATCTAATAATATAATGCTATTACTTAACGATTCAGATTTATTAGAAAGAAGAAGACAAAATGTTATTGAATTTAGATCAAGTATTTCATCACCGGGACGTAAATCTACAGATAATAGTCATTTAACGACTCGTTTTAGTAATGAAAGAACAAGTAGAGATGGACTCTTGAGGAATGGTAATGCCAATTTAAATGGATCCCGTAGTCTGGATGTTGGTAGAAGACAGGACACAGCTATGTATACCATTGCTGATGCTAATGAGGAAGAAGAAGAAGAAGATGATACAGAAGAGAATGATGGATTTATAAATTTCAGATTAAACAGACATCGCGATGTCACTTTGAACAAGAATAACGACAATTCGACCATCACAAACAGATTACAACCACTTCGAGAGGAGAGTGAGACTACTGCCAGTAGATCCAGTGGTCTCACCAGCAGGATGTTCCATGCCTCGAATCCATTTAACTAACTGTAAGCTTTCCCCCGGCGCTAACACATGTGCACTCTCAACCAGAACACCCGCACACCACAGCCAAAACCCATCAATTTCTCGGAGTCTCGTGGCGTTTATTTCTTTTTCCTTTGCTTATCAAGATTTGAGAAATAACCCCACTATGTGTTAAATTATGTGTTTGAAGAGGGAGTTTTCCACAATTTTGACAGTATATAAAGGGACACGGATTTGACTCATTTTGTAATCCTTTCTACGCCACTTTGTTGAACTTTACAACAACTAGATAAAAACAACTTATAGTTTCTGTGTGTAGCTGCCAAACAACAAACAGATCAGATTAAGTGTATTCAAAACAAGAACATCCCTTTTTAAAAAACAATATGCAAATTTTTGTCAAGACTTTAACAGGTAAGACCATCACTTTAGAGGTTGAATCTTCCGACACTATTGACAACGTCAAGTCCAAGATTCAGGACAAAGAAGGTATCCCACCAGATCAACAACGTTTGATTTTCGCTGGTAAACAACTAGAAGACGGAAGAACTCTTTCCGACTACAATATCCAAAAGGAGTCTACTTTACACTTAGTGTTGAGATTAAGAGGTGGTATGCAAATCTTTGTCAAAACTCTAACAGGTAAGACCATCACTTTAGAGGTTGAATCTTCCGACACTATTGACAACGTCAAGTCCAAGATTCAGGACAAAGAAGGTATCCCACCAGATCAACAACGTTTGATTTTCGCTGGTAAACAACTAGAAGACGGAAGAACTCTTTCCGACTACAATATCCAAAAGGAGTCTACTTTACATTTAGTCTTGAGATTAAGAGGCGGGTCTTTATAATCACAATAAACATCCTCCTCTCCCTTTTCTCATGACTTCTATTTTTTTATCAAAAAAGTCAAAATGTTTTCGTTGACTAATAAAGTTATATATAGAAAATATATGTAATGATCTTTTTTTCTTTTTTTTATAATCTTATATAATTTGATGAATAAAAATATATATTGTATGAGTTTTTAATCTATTGTCTTATTAAATTTAATTTAATCCAATGTTTTTCAATTCTGCTGTAATTCTAGAAGTTGGATCAATATCATGAAGTTCTCTTAGTTGACTCTCAATGATAGCTTTATTTTGTTCAAGTTTATTCATCATTAATGAACCATATTTAATTAATTTTAATTTGACATTTAATGTGGTTTCTTTACCATTATTCTTAGAGTAAGTAAAATTCCAAAAATTTAATATCATATCTTGATTTATCTTTGTAAGATCACTTTCTTCCAAGATTTCAATACCAATGTCATTTATAGCAATTTGACTTCTCCATGTAAAGATAAATAATTTATTATCAAATAAATTCATTGAATGATTTAAAATAAATTGTAAAAATAAATCATTCTCCCATGTTGTCTTCACATAAACATTAACTGAAGATTTAATCAATTTGATAATATATTCTTCGTTCTTAACATTCTTTTGAGATGATTTCTCACTGATATCATAATTTGGTTTAACTCTCTTATTACTATTGGTTGTATCAGATTCATGTTCACTGTCTTTTTCATCAATATCCATCTTATCCTTATCAATAGAGGGCAATTCTTTAAACGAATTAACGATCTTGTCAATAATAGACATGTGGGATTTGATCATATCATCCATATCACCTTCATTAAATGTTTCTAAATACTTACCATAAGGAACAATAATTTTTTTCACATATTCCATATTGTTACGAGAAATTTCTGTCTTAATAACTGTTTCAATAGATTGCTTCATTTCATTATCACCGTTAATATAATCTTCAAATTTAATAGCAGATTCAACTAGAGCTTCAAATAATAATTCTTTACCATCCCATGATCTACCAAACAATGATTCAATAGTAATTTTTAAAATAGACTTAACATCTTTACTATCAATAGAAACGTCAACATTAGAACAAATGATAGAAATAGCTTTCCCACATGTTCTTCTCATATTAAAATCATTAGATTTAATGTTCGAACTTAAAATCTCCAAAATTTCTCTTAAATAAAGTTTAATGGTACCAGATCCAGTAGCAGCGGCTTCAGTCCACAAATTATCGTATAATTTTGCATTAACTTCATCAAAATCATTCGAACCAATAAAGATCAAAGGCATGAATGAGGAAGCAATCCCTTCAAATTGGCTTGGTGCATATTTTAAAACAGATTCAATGGCATAGCCAACAATTTTCTTACTATTATCCTTTGTAGGATTAAAATACTTTTCACTCAACTTTTTAGCATATTTTGCAGATTTATCCATGGTACTCACTTTGTTTAGGTACCCAAAGGTTTGAGCATAAGACAGATTGATGACTTCATTTCTATCTTCTAACATATTCATACAAACTTTTAATAGTTTACCACTATAAGGTTTCATATCCAAACCAAACCTTTTTATCAACAAAATTATAACATGGGAAGCTGCGACTTTCGATGGTAACCCAACTGATTTCTTGACAGACCTGGAAGCAAAGTCAACCATAGATTCTACTTGAGAGTCATCACACATTGTAACTAGTTTATCAATAGCTTCAAAAATTGGAGAGGAGGTAACTGCATTTCTTCTGTGAGAGTCAATAACATTGCTGTCAAGGTTGTAATTCTTTGAATTCAATGCTAAAAAGTTAATCACTTGCGGCTCGACAGATGAGAATAGAATAGAAAGGTTGTACACCATTTGAGGGGCAAATGATTGTAAAGAATTCCCAGTGTTTTTAACTAAGTCTAATAAAGTGGCTAATGAAAATTTACGGACATCTTCAGCGTCACTTTCAAGACCCTTTGTACCTAATAAAAATGGTAGGATAATCTTCAAAGTCTCCACTGTCTTTTCTTTACTAATACCTTTACTTGAATCAATGGATTTAGCAAGAAGTTTAGACAAAACATTCATAAATTTAGTACCCACTTCACGAACACTTTCCTTAATATCATCCATACTACGGAAACCCATGGTCCATAAATCTAAAATTTTGGTAGAAAACTTTTCAAACGGTTGTGATTGAATTAATTGTAGTAAAGCTGTAACACTCCCTTCACGAACTCTCCATTCTTTGTTACCCATACCTGTTAAAGTTTCTTCTAAGATATCGTTAAAATATAAAGAAATAACAGCAGATGAATCTGATATCAATGAATGCCAGATGTCATTCATAGCACGAGATACCACCGAATATGGATCATGTCTGTATCTATATAAAATTGGAATCAATTTCTTGGCTGTTTTCTTATCTTCTAGTAATAATTTTTCTAAAGATGATTTAGACATAATAGCACTCAACCCAAAAGCCACACCCTTTCTGGATGTCCAAAGAGATGAACTCTTGGCCAAGGTCATAAACTTATATACTAAAGATGGATCACCAACTTCGGTAGCAAGATTCATAATATCTTTGTATGTGCTAATAGAACCATCACCAGTATTCATAGTACCAGGTTCGAACACTTCAGTTTCCCCGGACACACTACCAGAAGTTAAATTTTCAGTACTTGAGGTGAACGATTTAAGTAACCCTTTCACCATCTCTTCTTTTAAGTCTTCATCACCTAAGTTATAAATTAAGGATAAACCTCTTGCAGCAGAATCTTGAATAAATTCATCGTTTGAGGCTAAGAACCTCATAAACTTGAAATGAATATCTTTAGAAAAACTTTGAATGATCTCGTTTTCTCTTAAATATTCTGTTAAAGAAAGTAACCAGATACAAGATGCTCTTTTTAAAGCGGGTTTTGTTGAGTTGCATGCCTCTAAGACACCCTTAATGACATATTCAATGTTGTCATTACTAAATTTCTTTTGTAACTGTTCAGAAGAAACATCTAATATATCAATTTGTTTCACCAAAAAGTTACTATACCATCCACCAGCTAAAACAGAAAGAGCTTCTCCCGCAGTAAATAAATATTCAACTTGTTTAGCAACATGCGATTCAAAGATAGCGGAGTAGAATGACTCTTTCAAATTAAATTCGCTACCATATAGAGATAGATAACCCCAAACTTCAACCAGTAACTCATCGTTTGTAATTTTGTCCTTGTATTGTTCTATCATTTTTGTAATTATAGATTCTCTTTTTTCAACGGAGAGGTATAGTAATAACCCAAACTTCAAAACTTGACTGAACAATTTTAGAATAACTCTTTTGTGAGAAGTTTCAGATAAATGGGATGTTATCCCATCGACTAAATTCTCAATATGTTTAGTTGAGATTAAGCTTAATTTACCCGTCAAATATAATCTTGGTAAAATATAAGAACCTGCGTATAAAACCGAAAGTGGGATAGATGAAATTTGTTCACTTTCTAAGGAGGATAATATCAAAGAAATATTAGAGTCATTCGATTGAATACTGGATGATATGATACCTAGAATATTACCACATATCTCTAATTCGGTATCGTTGGTAACTTTAACGCCTTCTAGGAATTTGAGAAGAGCAGGTATTTTTTCTTGTAAAACACTCAAAACTTCAATGTTAGTATAACGAAGCAAAGCTAAAGTAACTTCCCCAAATATCACATTTTTAAATTTAGAAACTAAACAGGAATCCACTGGATCTGGTATTTGCAAGAACTCAGTACATATTATTTTTAAGAAATCAACGTACCAACTTTCAGTTATGTGGGAGCAGAAGTCAGAAACTGCTGTAACAACAGCTTTATCAATATCTAAAGCCTTTTCAATACGAAGAGACCAATCCTCATCTTGAACTACTGTAGTTGTCTTTCCAAAAATAGCTTCAGAAATAAGACATTGTTTGGCAAATCTTGTAGCAACACCAAAAGAGGAATGAATAATAGCTTCTGAATTTTTTTGATTCGAGCTTATATCTTGTAACAATAAGGTTACAAATGACTTAAATAATGGTAATTTGGTCTCTGACACTGTAGATTCTAATATTTGCTTAGTTGGAAGAACATGTTCTGAGTCTACATTTATAGAAGAATGATAAACTCTAAACCAATATGGTTGTAAACCCTTGGTAGATTCCTCAATGATATCAAATCTGTTGTTACGGGAAGTACCCCAAACATTGAATAACCTTGCTTCAGCATCGTGGAATTCAAAGCATGCATTGGCATATTTAATAGACACAAATCTAATTGACATAATTTTATCTTTAATTGCATTTCTATCCTTTTCAGAAATTGAATCGTCTATAGTTTCCAATTCTGTGTCGTTAGACAAATTCTTTTTCAGTAATAGTTTCAATTTATCTTTTGATTGAACAGGTAACTTTGATAAATGACCGGTCATAGCCAACAAAGCTTCTTGAATACTTGGATTGAATTCAGTTAAATCACCTTTTAAGGAATCAAAAAGAAATTCAACATATGATAAATCCTTGACCAAATCAAAATCTTTTCTTAAAATATCACCTAATGTTTCATATTGTAATCTCCTTTGTTGCATGGTAGTTGCAAATGCAGGTGTAGATGGACCTAGTTGTAGTTTGGGCCAACCTTCTGAGTGTAGATTATTTCTAATCAAAGCAGCAATATTTGTTTGGAAATCAGAAGAGGTGCTGTCACTTCGTTGTGGTAAGATACTGTTATAGTTATATTGTACAACATGTCTAATAAAGTTCAAACACAATGATCTTAATTTAACTTCACTTGAATGTAACCCAATAGAACAAATTAAAGAAACACTTTGAGGATTGCTTGTTGCAATAATACTATTATTTAATATGGTTAAAATTTTTTCTTGTAAATTACTCTTCACCGGTGGAATACCTTTAGTTTTATCACCTGTATACAAAGAGATCAAATAAGTTATAAAATTTTGATCTTCATAAGGTGTTTGTAACCTTTTCAAAAACTGAACCGCTCTATCAGATAAACTCGATGGATCTGTTGAAACTACAGATAAAAATTTAATTAGTATTTGATCATCACCAACAAACCCATTACAAACAAAATTGAAGATAGCATATTTGAATTGTAACAATTGATCTTTGGTAAATGAAATACCAGCAGAATAAGTGAAAAAAGCAACATCATCTGATGAAAGACCTGGACATGAATAACCTCTTGGAATAACGTTGGTATTCGGATCAGGTCTGGCTGGTACTAAGAGGAAAAATTTGGTGAAATGATCCAATAAAAATTTTAAATCCTTTTCGTTATCTAAATGTAGAAATTCAATGGTAGCTCGTTCTTCTGGAGTACCCTTTGGTGGAGCATCCCAAGTTAATAATACTTTACAAAGGATATGGAAAAGTCTAGCTGCAGTGGATACAGGTGCATTAGAAATGTTGTTCATGATAATAGGTAATAACGGCTTCTTCTCATCTTTAGATTGTAATCTATCAATACCTTTGGAAGCCAATAAAAGACTGTATAATTTGACATTGTTTAATAAAGCAGGATCCCGACAATTTGGTAAAGTGGTCTCTACGGTCATAGCTTGCTGAATCAAAGCTGCCACAGGTGGCTTCACATTTGTCAACGAAGATAGCCTTGATAATATATTTTTCAATGAATTGAACACATTAGTTCTTGCATTATGGTATGGTGATGCTAATTTTAGTAATAATGGTGGTAAAAACACTTGTAAGTTCTTTTCAAACTTCTCTGGAGTATCAGCTAAAGCCAATCTCAAATCGACTTTCTCGATCAATTCCAATTCTTTACTCTCTGCTGGAGTAGGCATGGACATTTATAGTGCTGTTTAATATTGATTTGATATGGGCTGTATAGTTGTTCTGTGTTTGATTAAGTGTATAGGTTTTAGCACTTTGTGGTGTGAAATATTTGTTTAAGGATCTTTTATTTGTTTAGTGGCAAAAATTTATAAATTAACGGCGCTTAACAACTTTGTAAAAAAACGTTATTGGAGTTGTTCAGAGATATATGAAATACACAGTTAATGTACAACTTTTATTGGAAAAATCATACATTAATATAACCTTTATATACTTGACGATTTATATTAATATAAAGGTTTCTTCAAGAAAACTTACTATGAACCCGGTAGAGTGTAGCAAAGAAGATAGCATAAATGCATAACGTTGTCAATTTTTAATAGAAAACCATCAATCCTTTTTTAAGTTAATTATATTAATCTTTTACCTTACCCCATTAAAAGGTTGAAATTCAAAGATAATTATTCTTTCCGATCTTTCACAATCTTGTCTCTAAAACTTCCCTATCTTTTAAATCTAAATTATTCAATTTTTTGGTTTGTTGCGATTTTTGAAATATCGTTCTATGAAATAATTTTATTTCAAAACAAGGTTCTAATATCAAATAGAATAAACATTGCCTTCATGACAGAAAGACAAGTAACAACACTTCTTCACACAACATAGGATTTTTTTTAATAATATATTATGTCTAATACAGCTAGTTTTGTAACCGTTAGAGGCCAAGCCATCTCATTAGAGACTCAAACAGAATCGCTATTATCTAGATATTCTACTTTTGCACAAACTACAAGTGCAGAACAAACTTTACAAGAAAGAAAAATTGATAATCAGATTGAAACAAGTTTACATAAGAGACAAGAAATAATTGATTCTTTGAACAAGATATGTCATGAAAATCCCAATATTTCTGCTACTAAATTAACTCAATTACAAAGACATAAAGAAATCTTAACCATTCATTGGAAAAATTTCCAAAATATAAGATCATCTATTCAACAAGAACGCAATAGATTAAATCTGTTGTTTAGTGTAAAGAATGATATTGCACAAGATAATAGCAATACTAATGAAAATATTGGCAATGCCGATGAATATATTCAAAATGAATCAAGAAGAATTGATCAATCTCATAATATTGTTGATAGATTAATTACACAAGCTTGGGAAACAAGAGATCAATTTGCTGCACAAAGTTCTACATTACATAATGCAAATAATAGAATACTTGGAACTTTACAACGAATTCCAGGTATTAATCAAATTATTTCTAGAATTGGTACTAGAAGAAGAAAAAATGCTCTTATCTTAGCCTCTATCACCACTATTTGCATATTAATTCTGTTCTTTACTTGGTAATTTAGGTTATAATATAAAAAACTTCCCAAATCATATAATGTCTATTCTAAAATATATATAATATACTTATATATCTAATATAAAAATAATAATAAATGTATAACAATAATAAAAAGTTGAGGAAGGAAAAAAAATAACAAAAAAACAATGGTAAATGCATATGGCAGATTCAATAATAATCTATACCAAATCTATATTGTACAATCGAGGGGTATCGAAAAGGTAGAAGTAAGATGTGTTTATCTCTAATCTTAATTGCCTCTTGGGGTGAAATTAGGTAAGGATGAAGAAATTGAAGACAAAGCCGATGAATCAGTATCATCAGCTAATGAAGAGGTACTGTCTTCTTCTAATATAGTTGGGATACCACCATAATTCCTCTTATCTCTTAAGACAGACTTGAAAGTAACATTCTTTTGAACATAATCTTCGTCAAGTTCTTCATCAGAAGTTTGAGATTTGGTCTTTGTTCTAGTCTTCTTAAGAATTCCACCGTGACTTCCATTCTTAGAATCATAATCACTCTTAGAATGATTATCTTCATCATCATCATGATATGAGAACTCACTTAAATCAGAAGTGGCTCTATTTCTAGTACGTGTCATCCAACCTGGTCTTCTCACCCATAATCTTAATATTTTTTCTTTATAAACGGTAAATGGCCAATTAACTGGAGATTCATGACCTTGATAAATGCATATATCATAAATTAATGAACCTGTAATACCACCAATGATTGGTGCAGTCATTGGAACCCAGAAATAATGCGCATGATGAACCCATAACATCTTTCTATCAAACCCAACGGCATATAATGCTAATCTTGGACCTAAATCACGCGCTAAATTAATGGCACAACCAGTAGTTAAACCAACAGATGCATTTAAACTAAAAATTAAGATGAATAACATCAATGGGAACACTTCGGTGGATAAACAAGTATATGGATCAGTCATGGCAAAGATACAAGCTTGGAAAATGGCTGTGGCAATATATTCAGAAACAAATTGACGACCAGAGGATAAGTATGGTTTAGGGAAAGTAACAAAACTGTTGGCAACCATTTCAGTAGTACGCCAGGCATTGTCAGGGAATAATTCAATAATAACTCTTTTGTAGAAAATGAAACAAATTAACCCACCGGCAAACCCACCAAGCACTTGACCGGCTAAATATAATGGAACCTTTTTGGTTGGGAACCCACGAAAAACCCAATTACTGATTGTAACCGAAGGGTTTAAATGAGCACCAGAAATAGCACTACCACCAGAACAGAAATAACCCATGACAACAGCAGCAGCCCAACCTAACGGAATATCATCAAATGTACCAGCTGAAACAGAAGAAACGATATCTTGCATGGCTTTTGCGACTTCTAAAGTGTCTTCATTAACAGTACCTCTCATTTGATATAAGGCTTGTTGAAATTTCATTTGTTGAGTAGCACCACCAAAATTAACTTGGCAACACACTGCATCACCTAGAAGAATCATGACTAAAGTACCTAAAAATTCAGCTAAGAATTCTTTAATATAAGATTGTTTAATAGAAGACCATCTATTAATTGGATGGTATGTAGAAGGTAAAACGGTAGGAGTTTGAGGATTTTGATATAAAGTCTTTGGCTTGACCATTAGTGGAACATTCATAGGCTCATCAATGTCATTGTTCATGCCACCATCTACACTTTCACGATGACTATATTTTGTATTTGTATTATTGGTTCTATTCTCATCATTGATTGTATTGTTGTTGTTGTTTGTATGAGATGACCTTATATCATTCAAGTTATTAGTGTTGTTTTCATAGAAGTCACCAACATTCAAAACATTGGCGGTCACTGTGGGAGCTCTAGGTCTTAACCCAGCAACAGTGGATTCATTACCATTATTTGATTCCATACCACTAGTCATTGCAGTATTTGTAATCACTTCTTGAAACGGATACTGCATATTATTATCTATAACTGTGTATTGCGGTATATATGAAGCAGATGGTAATGCTGAGGTTTGATTGTTTGAAGCAGGAAATCTTTGCGGTGGGCCCTGTCTTTCATAATCATAATTATCATCGCCATGTTGACCACTACGATTACCTTCGCTATTTCTTGGAGATATATTATTATTGTTATTTATAGATGTCTCATCTCCCTGATTGTTATTATTATTATCAGCCAAAAAGTCGTTTATAAGCTCGTTCTGGTTCGACATTTTCCAACTAGTTATATGTGGTAATGTACAAAACTGTTTTGGGATATGTATTGATGGATACGAATGTCTTCTTAACGACTGTTCTCTTGTTTGTTCTTTGTAATCACTGTTTGTTTCAATAAACAAAAATTTTTGATCTTTTCGAAGTTCTTTAACTTTTCTTTTTCGTCGGTGATTTTCAGATTTATGAACGAGAGCGGCTATAGCAAAATGGGGATCCATGATGAAATTTGTAGGTAAAGTGAGTGAAAGCAGAGATTATCCAGTGTTAAAAAGTTGGGTATAATGGTTTGTAAGGCTGTTATAATATCTGTAGAGTCAAATAATAAAAAAAAACATCTTTTTGGGAAGTTTTAACAGAAGATATATATTTTATATTTCATAAACGGTGTTTCATTACTTAATAAATAAAATGAAATATGGAAATCATACAATATCCTTAATATATTATATGTAAACATTCATATTTAAGGTTTCACATAGATTACAGGCTAATTTACCTTTACTTTCTTCTTTTCAAACAATGCTCCCCTCCACAAATAAAATTGTACACTTTAAAAATTTAAGAAATTCAAATTTTACAGCGCTAAAATAACATAAAAGCAAAGGGGAGGTATATTTTTTTTGACATAATTTAATCCATCTTTTGCAATAAACAAACCAACAAACCACAGTGGAGTTTTATGTAAAATTAAAAACATATATACAGTTTTTAGAACAAGTTGTGTGTAATTTCATGTATGTATAGATTATTAGTTATAACAAGAAGAGTAGGAACCATACGATCATTATCTACTATGCCAACTTCTGTAAGAAAGACAATTCCCTTAATTGCTTCAATAGATGTTGGAACCACTTCTTCCCGAGTGATACTTTTTGATAAGTTTGGTAAAGAAGTGGCAAAACATCAAATTGAATATTCTACATCATTAACAAGTCAAAGAGAATTGACCCCTAAGAACCCAGAAGATGAGAGTCCAATTTATTCTTCTGTGGGGTTATTGATCAAAGAGAATGAAAATTTGGAGATCGAAGACTTGCATAAAGTGTTGAAGAAACCATCAACACTGAATTATCCCAAACCTGGTTGGGTAGAGTGTAACCCCATAAATTTGTTAATCAATGTTCTACAATGTTTAGGGTCGACTTTATTATCCCTTAATAAAATAAATGATACACGTTTAATTGAAGATTCTCCAATTTATAAAATTTCCTCTATTGGGATAACGAATATGAGGGAAACAACAATAGTTTGGTCTAAAAAGACAGGGTTACCTATCATTCCTTATGGTATTGTATGGAATGATACAAGAAATTCTAATATTATAAATTCATTATCCAAGATTATTCCTAAAAAAACAGTGACATCAATTCAACAAAAGACAGGTTTACCATTATTCTCGACCTATTTTTCTTGTTCAAAGCTAAGATGGTTGTTGGATAATGAACCGGAAGTAAAAAAAGAATATGACTCCGGAAATTTAATGTTTGGTACAGTTGACACATGGCTTTTAACAAATTTAACACAAAACAAAAATTTTGTGACTGATGTTACAAATGCATCAAGAACTGGGTTCATGAACCTAAATACGTTACAATATGATGAAGAGTTACTAAATTTTTGGAATATTGATTCCAAGAAGATCAATTTACCACAAATTTTACCTTCTTCTGGACAATTTGGTAAATTTAAAATCTCTGATACAATTAACTTAAAAGAATGTAGATATTTTCCTAAACAACTCACTAAAGTTTTGTGTAATTTTAATAAATTAAATATTCCTATACAAGGTTGTTTAGGTGACCAAAGTGCTTCTTTAGTTGGACAATTAGCTTACAAGAAAGGTTCAGCAAAATGTACATATGGTACTGGTTGTTTCTTGTTATATAATATTGGGGGGAAGAAATTACTTTCAAGACATGGCGCTATTACGACTATAGGTTATTGGTTTCCTGATCTTGATCCAGATGATAAAGATAATGAATTAAATAAACCACAATTTGCCCTTGAAGGGTCTATTGCCGTTGCTGGTTCAGTGGTTCAATGGTTACGAGATAATTTAAGGTTGTTTCCAAGAGCTCAAGATGTTGGACCTTTAGCTAATACTGTTCCAGATTCTGGAGGGGTGGTATTTGTACCTGCCTTTAGTGGATTATTTGCACCTTATTGGGATTCCAATGCTAGAGCTACTATTATGGGCATATCACAATATACCACTGCGTCACATATTGCCAGAGCTGCAGTGGAAGGTGTTTGTTTTCAATGTAGAGCAATCTTAAAAGCAATGACTTCAGATGTATATGGTGAAAAATTAAATCCAAAAATTGATTTATTAGAAGATAATCTTGTTAATGATGTTAGTTTTGCTTATGAAAGAAAATTATTTTCTACATTATGTGTTGATGGTGGAATGTCACGTTCTGAAGAGGTTATGCAAATTCAAGCAGATATATTGGGTCCTTGTATTAAGATTAGACGTTCTCCTGTCTTAGAATCTACTGCATTAGGTGCTGCAATAGCGGCAAATATGGCTACTAAGAGTAAAAAAGAACGTGTGTTATGGAAAGATTTCTATGATGTTAAGAAGTATGTATTTTATAATGGACATCCACCAGCGAAGGAAACCGCAAAAGAAGATGATTTACAAAGAGAAGACATTCCCACTGATGATCATCCAAATTTACAATATTTCAGAAGTCAATCTAATGATACTGATAGGAGAAAACATTGGAAAATGTGGGAAACAGCAGTGAAGAGATCAAAAGGGTGGCTAACAGATATTGATGGTGAACATGACCCTGTAATGGAGAGGAGTCCGAATGGCGAGTAGTTATAACCTTGTATATTTATATTTTTATTACAGGGCCGCGGCTAAAATATAAAATTGTTTATATATAGACTTGAAGAACAGTCCTGGAAATGATGTGAGTGCCACCCGTACATTAATTTATTATTTATTTCACCGATCCATATTTGGAAAAGATTAAAAAGAAAAAAAAGCGACGCAAAAAATTTGATGAAATTTTTGAAAAAAAAAACTTGACGAAATCGCAATCTTTCGATGAGGGCTAATGGTAAGATCATCTCTTTACAATAATATAAAAAGAGTATATTTCAATAAACATCTATTTTGAATATTGCTTATTGTGTCTTTATATTTAATCTTATCTTAAAGAGACCGAACATATAATCCCTAAGAACTAAAAATGGCTCCAGGTAAGAAAGTTGCTCCAGCTCCATTCGGTGCTAAGTCCACTAAGTCCACTAAGGCTAAGAACCCATTAACCAACTCTACTCCAAAGAACTTTGGTATTGGTCAACACATTCAACCAACTAGAAACTTATCTAGATACGTTAAATGGCCAGAATATGTCAGATTACAAAGACAAAAGAAGATCTTAAACATGAGATTAAAGGTTCCACCAACCATTGCTCAATTCCAATACACTTTAGACAGAAACTCCGCTGCTGAAGCTTTCAAATTATTCAACAAGTACAGACCAGAAACTGCTGCTGAAAAGAAGGAAAGATTAACTAAGGAAGCCGCTGCTATTGCTGAAGGTAAGACTAGACAAGAAGCTTCTCCAAAGCCATTCGTTGTCAAGTACGGTTTAAACCATGTTGTTTCTTTAATTGAAAACAAGAAGGCTAAATTAGTTTTAATTGCCAACGATGTTGACCCAATTGAATTAGTTGTTTTCTTACCAGCTTTATGTAAGAAGATGGGTGTTCCATACGCTATCATCAAGGGTAAGGCTAGATTAGGTACTTTAGTCAACCAAAAGACTTCTGCCGTCGCTGCTTTAACTGAAGTTAAACCAGAAGATGAAGCTGAATTAGCTAAATTAGTTTCCACTGTTAACGCTAACTTCGGTGACAAATTCGATGAAGTTAAGAAGCACTGGGGTGGTGGTATCATGGGTAACAAAGCTCAAGCTAAAATCGCTAAGAAGGCTAAGGCTACTCAAGCTTAAGAAAATTTTTCAAGTGTTTATTTCTATAAATATTTAAATTTTTTTCTTAATCTAATCTAATACCTATTACTTTCAATATAATTTTTGCATTCTTACAAAAAAACAATCATTTTTGTTGAACTAATTAACTTTGTTGAAGCTTTATTAAACAACTTTTAATCTTTTGGGAACAATTTTTTTGGTTTTTACTTTTACTGTTTGAATTTATTTGCTTTTTGGTTTTTTATATTTGATATTTGTTCATTATAGGGAGTGCTTTGTCTTATAATAATTTTGAATATGATTTTTTATTTTCATAATATTATTATTGTTAGTGAGATCTTTTTTTGATCTCATGTTGAAAATGATAATATATTGTAATATTTTTATCAATATTAGAGTTATTGACATTATACTTCTTTTGACCTGAATAGATTTTTAGATATTAAAATCAAAGAAATATTTTTTTAATTAAGAGTAAGAATATTATATAATTGTTTCTATATAAGATTAATTGTATATTAATAATGTTACAGAAGTTTGTTCTTCGTTAAAATGAATTTATTAATTTTTTCTTTCAACCACTATATAATTCTTATTTATTCCAATTTCTTATGTATACTTTAATATATACTCCAACGTACCTCTTAATCAAAGCAGTATTGACAAATATTGTACATAATTATATTAACCGCTGAGATATCAATTGTATCACCCGGCAACCCAACCCACCGAGCCGTCCCAAGTGACTCCCCATCTCTATCTATGCGCCTCCCTGTTTTCTTTCCAAGAATGATGATTCATTGATTCATATTGGTGGAGATAAGAGACAATTCTTACCCTTCCCCAATTTACAAATCTTGAAAATAAATTGTTATGTTAATTTTCAAGATATGGAATCTTTAC